>JAIUWE010000060.1:0-269760 GCA_022750525.1 Halotydeus destructor
TAAGTTCAACGCCTTTTCATGGTCAATTCCTGGAAGAATGCTCAATCTCACGATCATAAATTTTTATCCATATCAGCTCCGTTAGATATCTGCGAGCTCGAGCGCGAGCGAGTAGACGTTACCGGCGCAAATCCCGTGGACTACGAGTAGACCGAAACTGCTCATCTCGTCATTGACACGTCTATACTCTAGCAAACGCCATGACTGATACGAATCCAAATGAAGCTGCCAATCGTGTCACATCTATCATAGCTGATTCAGTCCGTGTTAGTTCCAAATCTATACGAATGCCAAAGCTCTGGATGGATAAAGATCTGAGACAAGCAAGACTCAAAGCGAGAAGGATTGAACATCGGCAATACTAGCAATTCAGCCAGATTGCTCCGTTTGAAGTCCAAACTAACTACCGCTAGACAAGAACTGGAGAAGCTATTATCTGAGAAGAATACCGAGAAGTGGAACAAGAAGCTGGAAGGTATAACACTCACCAATCCTTGGCGCATTTACAAGATGTTGTCTAAGACAAAGAAGGGATACGTGAGCCATATTGTAGGTCCGAACGGAGTGACAACAACAGCATCTGGAGTGGCTTCTACATTCTTGGACGAGTTCTATCCGTTTGATAGCGACTGTTTGACGTCAGATATCAAGTTGAGTTCTCCGAACATTGAATGCGAAATGTTCAATGCACAGGAAGTGTATCGGAAACTGAAATCATTCAAGTCAAAAAAGGCCCCGGGCTGTGATCAAGTGAACGCTGAAATACTATCTCTTTTTGGAGAACTTTTACTCGATGAGACAACGGCAATGTTCAATAACTGCCTACGTGAGAGCAAGTTTCCAGTGGGAAATCGACCCAAACAGCGTTGAAGTCAGTCTTGGATGCTGTGAACCATCAGCTAAGGAACAAAAGGATTGCATGCATCATAACACTCGACATAGCTGGTGCTTTCGATAATTCTAAATGGAGTGACATAATAATGATGCTGAATGAGAAAAATGTCCCAAACATTCTCATTGAACTCATAAGATCTTATTTCACCGACAGGAAAGTTTGCATGAAATTGAATGGAGGTTATGCCGAGAAGCTGATGTCGAAAGGATGTATTCAGGGGTCAGTCCTTGGCCCATTGTTCTGGAACCTAATTGCAGACCAGTTCCTCCGATTGGACTTCGAGCGAGAAGTCGAAATAGTCGCCTATGCCGATGACTTCACTCCTATTATAAATGGAACTTCTCATCAAGAACTGGAAGGCGCTGCAGGATTAGCCATGGTCGCTGCAGCTGAATGGGCCAAGAAATTCTCGCTTGTCATCAGCTCTGAAAAGAGCAAATATATGATTGTGAAAAATGGCAAACCTCTTGAGGATATCAACATCAGCTTGAATGGCGAATTACTTTCAAGAGAATAGTCTCTGCTCCTACTGGGACTCCGTATAGACGAACGACTCAGCTGGAAACCACATTGGCGTGACGTGAGATCTAAAGTTGTGAAGAAAACTTTACTCTTGAAGAGCTTGCCTCGTACCATCATTCCGATTTTATTGAAGATAACCTACTACAAGTCTGTCATCGAGCCGATAATCCTCTACGGTACGAGCGTCATCGGTATGAATGGTATGAGTAAATGGACTTGCAACATGTAACGATCGATACAGCGAGTAGCTCTGTTAGGAGTGACGCAAGCTTATAGAACAACATCAACTGCTTCTCTACTGTGCCTATGCAGACTTCTCCCATTAGACGTTGTCATTAAACATGCTAGAATCAAGACGACTAGCTGGAAAGATGTCGGCTATCCGTCATACAAGTGGTTTCTTCCGTCAACACACTTGAGCCTCCGAAATCATGATCTGTCAACCTTTGACAAGAAATATGTGATATGCTTACTGCCTCCTGATCTCAATAATAGAACTGCCCAGCTCCGTATCACCACTCCAAACAGAGTCCATTGGGTTGCTCTGTCAGCAAATCGAGACTCTGACGCCAAATTGTTCCTCATCAAAATCATTGGCTGGGTTATCAAGGACATACTAGACAGCCCCGATCAACTCATCCAGGTCAAGACTTGCGCTCCTTTCAGAGAAGTTTTCAATTGGAACAGATGCAAGATTATAAGCAGATCAGTGAAGTTACACAGCCACTTTAATTCCCTATCCGATCGCCTTGTCAATTGGAAAATATCGAGCAAGTCATATAATAGTTTCAAATCAAAATACGGTTTTGACGAACTTCCGATCCCGTCCAAAAAGCACTGGCAGCTTGGCGATAATGTATCAGCTCTGAATAGAAAATCCGCCGATAATGCTCAACTGGAGTGGCTTCAAGCCCTTGCCAGCACCAATGCTCGGCATCATGGCTATGGTTTCATCAAAGAACCGGCAGATTGCTGCAAAGTTCTACAGTCAAATACTCTAAATAGAGCAGTCATCATATTTGTCTCTGGTCACGGACCTTTCAAATCCTATCTGCACAGGTTTCGTCTTGCACAAGCCCTCAACTGTCCTTGCGGAGCCGAATTACGAATTACGAATTAAGATGCTCAACATGTTCTCTTCCACTGTCCTCAACTGCATGCTGAGCGTCAAAACTTTCTCAATGGTACTGATCTCAAACAATGCTGGTCATCACTCTTGCAGTCCCATCAGAGACTGTTATTCGAGCACGTCAATAGCATGCTTCAAGAATTCATCAAATGGAAACGACTTTTATATCTCAACCAATCGGACTAATTTTACTCACCGAATATGCCTCACTGGCATCTAATTTATGACTCAAGGGTCAAAGGCATTAAGATATCATTGCCTCTCGTTATTTAGTGTAACTTCAATCTGATACCTGTTCTATCATGTTATTTCGTATTTACCTCCTAAAACGTTTTATTCATCTAGTGTTTAAGCTAGATTTCGGAATAAATTCTCCTAGTGTAATGGCTAGGAGCTACAAAAAAAACTATGCAATACCAGCTTCGAAGCAAGTAAGCACGAGTAAACCAAATTGTATGTGCTTAATTACGAGCTTCCTCTTTTCAAAGCTGAAGAACGATATTCTGACACGACACTTAATGAATTAACAGGGATACGTGATCTCAACACTATATTTCAGTATCAGACCTCGCTCTCCAGACACTCAGTTTCATTAATCAAGCTGTACCTGGTTATTATATTACACATTCACTAATGATTTTTTTCACTCAAGTTTACTGACTATTATAGCTGAGACAGTCTCGTCGTCTATCATGTATAACAATTTCAACGGCAAGCCGTACATCAATCTCCAGTAAGTCACGATACGGTATCTACAGTAACAGTAATGGTAAGTTAGGCATAATATGTTTTGGCTGGTATTGGCATTCATTAATCTTTCATTATAAGAGCTAATAAAAGAAATTTTTATCGAAAGACCGTTGAACAGCCATTTTCAAAAACCTTCAGAACTAAAAGAACTTCAAATCTACTGGTATTTTCGATAATAACGATACATCGAGCTGTCGGATCGATTTCGGTTCCACGGTTACTCTTAAATGCGACACATTGCTCATTTTGGTCGATAGCTCTGAAATATCGATCGGCAACCGTGCTTATTTGAAGAATGGAAGACGTCTCGTGCTTGAATGTAATTCAGAACTTTTAATTACCATCATCATATAATAGGAAGTTGAGCACGTATTGGAAAGTATTTAAGGACAGCTCGCAAACTAGTCGAGTGACACTGACGATAGTGATATGACGAAAAGGTCTTGGATCAAAGATGTCGTCCTGCGAACCTCCGATCGTCCCTTCAAGACCTTGGAAAATATTCTACGAAATGGATTCCTCATACCTACCAGCTTGGCTGACGTTCAACAAGGTTCCACAACCTTCAGACAATACCTGAAGATTGACTTGATGACACTGTTCGTCCTCGTATTTCTGTTCCGATACTACTCTATTCTAATCATCACTGATCCGCAATATCATCGACTCTTGGGCTACTTGTTTTCAAGCATAGGTGTCCAAGGAAAGTTTCTCGTCGTCACACTCACATTCTACGCCTTGATGTCAGCTTGCTTCAAGTTCGTCATTCGGCAACATTGCAAAAACAAGACTCTGCATCATCTCTTCGACTTGATACCACTGACTCAGAGAGGTGACGATGGCGTTATCGCCCGACAGCTGAAGTTGACGCCATTTAATCTAACAGCCTTGAAGCTGAGGATCAAGATAGCAAGTCTACTGATGACATTTGCTACCATTTACTTTCCCATATGTATGACTTTCGTCCCTGGCATCGGTCTCTACGTCAACTTGCAGCATGAGAAGCAAGTTGTCGCTATAGTCAACTACAGCTGCTGGTGTGTCGGAACTATATATTTCGCATATCTCCAGACTTGCTGCATATCTGGTCCCTGCTTTTCTTGGTATATTGGCACCCAGCTGGTAAAATTTCGGCTCCGACAGGTCAACGACTCTCTGGTTGCGATAAGAGACCACACGCTACCCTTCACATCCTTGGACGCCATATTGGATGAACAGATGCAAGTCATTCACAAGGTCCACAGATACAACATCACCTTCAAGCTCTACTTGATTCTACTGATATTCATCTGCACACCCCTGCTTGGAACGATTCTCTTTTTGAGCTTCTGTGTCGACTTCAAGCTGAGAGTCATCAAGGATGGTATGACCATGGTGGCCTTCCTGAGTATCATCGTTTTCTGGTTCGTATCTGCCCGGACAGCTGATGTTAACGTCGAGGTAGGAAAAGTAATAGGTGGTTGATCGAGAGACGTTATACTTACCATTGGGAATGACTGGCAGTCAACAGAGCACAGAGTTCATTTCGCCACTCATTTCCAATGGTATTTGTACTTACCAAATATCCGACAGCGCCACCTGCCGACCGCCTTTCTAGAATGTTTTCGGTTATAATATGAAGCTTCTCTTTGCGTACTAAGTACTAACTACGACTTAATATAGGCTCAAAAGTCGGCTCCTTTGATTCATTCCATCTCAGCGAACCAAAGGCTTGGCATAGCTCCCCAACTGATAAGAAAGATGGCGGCCAACCTTGAAACCGTATCGTCAAGAGAAACACCAGTTGCTTTCTTTTGCGGAGACTTGTATCCATGGTTACCTATGAGTTTCTTTGATGTAAGGTATACAATATTTGCAGAGTTGAATGGAATTGTGATTCGCGCCGAAGTTTATATTTTCAGTGGCGTCGCTGTTTTTCTTGACCACCAAAATGGCTATGTCAGTGAAGCCGAGATGAGCATGACGGAAGTTACACAAGAGATGAAATATAAGTTGTATTGGTAGGTTTCATTATACAATCGTTTTGGAATGGCTTGAACTGAAATAAAAATTAAATCGTGAGCGCGAGTGCATGTATTTCAAAAATCTTTCCAAGAGAATATGGCTTATACAGCGCAATGCATAAAGGTTTGCAGTTCTTTCCCCTACTTCAAAGTGAGTTGAATGTAAAATTTTGGGGGAAAGCAGCAAACCTTTATGCATTGCGCTGTATTTGCTGCTGCCTAAATGTCACCCGAAAGTTGCACTAGGCTACTGCGCAAGCGCGAAGTACTGTGTATTACAGTGAGAGCCGCAGAGTGTCTTGACGATCTTTCCGTCAAATTCTTTCTCCGAAATGAATGACGTCATACTGATGTCATGTACAGTCTTCTTCACGGTCGGTCCTGTCGGGCTGAAGATAATACTGATGTGTGTAATTTCATTACTTTTACTTTTTAACCTTTTTTGCGGCGACTCAACTCTAAAGATTCACATCTGGCGAGTTGAGTCATCCGTGCATCCAGGCGCAGGACTCTTGTGAGTCACCCTGCACCTGGATTCCCTAACAATAGCGAAACGCTATTAATCTGGGTCGGCTTGACAGCCCGACCCTCTCAACGGCCAAGGTTCCGAGACGCCGCTGTAGGGTCGCGTGCTGACTCAGCGGCCCTCAGCAGGCCAATCGGAACCACCGAATCCCGTCAGGTGCATCCGCGACCGCCCTAGTATAAAAGGTCGCGGAGCAGTGGCGTCGAGGTTCTGGCCAGTTCCCTTGCAGTCTGTTCCTTTCACTCTGTAAGTTAGGTTGTATCCTTCAATAGTATTACTCTTCAATCATCATCAATTATCAATAAGTCCTTGTTACTTTTACGAATAAACTCAGCTTTTAAACTCACGTGCGTCCGTCATCCATCTCAAACGGCATCCGTCATCCAGTTTGCCGGACGTCCGTAACTTCCTCTGAGAACTTCCGTCATCCATCTCGGGCGACTCTCACCCATCTCGGAGGACACCCGTCATCCACCTCGGAAGGCTCATCCATTTTGGAAGCATCTGTCATCCAGCTCCGACGACGCTCATCCATCTCGGAAGACTCTCATCCATCTCGGAAGACACCGTCATCCATCTCGGAAGACACCGTCATCCATCTCGGAAGACACCGTCATCCATCTCGGAAGACTCTCATCCGTTTTGGAACAACCGTCATCCACCTCGGACGACTCTCATCCACATCTGCTGAGTTCCGCTACCGATTCCGGAACACAACCGTCATCCGTCTCGGAAGACTCTCCTCCATCTCGGAAACATCAGCCATCCAGCTCGGAGGACTCTCATCCATCGCGGAAGACACCGTCATCCATATAGGAAGATTCTCATCCATTTTGGAAACATCCGTCATTCATCTCGGACGACTCTCATCCATCTCGGAAGACACCGTCAGCCATCTCGGAAACTCTCATCCATCTCGGAAGGGATGCGTCATCCATTTCGGACGACTCTCATCCATCTTGGAAGACATCGGTCTTCTCCAGGTTTGAGTGTTGAGCCTTTGACTCACTACCAGGTTCCAGTGTTTGCATCCAAACATCGGCTTCCGAGTCTTTGATTCATTCATTCAGCCATTATTCCTTATCATCCCTAGACACATTAAGATTACCGACTAATCAACTTTGAACCACGTCAATACCTACGGGTCACGGTCGGAAGACTTTCAATTAGCAATTGATTAATTATCTTTAGTTCTCGAAGCATTAATTGCAATATTGGCGGTGACGATACGTTCCAAAACCATTGATCTTCAGCTTCGCTTGAAAAAGTAATGAATTTCGTGACGTTGAGAGATAATATATAGCTTGAGCACGACACGTTATCAGAGTTTCCAGAGCAGAGTATTTCAAGATGTGGTAATATTATTTATCGTTCTCACAGCTACAGCTTTAAGGGAACTAAAAATATTTCCGTGTCATAAAATACACTCTTCGAAATTTCATGTTTGAATCTCATTTGTCAGTTTCTAGCAACTATTCCTTTTGGGTCGTAGATGTTGTTTTTTAAAATACTTCATACATAATTTGAAGTTCGCCAAGCTGAAAAGAAATGGCAAAACTACTTCACTACAGAGATGTCGTTTTCAGAGTTTCCAGTCGACCGTTCAAGCCTTTGGAAGATGGAATGCTACGAGGTCATCTCATTCCCGCCAGCTATGTCCATATTCGCAGTGGATCGATAACGTCGAAACAATATCGGAAGATGGATTTGGTCACTCTAGTCTTGACTGTTTTGTTACTTCGATACTACGTCATCCTCTTAACCACCGACGAGCAGTATCACAGGCTCTTGGGCTATCTCTTCGCCAAAATGGCCGTCCAAGGAAGAGTGCTGATATTCACGCTTACCTTTTTCCTTCTAGTGACCATCGGTGCGAAAATAGTTACTAGGCGCCATGTGAAAAACAAGACCCTTGACCATCTCTTCGACATGATACCCCTGACAGAAGGAGGCCAAGATATAAACATTTCTCGGCAAATGAAGCTGACGTTGTCGAATCTGCAGGCCTTGAAAGTTCGAGTTAAGATGACCAACATAGCAGTTTCTCTAGCGGCAGTTTATTTTCCGCTTGCAATCGCGATCATGTTTGGTATCGGTTTCTATACCAGCATATCTCATGAAGCTTATGCACTCTACATGGTGAACTACGGCTTCTGGTACATGGCTTGGGTGTATCTCACGTACATCATGACGTACAATGTAGTCGTTTGTTTCTTTTGCTGGTACCTTGGAACCCAGCTGATCAAATTTCGGTTCAGACAAGTTAATCAAACTCTGATAGCAATAAGAGACGAAAAGTTGGACATAGCTCTTCTAGACACGCTCTTGACTGAACAAAAACATATCATCGCAAAGGTCCACAGATACAACCTGGCCATCGAGGCCTACATATTTCTTCTCATCTATATTTGTTCGCCATTGCTTGGTAGCGTCATCTTCTTGACCGTCTATGTTGAATTCAAGATGAAACTAATCAAAGTTGGTCTCATCATGATCACTGGCTTGGCTGTCGCCTCTCTATGGTTTATATCGTCGAGGACAGCTGATGTCAATGTCGAGGTATCCATATTAAGACTGATATTTCCTAAACGCAGGGATCTATTGGTGAGATCGTGTTTACACTGTACTAACTATAGGATATCTTCCAAACAGGCCAAGAAGTCGGCACCTATATTGTATTCCATTATGGCCTCGAAACAATCCAAGCTCAGTCTTGAGTTGATGATGAAAATGGCCGCCGTTTTAGAGTCAGTCACTTCCAAGAGCTCACCAGTTGCCTTCTCCTGTGGTGACTTGTATCCATGGATACCGATGAGTTTTTATGATGTAAGATACAGCAACTTTATCAAGGACTGACTATCATGCTGTTGTAAAGTTTATCTTTTCAGTAGCTACGTTTTTCTTCCTAGCGGCAGAGTTGGCGTCATCGATGTTCATAGCATAGATTCATCATGTTGATTTTCCGGAATCCATCGCAAGAAAGTGAGCATTATTACGCTAATACTGAAGAAATCGATCAACGTGAGTTCGCATAAAGTCAACAGTTCTGTAGCCATGATGACCGAGTTCTCAGTTCGGCCAATCTGAGCATGCGCAGTGCATAAACTTCGCATTGGACTGACTGTCATGGCGCTGTAAAGCTTATCTTTTCAGTAGCTACATCTTTTTTTGTGATCTATGACTACGAGAGAAGCTGGTCGGAGTAAATCGATCGATATTGTAATGAAATCACATCTCAGCGCTTACCATCAGCGAATCCAGTCTGGTATCTCTTAGTCTCATCGATTTCGGTCGGTTTCGCTAGTCGTTTTACCAACCGCGCCCATCCCTAATTGCGAGAATATGATTGTTAGGGACCGCAACATATGTCAAAAATATTGTCCAGAATATGTCTTGAAAAGGGCTGAAATATGCCATGAAATATGCCATTTTTTACATCGAATTTTACCAAAAAGAAGTTGATTTTCGTTTGAATCTCGAGCCACACAGGTGTTCTAAGTGTACTATAGTTGCATTAGTAGCTAGGTTGCGAAGAAAATAACTATTTAATACGCCAGTACCAGGGCGCGAACTCAAGACCCTTCCACAAAAGTCGCCGACACTAACCACTAGGCCATCACGAGAAAAAATTAGTTACAGAAAATGAAGATTTTTTCGCGTCTAGGTGACGCTGATTAGCTATTCTATTCGTGTAGGGCCACAAAAGCTGAACTCGAGCAACGTCCTTTCATTTAATTAGCGATTTCTAAAATTTGTCCATTTTTTGCTCGAGATATGCCAAAATTTTAGAGCATATGTCATTTTTTGAAACGGCCTGAAATATGTCTTTTATGCCTTCACGACCTATGGCATATCATACTTTTTCTTGGCCCTCTCAGTGCCTGTAATAACCTTAGCCATGATATGCCATCTTTAGCGCATATGTCTTTTGATCATTTCTGTGGTCCCTAATGATTGTTTCGGAAATCTTGCATTCAAAGCCGTGGCTTGTTTGAAACTTTTCTCTGCAATGTATCGGTTGAATCTCTAACGGTTATTTCATATAACGCAACTATCTCATTATGCGGCCGAAAATCAACCATATCAAAATGGTTAACCGATAAACCGAATACTTCCTACAGGTTCCGTAGTCTCTGCTTCGTTGCAACCTATTTAACGTTTAATCAATAAAAAACAAATATTTTCGCATCAAATCGACGGCCATCATAAAGAGTTCACGATAATGATAATTTTCTGGAGACTATATCTGAAGCGCTTCATGAGAAGGTCAAGTACAACTTGATGTCTAGCCTAGATGTGACATGGTTTCGAAAAGTAGTTATGATTTGGCGAAAATATCTGTCATGAACACAGCCGTAGCTTCACCAAAACTTAAAATAATATGACAATCCGAAAAATTGATTACCGTATATTACTTGTTCAAGTCTCATTTTCCAGCTGCGCAAATATTTCTTTTCCGTTCAAGTGCGTGTTGTTTTTCTTCAAGCTTTCGAACTACGCGAGTAGGATTATTTTAACTTCTCAAGTTAAGAAGGAAAAATGGTGAAATTTTTCCCTTTCCGTAACATTGTATCAAAAGTCTCTAATAGACCTTTCAAGCCTTTGGAAGATGGCATGCTTCGAGGCCACCATATTCCAGCTAGCTATGTTCATATTAGAGATGGGTCGACAACGTCTAAGCAATATCTCAAGATGGATTTGGTTACTTTCGCACTGGTTGTGCTACTGATTCGATATTACGCCATCCTTGCAACCACAGATACGAAATATCATCGACTCTTGGGCTATCTCTTCTCCACAATTGCGACACAAGGAAGAGCGCTAATATTCACACTTACCTTTTTCCTCTTATTGAGCATCGGCTTGAACATTGTGACTAGACGTCACGTGAAGAACAAGACCCTTGACCATCTTTTCGACATGATACCGCTCACCGAAGAAGGCCAAGAAGTCAATGTCTCTCGACAAATGGATCTGACGTTGTCGAATCTAAAAGCTTTGAAGACTCGAGTCAAGATGGCGCACTTCGTACTTTCTGCAGCTGCCTTGAATTTTCCGCTCGCAATAGGCATCGTGTTTGGTATCGGTCTCTATTCCAGCATAGCTCATGAAGCTTCTACACTTTACATGGCCAACTATGTGTTCTGGCTTATAGCTTGGGTATATCTTACATATATCATGACTTACAATGGAGTTGTCTGTTTCATGTGCTGGTACCTCGGAACTCAGCTGATCAAATTTCGGCTCAGGCAAGTAAATCAAAGGTTGAAAACCATTAGGGACGACGAATCGGACATTGATATCTTGGAGACGGTGTTGATGGAACAAGATCAGATCATTCGCAAGTTGCGTAGATACAACATACCATTCAAAGCTTACCTCTTCCTGCTCATCTTCATTTGTTCGCCATTGCTTGGCAGCGTCATCTTCTTGACTATCTACGTTGAATTCAAGTTGATGCTAGTAAAACTAGGTCTCTACATGATAACAGGTTTAACCGTCGTCATTCTATGGTTCACATCATTCAAGACATCTGACGCCCATGTCGAGGTATGTCGATTGAAATTCTGATTTCTTGGGATTCAGTATTCTGACACTGATCATGTGATTATCTGCGCAGGCAAAAAAGTCCGCGCCCATACTATATTCAGTTTTGGCCAAGAGACGACCCAAGCTCAGTCGCACGTTGATGGTCAGAATGGCCGCTGCTATAGAGGCGGTTGCTTCCAAGAGGGTGCCGGTAGCTTTCTACTGTGGTAACTTGTATCCATGGACACCGATGAGTTGCTATGAAGTAAGATGCAGCAATGATATCAAAGCATGACCATCATGTAGATTTGAAGTTTGTCTGTGCAGTGGCGACGTTTTTCTTCCTAGCGGCCGACTTGGCATCGTCTGCGTTGGTCACATAACGCCATCATGGCGAACCTGAGGACGGTGAGGCTGAATGGTGATTAATATTATAGCACAGAAAAGTAATTGATTAGGTTTAGTTACAATGAAGCTGGTGGTTCTGTTGTCTTGACACCGAAACCAGGTTTCATGAGTGTAAACGAAAACCGTCCGTTCACCGGTCGGGTCCTTCAAAGCAACGTCGGGAGGAGAGTTGTTTGTTTTTCAAATATTATTTTGAATTTATCTTAATTTGATTAATATACGAATCCATACATATTTCATTAAAATTAAGCTCTATGAGATTTAAATTTTAGCGAATTTGGTGATTTTAATTTCATTTCTCATCAGTGTCGAAGGTTATTCTCGCTTGTCTGAAAACAACAAACTCTCACCGATTCCTCGTTGCTCCACCAGCTAACTAGCAAAACTAACAAGTGAACTGATACGAATAGCAAGAGACAAACTCAGCTACGTAACAGCTAAGAATTCCTACGAACCGACTACTCGAGTTCAGAGTCGGCGGCTCGCTTCTTGGCTATTAGCTTCGTCATCATGACTAGTGGAAGTATGGTAAAGATCCCTGCCAGATTTCAGTTGCAGAGGCAACAGTGCCCTCTGCCCTTTGCTACTTATACTGTTAACAATTGGGGAGTTTAGATCATAAACGTGAAAGAAGTATTTAGACTTTAATTGAAAGAATAACATTGGCTCTGGATATAAGCAAATGTAAGAGCCAAAGAAAAGAGAGTTAGTTTTTATACGTGTATCACAGAAAGATCGCTGAAATAAACGAGGATATAATCGTGAACCCCTTATGCTGCTTTCCAACTGGCGACCGTGACAACCTGTTCGTGGACAGTTCGTGTTCGAATGTCGACTTCACTTTAGAACCTGATGAGCAGCAAAAACAAGGAAGACCTGAACAAGAGAGTACACAGTACTCGCAATCGAGTTCAGCAGGGTAACGCGTCCTTGTTACCAACGACATCATTGGCTGACCGACCAGAGGAAGCCATCCAGAAGCTATTGGAGAAGCAGTTCGCGAACAATCAGGCCGCTGCTGCAAACAGGAATCAAGAAGGAGCTGGAAGTTCGGAAGGTCCGAACTCAGAAGCGTCCGGAAGTCGAAGTCTAGGTCGAGGTGGACAGGTGTCAACCGAATTGACGACTACCACAGAGGAAGAAGTTGTGCCGACTTCACAGGTGGAGGAAGACAACTCACTCGAAGATTCCAATTCGAACTCTGAGGTGGAAGTACCAGAACTGGGCAACAAGATGGACTCGCAAAGTCAGAACATGCTCATGGTCATGAACCAATGCTTGAACGACATGTTCGACGGCCGAAAGCAAAATTCAGCCGCAGCTAGTGAATGGCTGGTACGATCAGTGAGAGGGATGGCTAAGAGGTCCAAAGAGGACGCCACACTCACTGAAGCTGAAAGAGAATTTCAGAGGGACCTGATCCTAGGCCGAATGGCGGGACCAGCTCTCAGATGGGCAAACCAGTTGTTCGAAACAAGTGCAACTGCAGGCTGGAACACCTTCAAGAGCGAGTTCAAGTCGAAGTATGTGGACACCATGTCCAAGAATGAAGCCTTTCGCAAACTGGGTAGCCTTCGGAGGCGTAATGACCAGTCGATTCATGAGTATATCGAATACGCACAGCGGCTCTTCGATACAGTAGGCAAGGACTTGCCGAATCTCATGAAGTGTACTGCGATGTACAATGGTCTGGACGAGTATCTCAGGGACAAGCTCTACGACGCACAAGAGGAACCAGTGGACAACTTCATCAGCAAGCTGATCGGAGCTGAGAAGGTCCGTGAAGTGGTTCAGAGAAACAAAGAGCCGAAGGAACGTGACCATGGACAGAACCTGAAGCCAATGAAGTTCGACAAGACCTGGCCAAGTTCAAGTCAGCCGAAGCTCACTTCAGGTAAACTGTCCGACGACGCAAGGAGTAGGTTGCTTGAGGAAGGTAAGTGCTTCAGATGCAATGAGAAGGGTCACTTGCAGCGTGACTGTCCGAAGCCTGCACCTGGTCACCATGGCAACAACCCGGCGAAAGTTAAAGAAGAAGAAAAGCCAAAGGCGAAGAATGCTGCCATAGACACGAGAGATAAAGATCTCTCGCCTTCGCCTATTTTCCGAGTTAACGCCCTGGATTTAGAGCGTTTTCAAAGGTCACCTTCAGCAACAGCGACGCGCCCGTTCGCGACTTTCAAAGTTGACGGACATGCCGTCACTTTCCTGGTGGACAGTGGTGCCGACAAGAGTTGCATCACTGAAGCGTTGGCTGACAAGATTGGTACCATGAATTTCCAGTCTCGTTGGTCACTCTCCTCGGCCACCGGTGACGACTTGGGTGTGACAGGTGACGCTCTAGTACTTCTTGACCTTGGAAAGTTCAAGAAGGTGGCGCTGGTAACGGTTTGTCGGAAGTTGCCCAACTGTATTATTGGCGTTGACCTCATCCGTGAGGCCGAAATGGACATTGACTTCAAAGGTGGAGAAATCAAGGTCCAGAAAGAAGGGTTCTTCATTGAGTCGAACCTGATAGACACAGTCCTGGAGAAGAAGCGCCAGTGGACGCTGACAAAGGACTGAAACGGGTCTTGGACGAAGGGGCGGACTCTCATGAGATCATTGGAGTCGAGCAAGTGTACTCAGTACAAGTCAAGAGGCCATTGACACTCTATCCGAGGCGAGAGCAACTGATCGCTAGGTCAAGCATGGACACTGGCACGCTACCGGAAGAGTTCAGCTTCGTCTCCAAGGACTCAAGACTGGAACTGACACTGAAGAAGAATGGCGACATGATCAAGGTTCGAAACTTGAGCATTGAGCCCATCCACTTCCGAACCTCTGAAAGGTTCAAAGTCGAACTAGGAGGAATGTCTAGTTCTTTCGAAGTAGCTGACTTGGAAGTCAGCTCGAACTCGCGTGAAGAACGAGAAGCTCTGGTGCGCGAGAAGCTGGACGTTAATCCAGAACTCGATGAGGAAGTTCGGACAGAACTTCGCGAATGCTTCGTACAGAACAATGATGTTCTGTGGCTCTTCGAGGACGATGTTGGCCGCGTCACTGATGTAGTGCACAAGATTGAGACCGGAAATGCTAAGCCTCTCCGGAAACACTACATGCCGACCAACCAGCCATTGCGCATGGCAATCAACAAGGAGTTGAAGAAGATGGAGCGGATGAAGCTTATTCGCAAGATTATTGGAAGTCCCTGGTGCTCTCCCGTACTCGGTGTATGGAAGGACGATGCCAGAACTAAAGTTCGAATCGTCAACGACTTTAGGGACTTGAATTCAGTGACGATTCAAGAGCCATACAGAGTGCTCTTGATTGACGATTTATTGCGCAACATCGTGAAGCATAGGATGTTTACTAGTGTGGACGCTCGAACTGGGTTCTTTCAAGTACCACTTCGAGAAGAGGACCAATTGAAGACGGCATTTGTAACAGCTGACGGGATGTACTGTTACAACGTCATGCCACAGGGACTGGTTGGTGCTACGCATACCTTTACCTTGGTGGCAGACAAGGTCCTACCTGAAGAGATGAGAAGTTACGTGATCAACTATATTGACGACTTCCTCATTCAGGCGTCAACACCGGAAGACATGGTTCAGAACTTGAATAAGTTCTTTGAACAGTTGCGCAAGTTCCACCTCAAGATATCACTTGAGAAGACAAAGGTAGGTTACACGAAGATTGTATACCTTGGGTTCTTGATCACCAGCGAAGGTCTGGAAATCAACCCAGAACGAATCAGGGCTATTTCGAATATGCCGCCGCCGGTAGATGTCTCTGGCGTAAGAAGTGTCATTGGAGCGTTTATTTATTTTACGCGCTTCATTGAAAAGTTTACATGGATTGCCGAACCAATACTGCGGCTATTGAGGAAAGGCGTGAAGTTCGAGTGGTCGTTTGAACAGCGTAAAGCCATGGACACGCTGAAGAAAATTGTGACAAGTGTACCAGTCCTAGTACACTTCGAGTTCGAAGCAAATCACGAACTGCACACAGATGCCAGCATGAAAGGCATCGGGGCCGTTTTGGTCCAATATGGTAAACATGAAGCTCGAGAGGATGCAAGACCAGTTGCGTTCTTGAGCAAGAACCTTTCTGGCAGCCAAGAAAAGTGGTCAGTCAGTGAAAAGGAAATGTTCGCCATTGTCTGGGCTTGTGAGAAGCTGAGGCCGTTCCTCATTGGGAAGGACTTCAAGGTCATCACTGACCACCGTGCTCTCTGTTTCATGCACAGCATCAAGGACGTGTACAACCGGATTAGTCGATGGTTTATACGACTTCAAGGGTTCAAGTTCAAGGTGTGCTACAAGAGCGGCAAAGAACATTGCGACGCTGATTGCTTGTCGCGCCACTTCATTAGTGGTGAAGAAATCGACACCGAAGACTCGAGGTACCTGTTCGAAGTAACAGCTGCAAGCCTCGACTTGGAAGTTCTAATGGAAGAACAGGAAGCAGACAGGTTCTGTCGAAAAATTCGAAGTGTTCTGATGAGTAAGACGCTGTCTCCCTCTCAGAAAAAGAAGCAAGCGAAACACTACCTGCTGCAGAATGGCGTCCTAATGAAGACGACTCTGAACGCGATCAACGAAGTACAATCGGTCTTCGTGATGCCGGAAGCAAGAGTGCAAGAGCTCTTGGAGAGATATCATCTCTGGACACCAGTGTGCGACAGCGGACAGAATTTCGAAGAGGTTCTATGTGAGGAACCTTGAACGAGACGTGACGAGGTACGTGAAGGGCTGTGTGAAGTGTCAACAGTTCAAGTTCACAACCATCCGGATCGAAGCGAAGCCGAAGGCATTCACTTCGCCGTCGCAAGTCTTCGAGATCTGGGCCATTGATTGTGTTGGTCCAGTGAACCGTTCAAGTTCGGGGAATGTGCAAATGATTGTGGCTATTGACGTGCTGAGTCAATATGTTGTGGCTGAACCAGTCGCTAACATTACGACTGAAACGACTATCGAGTTCGTTCAGAACATTGTTTTGAGGTTTGGCGCTATGCGAGCGATCCTATAGGACAATGGTTCGGCGTTTGAAGAGTACCTTGAGGGTGAGAAAATTCTTCACCTGACGACCTCAGCATACAATCCATGTGCTAATGAACTTGTCGAATATATGAACAAGTTCATATGCAGGACATTGGCCATCTTCGAGCATTCGAATGAGCAAGAATGGGACAAGTTGTTGCCTTCCATTGTGAGCGCAATCAACTCTAGCAGGAATTCGGCGACAGGTATGTCACCCTATTTCTGTGTGTACGGTAAGGAAATGCGTACTGGACTCGAGAACCAGTTAGAACTCGAAGATGTCCAGGAACTGGCCAAGCATGACTTTGTCCAGAACAAGAACCGTTTGGAAATGGTTCGCAACATCGCCAAGATGAGAAGGGACAAGTCCAGGCTTGACAGTACTTTGGGTAAGTACTTGACGACAAGGCATGTCGACTTCGACGTTGGACAGGAAGTTCTTGTTCGCAACAAGAGTTCGAAGACCGGATACTGTTCGACGTGGTTGCCGGTGTACAATGGTCCGTACCAGATAGTACGAAAACTCGGCAATACCAGCTATGAGGTGCTAACCGAGCATGGAACAGTTTCGCGCCATGTTTCGGATTTAATTCTCTTTCATTCGGCGCCTGAAGAAAAGAAATCCGATGAGGAAGAGACTGTTGCCACAGATCAGTCTAGGCGTTCTCTAAATTCAGAGAATTTAGAAGAGAATCAAGGCTCAACTGTTGAGCGAGATGAGCAATGGGAGCCGATTCGACAGAGACCTGGAAATTTACGGCAACGGATAACCAAGCCGGCTCGTTTCAAAGACAATTTTGAAGACGAGTTCAATTTTTCTACCTGAAATCTGTTCAGGAATTTTGAAGGGCAGTGGAAGTATGGTAAAGATCCCTGCCAGATTTCAGTTGCAGAGGCAACAGTGCCCTCTGCCCTTTGCTACTTATACTGTTAACAATCGGGGAGTCTAAATCATAAACGTGAAAGAAGTATTTAGACTTTAATTGAAAGAATAACATTGGCTCTGGATATAAGCAAATGTAAGAGCCAAAGAAAAGAGAGTTAGTTTTTATACGTGTATCACAGAAAGATCGCTGAAATAAACGGGGATATAATCATGAACCCCTTTTGCTGCTTTCCACTAGGGACCACAGAATAAGTTCTTTGTTAAGCTCAAAATATGTTGTCAAAAGCCTCGGAATATGTTGAAAAATATGTCGTTTAATTTTAACCAAAACTCTTTAGTTTTTAACTATTCCACGGCTTAGGTGGGTAAAATATGCTATATTGTTCCTTCAAAATTAACTTTAGTTCACTTAAAGCGCGTAAAACGAGAATTTAAAATACCATAGCTGGGAATACCGATCGGCCACGTCAGCAAAGCTTTTTTGATGAAAAAGCATATTTCCGATCGCTGCCTCAAATTAAGATTCGTTTATGCTCCGCTTCAGTTATAACTTCAGGTGACAAGCCACTAGCATGTGTTGAAATAAGTGCTCGATATGTTCAGATACGGCCAAAAATGCCTTTTTCTGCAAAATGCCTGAAATAAGCGATTTTCTGAAAAAGGCCGAAAATATGTCTTTTATGTCGTAAAAACCTATGACAAATCTTAGTTTTTCTTGGCCCTCGCGATGACCCCAACAAGCCTGTATACGATATGTCACCTTTGTAATATATATTTTTCTTCATTTCTGTGGTCCCTAATTCATATACTCCAGCATCTTGATGAGCGATCGAGCTGAATCTCAAATAGTTTCCTTGATACTGCTTCGGGCCACCAAGTGCGCTCAGTTTGAACCAGCTGTTAGTTGGAGCTGGAGAGCCACTGGCGCTGCAATCAACTGACACATCCCCACCAATGGCTGAGGTTATGTCGGTAGGTTCTTTCATCCATTTCGGTGTTACTAGAAATGAAATGGGATGTTAGAATACGAATAGATGGATTAATCAGCTATGAAAATCACTGGTTGTCGTACTCACAATTTACTTTCAACTGCAATGTCATCAAATCGTGGCCAACCTTGTTTGCGGCTTTGGAGGTGTAATTTCCAGCATCGGATGCCTCAACTCGATTAATAGTGATCATAGATACATCTTGAATATTCGCGATCTTCACGTTAGGATTCGTCAGAGGCAAGCCATTTTTGAGCCATGAAAAGTCGATAGGACGCAACCGTCTACGAAGCGAGCATATGAATGAGAACTCTTCCGTTTCCCGCACTTCGACATTGCTCAACAGTTTTGATATCTCCGGGATCTCATCTTTCCCGCCAGAAGTTTCATAACTCGCAACGCAGGGTACCAACGAAGCTATAGCCCACAACGCAATCAAACCCCACAGTGCCATTTTGACACCCGAATGTGAACACAAACAACACGCTGATTTCAGCGCCACATTTTGTCGACCCCACCAAACTCAACGAGAGTTTTTTGAAATTTGCGGCGGCAAAGCCAAATCCGAAGACACACTATTCCCGGTTGAGACATACGATCTGCTCGATCAGTCTCCTTCACCTTAATTTAGTAACTAGTTTCGACATACGGATACGAGAACCTTTAAGTCAGCAACCCGGAGACTATTTCGTGAAATATTGCGGGAAATCTCAAACGCATAACAATGCAAACAAAACTCACTTGAAATGCGAACAGTGATCTTCCTCGTTAAGGGAACATCTTGGCCGTTGTTGACTGTACATTCGTATTCACCAGCGAATTCTCGATCAGCGGAGACAGTGGACAATACACTGTGGTCTATAACAAGATCTACACCGAAAATCAGTAGTTAAATCGGGTGAATTCGAAGATGTTCTCCATACCTTTCCCGACGCGTCTCCACGAGATGCGCGGAGGTGGCGACCCCTCAGCAAAACATTCAATGTGAACAGGTCTCCCAATGAATATTTGCTCATCTTGAGGCTCTTTGCTCCATTTTAACGGTTCTTTTGAGAAGATGTAAGAAATAATTCAACTCAGAACTTATCATAATAACTCACGGATAACAGAGAGCTCGAAGTTGACTGAATCCTTTACCAAACCATCCACCGCCTCACACTTGAATGTACCTTGATACTCAAGTTTAACTGATTCTATCTTCAAGAACGAATCTTCTTGACGAGTTTCAATCTGGAAGTACTTATTCGAGTGATCGATTGGTTTGTCATTCAAAAACCACTGGAAACGAAACGGCGGCGTGCCGGCGAGAGCAGAGCAATACGCTTTGAACGATGAACCTTCGCTGAATGGCTTGAATGGCGTAGACGGCATTAATTTTGGCGGTCCAGTAGCTATAAAGAAACATAATAGTACAATAGAGACTATTATACGGGCCTGTGCAATTTTCAAATGAATAAAAAAATGAAATTCAAATAAGCGTGGGAGAGGAAATGCTCAGGGACCATATCGAAATTGCGATCTTGGGAGCACTTCCCGAAAGAGCGGAAGCCGTGCAGTAGAAAGATTATTCTTTTTTCTAAGAAACAGCTTCATCCGCTGCCTCTTCCTGAGCTCTGCCTATAACGCTTGCTAGCAAGTCTACAAAATTTTATTCTTGTTAAACATGGGCTCGATAGAACAGATTGACGGCTTGGTGAATTTGGGCGGTATTTTGCAGTCGGCCCAGAGCCTCCAATCCTTGGCTGAGGTAAGTGAGGAATATTTTAAGTTTGATAATCACCTCTCTCTCTTTCTCTCTCTCTTTCGGTCTAGGTTCTTCGACAGGAACTTGAGCGGAAGGATAATGTTATACAACATTTATTGCAAAAGACTAAATCGTTGGAAGAAGAACTGGAACAAAAAGAAGCGGAAATCAAAATGCAAGCAGCGGCTATACGTCTTCTGACAAAGCCCGATTGAGGGATCTCTCCCTTCGAATATTTTACTCCATTTGTGACACCTTTGATTTCAATAAAATGTGAGCTATGTCAGCTTAAACCAGTTCCACTTGCTGGACGTTCGAATCATCTCCATCCTCCATGAGAGCAGCGATCAGCTTCACGCTTCTAGTCACATCCGATAAATTGTTGGATATCGCTGTGATGGCCTCTTCCATGGCCTAATGGTCCATATCTTCTTCATGTACTGACATTAGAGTGATAACTTGAGCATTTGCAACATTGATATTAGACAACTGGGCATTCAGAGCCTTTTTGGCCAAATCGAAGTTGACGTATTCAAGTTGCCTTTTATCTTCTAGATCAAACTGAGCTTTCTTAACCGCTTGCCCCAACAAGCCTGTATACGATATGTCACCTTTGTAATATATGTTTTTCTTCATTTCTGTGGTCCCTAATCATGACTAGACAACCAAATCGCTATTTGCCGCTCTTCAAACATGAAACCGCATCAATATCGCATATTGAACACAAGACGACAAAGTTCGTCATTTGTCACCTACTTTGGAGGCAAGCCAGGAAGCGCGGAGTAGACCGTCGTAGCTCGTTAAGTCAAAGACAACGATGAAGTATAAACATGATGACTGAAAAAGATTAATGCAAACAGTCAGTAAAAAATGAAGTAGATTTCGTGTCGTAGCCTAATCAGATAACTTTAATTACTTTAATATAACGAACATGAAAATATTGTCAAAATGTACATTGTCCGCGTTCTAGACGTCAAGCCGACGCATAAGAACTGAGTTCGACAATTTCAAATGTTGCGATGGTCAAGAACCCCTCGGTTCGAAACGAATCGTCCTTTCAAGCCTTTGGAAGATACTCTATTACGAGGATATCTCATACCAGCAAGTTTATCTGATATCCAAGCAAGAGATACCACATGGAAGCAATACGTAAAGCCGGACCTGATAACTCTTTTTCTGATCATATTTTATTTTCGATTTTACGCCATTATTTTCGTCACTGAAGAGCAACACCATCGATTCTTGGGATACCTTTTCTCAAGACTTGGCGTCCAAGGAAAATTCATCATTTTCACGATGACATTTTATGATTTGATGTCAGTTGGTTTCCGAGTTCTTACGCGACATCATGCGAAAAATGGAACTCTAGATCACTTGTTTGATCTGATACCGCTGATAAAAGGAGGTGACGATGTCAGTGTTGGCCACCAGATGGAGCTGACTCGAGCGAACCTGAAGTCATTGAAGCTCAAGGTCAAGATATCCAACATCGCCACGTCGGTGGTTTCCAGGTGTATCACTCTTTCATTGGCACTCGTATTCGGAATAGGCCTCTTCGTCACCTTATCGCACGAGCGCCATCTGGCGTTCATCATGAACTACACTTTCTGGTCCGTGGCAACCATCTATCTAGTGCATATCTCGACATGCTCCGTAGCTGGTTCATTTTTTTGCTGGTACTTAGGTACCCAGCTGGTGAAGCTTCGCTTCAGTCAGGTCAACGAGTCTCTTGTAGCGGTGAGGGATGGAAGGTTGAGTGTGACACAGTTGGACGCCATATTGGAGGAGCAAAAGCTTGTCATCCAGAAAGTCCATGGATACAACATCTTGTTCAAGTCTTATATTGTATTGCTGATATTCATTTGCTCGCCATTGCTGTGTAACGTTCTCTTCGTGACCATCTACGCTGAGTTCGAGATGAAACTGATAAGAACAGCTCTCATCATACTTACGAGCGTGACTTTTCTCAATATTTGGTTCACATCTTCCAAAACAGCTGATGTTAACGTTGAGGTAACGCTCAGCACATGAACTCCAAGAAATCACATGTTCTCTTCGATTTCTTGAAATAGGCAAAAAAGTCGGCTCCCTTGATGTATTCCATCTTGGCGACGAAACCTTCCAGTCTCACTACAAAGCTGAAAACCAAAATGGCGTCAAACCTAGAGGCAGTGACATCTGAAAATATGCCGATTGCGCTATATTGTGGTAGCTTGTATCCATGGCTACCGATGAGTTTTTATGACGTAAGACAGGAACTGATGAAACTCTAACACACTCTAACACTGATCTGCTCTAAGTTCATCTTTTCAGTGGCATCACTATTTTGCTTGACAACCAAAATGGCGGTCTCTATCGTGAAGCTATGATGTCTCTTCATTTCGTTTTGCCAGCATTTTGAACTTCCGGAAGATCGTCTCAGATTATAAACAATATTACGATGATGCTGAAGAAACCGATCGATTCGAGTTTGAGTAACGCGAGTAGTACTGTATGATTGAAACCCCGCGAGTCTGAGCATGCGCGACGAAAAAAAACACTACCTATGATATTTTGAAATTTATTATTTGAAAACCAATTTCACTATGTACGCATTTTGAATGATAGGTGCAATTCGCTAGAATTTCTGTAATATTTTTTCCTTGTCAAGAGATATGTCGACTTGTTTCGATTGCTATGAACTGCAGGGTAGAACCTTTTCTACGTCCCAACACACTCGCCTCACTGTTACTATGAAGGTACAGGGGTGCACCAAAAAAGTAGGCACAACTTTGACTATGTATAACTCAGCAATTAAAGTTCGGATTTTGATTAATTTACTCGATATGCAGTCCTCGATTCTTGAAGATACGATAACACCGTCTAGGTCATGAGGCCATTGCATTCTCGATACTTGCAGAACTAATTTCTCGACAAGCCTGGCGGATAGCATTTTTAAGGCCATTTATGGTTCGCGGCTTTTTAGCTCAAACTTTTAAGATGACCCCAGAGATAATAGTCACGAGGAGCAAAGTCAGGACTACTAGGAAGCCATTCATGAGGTTTGATGAGCTTGATCTTCTCTGTTCAAAAAACTCGAGCGTTCTTTTGGGCCGACGGCTGGCGCGGAGTCTTGTTGAAAGATGAGCTGGCGATGTTTTTTGTCTCTGAAAAATGGCTTCAATGTGTATCGAATGTAGTACGTAGTGTCTATTTTAGCCTTCGGCTTTACAAAAATCGGTTTTGATAAACCATATTTCGAAATGGCCAACCACACCATGACCGACTTAAGATGTCCTTCATTGATGAAAACTGCAGTATCACGTCTTGTTGGACAACAAGAGATATATTGGACATCTCGGTCACCCTGAGTTTCTGTGAGATAAAACTTCGCTTCATCACTTGTGATATTGTTTTTGTAGCGGCCATTAGCTAAACGGCGATATAATGACCAACTTCAAGTTCGACGCATTTCGATAGTCCGTCGACTCATCCAGTGCCCACGGCGCTTTTTGACTAATTTCTCACCCAATTTTGCTACATGACGATAAATCGTTCTTCGATGAACATTAAATTTAGTTGCCATGTGCTTCACAGTTGGTGGGTTAATCTAGTCCGTCATTTCGTGGAGCTGATGAATTTGCTTCTTGTCGAGCGAAGACTTCCGGCCTCTGGTCTCTTTTTCCTTATTGTTTTTCGTAACAGTTTGCATACTAGAAGATACACTGTTAATAGATGAACGAGATATACTCACATTTTGCTTCGAAAACTTTCTAATTATGACTGAATAAGAGCTCTTATTTCATCTTTCACATTCTGGTCGAATTCACGGTTACCCATGCTTCCGAAGGATAAAAAACATGTGCTCTCTGCTCTCTGTGAGCTCCTGAAGAAGGAGCTGAAATTATTAGTCATAAGTCACCTGACGAGAAATTAGACCAATAATAATTTGTGCCTACTTTTTTAGCGCCCCCCCCCCTCTAAGATTAAAAGACCCGGAACAGACAGACCTAGCTCCATAACTCAGAACTGGCAATGAAACACATATGTGTGTGGAATTGCGGAAATGATTGATGAGAACACTGGAGGAGGAAATGAAATTGAGTGGATGGCGTGCTATAGCATAATTAGACACCTCTAGTCGTCAAAGCATACAACAGTCAGAAGATGGTTGCGTCGTACGTGATCAGATTTGAACGTCCTGTAAGTACGCAAGCGCTGACGCTGGCAGTACAAAATGTCACCATGGTCAAGGCTTGAAAATATTACGCTGGAGGTATCTCGTCGTTTCAAGCTCTTAGAAGATAAGGTATTACGGAGTCATCTCATATCTGCGAACTCAAATGATATCCAAGCAGAATCTACATGGAAACAATATTTGAAGCTCGACCTGATGAATATTTCTCTCGTCAACCTCATTTGCGATACTAAGCCATCATTTCAACCGCTGGAAAATTTATCATTGTCGCACTGACAGTCTATGCCTCGATGTCAACTGGTTTCGCATTGCTCACTAATGCCAAAAATAGGGCTCTGTATCACCCATTCGATACAATACACCTGATGAATCTGACAATGCCAGAGTTGACATGAAAGCATCTGTCTGTTTCCGTCAGCGCATTCGGCAATCGACGAGCGCATGCGCGAAGTGGATGGGGTCGGCGCGAGGGCCACGTCGCCAACTTGGGTTTCACGTCACCTTTCTGTCTCGCTGTCTCCAGGCGCAGATTCAAAAATGGCATAGAACGGGCACGCCAACTTCACAGCGCCCTACGCTCTGGACCATGTATGCGTGAAGGTTGTACTTCGCTGGGAAATATGAAAAACTTCTTGATAAGTGAGAAAAAGAGATTAATGAGAACTCTGAGTTAGAATCGACTTCGTGTCTCTGAATAATTAGACGTCTCCAGCCGTCATAACATTCCAAACATGGGAGCTTTAAAGGGAAGTGTATTTCTTGTCATCCGGAGTAGTAATATCAAACGTACTGACGTCGACGGCAATATGTGGAGCTTGTACAGCTATAAACGAAGTTTACTCAAGGTATCTGATCGTCCTTACGAGGGCTTAGAAGGAGTATTGTTGCGAGGTTATATAATACCCACCAGCTTAGCTGAAGTCAGGTCAAGATCTATGACTTGGAAACAGTATTTGAAGGTTGACTTGATGACGGTGGTGCTGCTGATCGCGACTGCGCGAGATTACGGCATTGTTTTCACTACTGACGAGCAACACCAGCGACTCTTGGGCAACGTTCTCTCAAGCTTTGGCATCCAAGGAAAGTGTTTCATATTCACCTTGACATTCTATTACTTGATGTCCATTGGGCTCAAGGTGATCCCTCGCCATCTTGGGAATATAGAACACATGTTGGACATGATACCGCTGGTACAAGGCGGTGACGACAGACTTTTAGCTCGAAAAATGAGGCTGACGATATCTCACCTTGCCGCCCTGAAGGTCAGAATCAAGATGGCCAACATGGCCGTCACCGTGGCTTGCTTCAACTTCCCGCTAGCTATGGCCTTCGCCTTCGGTATGGGTCTCTTTATCACCTTACCTCACGAGCCCCAAGTTGGCTTTATGGTCAACTACATTTTCTGGGTCATTGCCAATATATATCTCGTGTATGTGATGTCTTGCGCAGCACCTGGGACATATTTTTGCTGGTACATAGGTGCCCAGTGGGTAAAACTACGGCTCAGACAAGTCAACGATTCCTTGAAAGCGATACTAGCTGATGAGCTTGATTTGGATCAGCTGGACGCCATCTTGGCTGAACAACGACGAATTGTGTCCAAAATTCACAGATACAACATGCTCTTCAAGAATTATATCATGTTGGTCGTCTTCATATGTTCACCAATGTTCGGCTTGGTTCTCTTCGTCACCTTTTTCGTCGAATTCGAGCTACAGCTGATCAAAATTGGCATCATCATCATAACATGTACAAGTGTTTGCATTATTTGGTTTACTTCTTTCAAAACAGCTGATGTCCACGTTGAGGTAAGACTTTCAAGCCTGAACGGGGATTTTTTGCTCAATATTTACCCTGAACAGGCAAAAATGTCCGCTCCATTGTTTCATTCCATCTTGGCGAAGAAGCGCGATGGCTTAACTTTCAAGCTGATAACCAAGATGGCCGCCAGTCTGGAAATGGTGGTCTGTGACGAGACTCCCATTGCTTTCTCCTGCGGTAGCTTGTTTCCATGGCTACCCATGACTTTCTATGACGTAAGGAATGTCGTTAACTCAAACGTACAATATTAATCAAGTTATCTATCTGTGCCACAAGTTTATCTTTTCAATAGCATCGCTATTCTGCTTGACCACCAAAATGGCCAACCGGTCAATACCTAGATCTTGACGTCGCACAAGCTGTCAGCTAAAAGTAATATTCGCCAAGACTTGATTGGCGTCTATGATGAAGAGCTTTGCTTGATTTTCGGCAAAACCCACAGATAAATAAAAAAAATCCATGTGGAAACTCTTTGAGACTAGCTAGCAAGCCACTAGGTGGCGCTGGAGCTAGTTTTATGGCTCCTGATGCTCTTCCAACATGTGTTGCCCCGAAAAGTGGAAACAGCGCGCTCAGATGCTTACTTACCTTCACCTTGAAAGCGCATGACTTATATACGTATAAAATAGATTAAAGAATGTGCGAGAGTGAAAAACGTAGTCGGACTCGTGCTTACACCTAATTAGACACTCGTAATTACGATGAGAATGAATTATCTTGAGCTCTCATCATGTGTTCGGAAAATATAACATTTTTTGCGCAGTTGACGTGAATTTGCTAACATCGACAGTGTAATATGTCGATAACTTCAAGGCTCAGAAATACTTGGCGTAGTGTACCTGATCGTCCTTTCAAGCCTCTTGAAGACACTCTGATACGAGGTTATCTCATACCTGCAAGCATATGTGATATCAGAAACGGATCGACGACATTCAAGCAACACTTCAAGGTTGATTTGATGACAGTAGCTGTCATTCTACTACTGGTTCGATACTATGCGATCCTACTCGTTACTGACAAGAAATATCACAAGCTCTTGGGCTATCTATTCTCAAGACTCGGTATTCAAGGGAAATATCTCATCGGCACCTTGACATTCTTCGTCTTGATGTCAATTGGCTTCAAGGTGGTCACTCGACGTCAAATAAAAGACAAGACGCTTGAACATCTTTTCGACATGATACCACTGATAACCGGAGGTGACGATAAAATGGTATCTCGGAAAGTCGGCTTGATGCCAATCAACCTTACAGCCTTTAAATTCAGAGTCAAGATTGCAAACATAGCCATGTCTGCAGCTGCTGTCTATTTTCCACTTTCTATGACACTGGTTAATATGATGGCTCTCTTCATCAGTTTATCACATGAGCACGATGTTATCTTTATGGTAAACTATAGCTTCTGGGCCATAGCGATTGTGTATCTGGTTTACGTCATGACTTGCGTGTCCAGTGGGTCGTATATTTGCTGGTACATTGGCACTCAGTTTGTAATACTTCGCCTCAGACAAGTCAACGACTACTTCATGGCGATCAGAGATAACAAGCTAGAAACAAGTCAGTTGGACGCCATATTGGATGAACAAAAGCGAGTCATTGCCAAAGTCCACAGATATGACATCGTCTTCAAGAGCTACATATTCATACTCGTCTTTATTTGCTCGCCATTGCTGGGAACTGTTCTCTTCGTTACCATCTATGCTGAATTCGAATTACAACTGATAAGGACTGGTATCATCATGATTACGAACCTGAGTGTTCTCATTATTTGGTTTACATCTTCCAAGACAGCTGACGTCAATGTCGAGGTAACGTCGAATTTATATAAAACAGGGAATTATCCGTTTCAATTTTTTCCCTGAATCAGGCAAAGAAGTCGGCTCCCTTGCTTTACTCCATCCTGGTTAGGAATCATTCCAGTCTCACTATCCAGCTGAAGACCAAGATGGCGTCCAATCTAGAAGCGGTGACATCTAGGAAGACGCCGGTGGCTTTCTTTTGCGGCAACTTGTTTCCATGGCTACCGATGAGCTTCTATGACGTGAGAAATATACACTTGAACAATATTTCAAATCTGTTCCAAAGTTTATCTTTTCAGTTGCATCACTATTTTTCTTGACCACCAAGATGGCCAGGTCAATAGTGCCGCCATGATGCCAGCTACATGTCGAAAGGTATAAACAATATTTCGATCAATATTTTACTAGTTTGAATTAATTGCTATAGAAATATGAAAATTAAAAATATAAGCATCGCGTTAGTGTCATTAATATTGCTTGATGTAGATTAGGTTGGAGTCAGGATAGTATGTACAGGTAAGAGTATTGGCAGAGAATGAGGTCCCGTCTAGTATTTAGTAAATATGGGGAAATCTTTCGACCCTTGACCACTGGTCACGGTGGGCTGGACGCCAGTGCCCGGAGCCTTGCCATAGGCGTCGGCGAATATTTTCAAGATGTCCGCCGGGTTGTGTTTGACCCTTAGTACCTTGGAGCTGGTGGGGTCAATGATCGGGAAGCCATCTTGGTTGGCCTCCAGGGACTCGGGCGCCATCTTGTCCACAATGGTGGGCACCAGCCTGCTTTCTTGGGACATCATGCCGCTGGACTGAGGCATTCCGAAATTGCTCGACGGTCCCCCGAAGGACGAGGTACCCATGAGCCCGGTGAAGGTGGGCACGAAGCGGTTGTCCGAGACCGGGCTCTGCCACTGGGCGAAAGTTTTCTTCAGAGACGACCCCGCTGACCAGAGGGAGGGCAGAGCCGACAAGTTGAAAGATGGCAGCAGCTTGGACCTTGGCCTCTGGGCTTGACCTTCAAGGCCGTTGTTATGGTTGTAGGAAAATGGCTGCGGTATCTTGTTGATGTCCCGGATGAAGCCATTGCTCAGCATTTGGTTCATACTGTCCAATGGGTGGTTGGGGGCGTGTCTAAAAGCTTGCTGGTCAGAGGCGCCATTTGAAAACTGCGCCATGGAGTCGCTTCCAGAGAAAGGGGTGTTGGACTCCGAGGTCAACAGTGACTCTGATGTGATTTGCATGTTACTTGGGGGTTGTTCACTTAGTGCACTGAGTGAATATGAGCCCATGTCATCCGAGGAGCCATCTTGTTCCGGGACGTAGATGGGAAAGCTGGTGGACAGAGGGCGCTGCTGGGAAGCAGAGGTCATGTAATTGTTGCTAGGATTTTGGTAATTAGAAGACGGTCCCTGGTTCATTCGGTAGGGAGATGGCATGGATGATGACATCTGGGGCATGGGCGATGACATCTGGGGCATGGGTGCTGACATCTGGTTCATGGAAGGCTGGGACATTTGGGCATTATAGGGTCCCTGTTGCTGAGAGTACGCCCCCTGAGCGGAAGATGGGTTATGGTTGTTGCCAGTTGGAATTTGCTTCGGTTGGTTTTGATGAGACGGTCCCTGACCAGCTTGACCTCCTGGGGACTCTTGTTTCATTTTGGTCTGGAATTCAGTGACCAGTTTCATGTCCGCCTTGGTCAAGCCAAGCTGTGAGGCGAGGGCTTCAAGTAGGGCTGAGGTGGAGCCACCACCGCTACCACCACCAGACATGGCGGACGACTGGCCCACCAGAGAGCTGGCCATCGAGCCCAGGGCACCCAGCGAAGTGGGCAGGGCGAGGTCTTTCAGGAGTGGGCCGAGAAGGTCAGCCTGGCCAGAGCGCTGGATGCTCTCTTGGCCGCCATTTTGGCCGGAAAACATAATGTTGGAGCCAGGTGGCGCTGCTGCATAGACCAGCCCCGGGGCCGAGGCCATGGCTATGACCACGGTGTCCTTGTCGGCCCGCTGGCGTTTGAAGCGCGAAAACAGCTGCCCTTCCACTACTGACATGGCGATAAGGAAGCCAACTACCTGATACACCAAGGCGGCCATTTTGAATTATATGAGAAAGAACTGGAAAAGTGTCTACAAACTCAGGTTCATGCAAATATATGTATATATGTCTAAACTGTTCGCTTTCAAGATCAGATAGTGACTGAACGAACACAGTTGTCTTGGCCAAGTCTTTAAATTTCAGTACGACCCCTTTAATTGTAGGGGTGGTTCTCGTTTAGCAACTATCCGAACATCTGTGACGCTCTGCCGAACAGTCAATGCAAAGAGCGAGAGGGAGAGGGGGAGAGAGAGAAGGGTGAGAGTGAGCGACCGAGGGATGATTTGCTTGCGGCAAAAATCCGAAAAATAAATGTTTAATAATAATATTACTTTCCAAAATTGTCACATACTTATTTTTAAGTACATAAAGGTATTTTCGCATATTTAAAGAGCGATGTCTTCGCGCTAGTCTCTCTTCGCCACGCTCTGAATCCCTCTCCCCTCTCCTCTCCCTCTCCCCTCTCTCTCCCTCGCTGAAATATTTAATGATGTCTTTCACTTAAAATACTGTTATGTAATAACTTCATTTTAGCGAAAACTTTCCAATTTTTGGACAATTTACGTCAAGTTGAAGAATACTCTTAAAAACAAAAAAGAAAGCTAAATTAAATTATTGTTTAGTCTAATTAACTTTTTTCAAGGTTAAGCGATTTGTAATGTATGTCGTGAAACTTTTCTGGGCAAGTGTATCATTTGATCGCTGTTAGACACCATTCATGTAACATTCAGATCTGTAATATGAATATTGGATTACGGTCGTCACTTCCGATTTTCGCGCAATGATCGCTAAATCATACGCTATTAATTCAGTGACATATTGGCCAACTTCCAAGTAGACATGGGCATCGGGCTTTCTAGGTCAACAAAAAAATAAATCGCAACCACAGAGTCCTATATTTCTCTTTATTAATCATTTGAGTCTCTAACTTTTCCAACATGGCGCCCATTTCAGCCAAAGTGGCGCGACTGGTGGTGACCAGAGTGGTGACCGCCATTGCCACCAAAGTTGAACATCATACCGGAGGGTCCAGTGCTTCGGCGTCCGCCATTAGATGAGCCCCAGCTGAAGCTAGACCCACTGTTGCCATGACGACCGTGGTTGCCATGATGGCCGTTGTTGCCATGGTAACTGCCGCCACCAATGCCACCACTTTGGGTCTCTTCGTATGATTCGGAACCACTGCTACCAGACTGTCCACCCCACTGGCCGCCATTTTGAGAAGACTGTCCACCCCACTGGCCGCCATTTTGAGAAGACTGTCCACCCCACTGGCCGCCATTTTGAGAAGACTGTCCACCCCACTGGCCGCCATTTTGAGAAGACTCCTCATAGCCGCCCTGGCTGCCCGAGCTTCCGCTCTCGCTTTGGTAGCTAGAGGCACTACTTCCGGCAGAGGCCGATTCACTGGACTCACTGAATTCCTGTTTACTGCCACCAGCTGACTTGTATTCGCTGCTGTAAGATGCCGCTTGGGCTTCAGCTGACTCGGAGCTACTTGACTCTGATTGGCTATTTTCGTCTTGTCCGTCGAAGTCATCACCTTGCGCATATTGCTGTTGTTGTTGCTGTTGGCCACCACTGCTCCAGCTGGAGCCGCCATTTTGCTGCTGTTGTTGTTGCTGTTGACCACCACTGTTCCAGCTGGAGCCGCCATTTTGCTGCTGTTGTTGTTGCTGCTGTCCGCCATTGCTGCCCCATTTGCTCCAGCCGGCACCGCCGCCATTTTGTTGAGTTTCGCTCACTTCCTGTTGACCACCATTCGAACCACCGCTACTCCAGCTGTTAGAAGCGCCGCCATTTTGCTGCTCGTCAACTTGTTGCTGTTGGCCGCCATTACTGCTCCACTTGCTCCAGCCAGAGTTGCCGCCATTTTGCTGTGCGCCATTTTGTCCGCCATTACTGCTCCACGAATTGTACGCGCCGCCATTTTGTTGTTCGTCCTGTTGCTGTTGACCGCCATTGCTGCCCCACTTGCTCCAGCTGCCTCCATTTTGTTGTTCGTCATTTTGCAGACCAGCATTATTGCTCCACTTATTCCATCCGCCATTGCCACCATTTTGCTGTTGAGCACCCTGCTGCTGCTGGCCGCCATTGCTGCTCCACTTGCTCCAGCCGCCGCCATTTTGCTGCTCTTCATTTTGTTCCTGGTTGCCGCCATTGCTACCCCACTTGCTCCAGCCGCCGCCATTTTGTTGTCCGGCATTTTGCTGACCGCCGTTGTTGCCCCACGAGTTGAACGTAGATTCGCCGCCATTTTGTTGCTCTTCAGCCTGTTGCTGGCTACCACCGCTGCTACCCCACTTGCTGTAGCCACCATTTTGTTGTCCGCCGTTTTGCTGACCACCATTGCTGCTCCACGAGTTGTAGCTGGAACCACCGCCATTTTGTTGCTCATCCTCTTGTTGCTGCTGATTACCGCCACTACTGCCCCACTTGTTCCAACCAGAACCAGCGCCATTTTGTTGCCCGCCATTTTGTTGACCGCCGTTGCTGCCCCACTTACTCCAGCTGGCGCCACCGCCATTTTGTTGCTCTTCTTCTTGCTGCTGGTTGCCGCCACTGCTGCCCCACTTGTTCCAACCAGAACCGCCGCCATTTTGCTGTCCGCCATTTTGTTGACCACCGTTGCCGCCCCACGAGGTGAAGCTGGAGCCGCTCTTTTCCTGGGCTTGCTGCGAAGCCGACTCCTCGGCATAGGACGACCCCTGCTGACCACCGGCCCCCGAGGCCCACTGGTTGCCCGACGCGCTCTGGTGGGCGGCGCCACTGCTGCCCTCCTGGAAGCTGGACCCATGGCCGGCCTGAAAGTTGGGTCAACATTTTGCTCAAGGTCAGCTGGGTCAACTTACGCCATTTTGGAATTCGCTCTGCTCAGAACTGGACTTCGAGGCCGCCGCTGACTCGGACTTAGAACTCGAGCCGAAGCTCGAGTACTTGGGCGGTGACCGGCGGATGACCTTGATCACCCGGCCCCTGTGGTGGCCGTGGGCCTGTAGGCCCACTACGGCCAACGCCAAGAAGAGCAGCACCTTGATCATGATTAACGAGTCCAACTGAATTTAACACTGTTTAAAACTAATGTGAACGCTTGCAGAGTGCTAATTGGCTTCTCTCGTCAAATCTGTGGAATGATTACGACACAGCTGACGAGATGTGTTCTCATTTCCGCTTCGGGCTTAAGTAGGGATGGGCAGAGACTGCAAAAATACTTTCGGTCATCCCAAGCAAAATGGCGGAACAAAGAAGAAAGCTTTATCTAATTTTGAATAGAGGCTGAATCGGGCGGCTTTTTCGCCACCCGACCCGCCCGCACCCGTAGAGATTTCAATCGGGCGGACCGACCCCGCCCGATGACGTCACTTTCCCCATTGCGCATGCGCGAGTTAGTGCAGTGGAAGGTACGAGATCGCCGCCCGTGCCCGCCCGCCCGCGGGTGGATCGGGCGGGCGGAACGGGGCCCGAAGTCTGCCCGACCCGATTCACCTTGTTCAATTTGCAATTCGTTAATCACATTTCAAGGACCTTGCTCTGATTAGCCAAACATTCGGCTCATTGCCTATCCACCCCTAATTGTCTACCTCAGGCGTGAGGACATGAAACCAGGTGGCGCCACTGCGGCACAGATAAAATAATTGTACAGAAAACCGGAACTTGATTACCACAGTGGATTTTTTATTTTACTAATTATATAACTTTAATTGCCAAAGAAGAGAGGAACAGAAAAAAGGAGACACCTGCAATTTAACAAAACAATAACTTGAATTACTATTTCTCAAACTTAGAATCATTTGTAGAGAAGAGAGAAATATTCTTGTTGATCTTCGATCATCGGTTTCAGTTTAAGGTTAATCTTGTTTGAACCTTTGCCATATTTTGTTGTTCCATATAATAGTGCGTGAGTCACGAAAGGCAGTTATAAGCTTGAACTAAATAAGTCTTCTACTCAGCGAAGAGATAGAGGAGAGGGAGGAGGAGAAGGGGAAGTCCTTTAGATAGACGGGTGCACAACTTCCGGTCTCGAGTTCTAGAACTCGACCACAACTTCCGAGTCATAGTAGCCATCGGAGCCAGGACCACGCAGCTTAGACAAGTGAATAGAGTCGACAGTGTGATTGTCGGCAAACACGTGGTCGGCATACTTCTCCAGAATGGGCCGCGAGTCGAACCGAGAGACGGGCTTCTTCAGCTCCCAGTGCTTGGGCTGGCGCCGGTGGGCCCGTTCCCGGAAGGTCACATTCATGAGGGTCACGTGAAGGCGGACAGACTTGTCGCCATTTTCTCGCTCCTTCTCCAGCAGCCCTTGGGCGTCAAAGGCCTCCACCACCTTGTCGACAATGCCTTGTAGGCGGTTCGAGTCGTCCACAATCTTGGCATACAAGACACGAGGCCAGCGGCGGTCGCCCTCTCGCGGCGGCAGCGTCTCCACTCCGTGCAGCCTGATCTTCAGTGGGCCGTCCTTGGCCACAGTGGGCTTGATGATGTCCTCGGCACAGGTCTTGAGCAGCTCGATGGCCTTGTCAACCTTTTCCTGGTCGTCTAGTGTCAGGACACCGAAGGTGATGTGAATCTTGGCCGGTCTCTGGAACAGGTCGCTGCCGATAAACATGTCCTCAGCTTCGCCGTGTTGGCCGAGAACGTCTTCTCTGAAGGCATTGAATTCATCTTGAATGGCCGGAGTATTGAAAGGAATTGATATGAAATGTGTAATATTTGCTCGGCTTGGACGACCATTGTTGTCGCGTCTATAGCGACGCGGCCTACCTCCAGCCTCGTCGCCAGATTGGCCAGGTTCCGCTTCCGCATTGTCAGCGCCATTCTGGTTCCTTCTCGGACCCCGGGGACCTCGGTTGCGGCCCCGGAAACCACCTTCGCCATCTTGGCCCTCCTGAGCTCCGCCCCAATTTCGGCCTCGGCGGCGATAGCCTCCACGACCCCCTCTGTCCTCATGACCTTCAGCGCCGTCTCGGCTATCGACATTCACGTCACGGCCATCGTCCCCTTCCGGCTGTCGTTCTCTTCGCGGCCCACGCCTATTGTCCCGTCTTGGCCCATCTCGGTCCTGGTCACTACGATTGTGCCTGTCGTCTCGCTGATAGTCAGACCTGTCCTGGTCATTTCCGTCCCGCTCACCGGAGCGAAAGCCAGGGCCACCGCCACCACGCTGGCCCTCTTGTCGGTAACCACCGCGACCATAGCCCCCGCCACGGCCACCTCGGTAACCATCAAAACCCCGGTAGCCACCTTCACCGGACCGGAAGCCACCGCCACGCGGCCCACTTCCGCCTCGGCCACCGCGCCGATAGCCGCCGCCGCCACCTTCGCGTCCGCCTCGGCCACCACGCCTATTCACGTCTCGGCCATCGGCTTCACTGTCACCATGAGACCGGTTCAAGTCACCCTCTTCGTAAGATTCCTCCTTAGGTAGACGCTCTATTGAATCGGATTAAGCAACATGTCAATCATTTACTCCTTTCAGACACCTACTCGCTAACCAACTCACCCTCTGGGTTCGCCATGACAATTACAAGTGACTAATCGATTGGAACAATTTGTTTGAACAGGGTATCAAGTAGATGGGTATACAATGAAACTAGCGAGTTGCCGTTTCACTGGAAAATTAGTCTAGATTTAGCAAAAAAAATGGAAGTCCAAAGAATTTTCTTTGCCTGAGAGAATGCTGGAAACAGCTGACACCAGTGGAGATAGAGATTCTTCGCCGATCACGTGGTTCCTCTCTCCCTCTCTTTCCTTTGGCGCCAAATTGAAAGTTGCCACCTTTACCTTTGCCGTTCCGTGACTTTACCTTTTATTTTAATTGTCTCTCTTTCCAGTTAAGTGAGCACACCTCAAGGCTGTCATTAAATTATTTAATCACTCTGCAAAATAGTAATCACAAGCTAAAAATAGGTCAATCATTTGAAGTGAGAACTGGAGTAGGAAACAGAACGAACACTAGATGTCGCTGCTGAGGTCGTCGCCGTTGCTGCGGTTACTGCACTTGCGCAGACATGCGAGAAGCCGATTTTCCTGCTGTTCAGAGATGGGAAACGGGTTCTTGCTAACTTTTGCTCAACTCCTGAAGCAAGAGGAAAGCTTGAGAGAACCAACGATTACCCAACACTAGCAGGAAGCTCTCACTGCTCAGCCTGTAAATTCACTTTTAGTCTTCCCTTTTATTATGAAATAGACGTCTTGATTGTATGTATCTGTACATGAATTAGCGGGGAAACCCATCTCTGTTCGCTTAATTATGTTTAACATATCTTGAGGGCTTTTTATCCGCTAGGAAAGTAGATGCACTTGTTTCATGTATGCATGTGAACATGAGAATGTTTACGCAATAAGTCAGCCCAGGTCGGAGTATAAGGCAGCTAAGTAAACTTTTCCTTCTCTACATGACTATCAATCCGATTGTCTCTCCCTCTCTCTCTCTCTGATCTCTGTCTCTCTCTGTCTCTTCACGCTGTCATTCCCTCTTTATCTCTCGCTCTCACTCTGCCTCCCTCTCTGTGGTTCTACTCAAAGTTAAATGACAGCTAGACAAAATTGCTCGCCATCGCTTTCTACACTGTGTACGTGATCGCCATCTTAAAAGTTTAGAAGGAAACTGGATTTAGCAAATTCAGTTCCAACCAGTGCAAAAATGGTGAACAGGACGAGTGATGCTAATCAAGGAGAATCTCAGCGAAATTCCGTCATCGAGATGCGTCACGCCGGTGAACATGATGTCAGGGAACGAGAAGTTCTAATTATGGACAAGGTGACATTTTCGAACAATTCGAAGTCCACGAGTCAATCGAACTCAACGAACCGATCAAATTACAAGCAGAAATTATCACTTATATGGAACGATATAAGTTACATGTTGCCAAAGACTATCCTTTCAAAGTGTCTTCCTTGGATCAAACCCAATGAGGAAGACAGACAGCTGATCAAATCCCACTCGGGCTCAATATCGAGCGGGCAACTGGTGGCCATCATTGGTCCAAGCGGAGCCGGAAAGACCACACTGCTCAGGTGTATATCCGGTCGCCAGACCGAAGGGCTGACCGGTGACGTCCATGTCCAGTACAGTGACGACTTTCGCGGCAAGAAGAAGATTTCCATTGCCTTCCTGGACCAGAAAGACAGCCTACTTGACCGACTGACCGTGCGCGAGTCCCTGACCTTTGCGTCCCGGATCAAAAATGGCGGCTGGTCGGGAAACAGCACGAAGCATCACCAGGTTGCCGACCAGATCATCACTCAATTCGGTCTGGTCAGCTGTGCCAACAATCAGATAATCAATTGCTCAGGCGGACAACAGAGGCGTCTCTCCATTGGCCTGGAACTGATTAACGCTCCGAAATTCCTGTTGCTCGACGAGCCCACTTCCGGCCTTGATTCCAGTTCCGCCCTGCAGTGCGTCCAGCTAATGAGGCAATTAGTGGAGACTGAAAATCTGGCCATTATGGTTTCCTTGCATCAGCCAAGTGCAAGAATACTGTCTCTCTTCCACCGCATCTACATTCTATCGCACGACGGAAGGCTGTTATTCAATGACAAGGTTGACCACCTGGCGAGCCAGTTGTCCAGAGAAGGCTACACGTGTCCACCCTTGCACAACATTGCCGACCATGCCATTGAGCTGGCTTCAGGGGTGTTTGGTCAAGAGCCCATTGACAGCCTGGCCTCCAGCATAGTGGACAGCAAGCTGCATATTAGCCAAGACACGAACACGAACATAGACGCCGAGCTCAAGGACTCGGTGGAGAGAGTGGCCGTGGGCACCATTGTGGCCAAAATGCTGACCAGCAACAAGAGCCGCTTCTTCTTCCATCTCTACCTGCTGACCATCAGGACGCTCATACTGACCGTCAGGACCCCTTGGCTGAACGTGCTTCGTCTCTTGTCACAGCTGTTGACGGCCTCCGTCGTCTCCATACTGTACACCCGACAAGTGGGCGGAGCCAACGGTTGCGCCATTGATTTACAAGACCCCAGGTATTCGTTATCGGAAACAATTGACAAGCTTCAGGCCGAACAGTCGCTGATTACCGACAACCTGTCCATGTTCTTCTTCTCGCTCATGTTTCACGTGTTCTGCAACATGATGCAAGTGGTGATGACGTTTCCACTAGAGATGTCGGTCATGGTCAAGGAGCGAAGCAATGGCTGCTACAGCTGTCTCACCTACTATCTGGCCAAGTCGTTGGCCGACTTTCCGTTTACTTTGGCCAACTGTTTAATCTATGTCTGCATCACCTATTACACCACTGGTCAGCTGATGGAACTGGACCGCTTTCTCATCGTGCTCACGGTGGGCGTCCTCATGTCCCTGGTTGGCCAGAGCACTGGCCTCCTGGTGGGCGCCCTCTGGGTCGAGCGGCCGGACGAAGCAATGTACATCGCGCCCACGGCCACGTTGCCCTTCTTCATGCTCAGCGGCTTCTTCGTCAAGGTGGAAACCATGCCCGCCTACCTGAAGCCCCTCTCGTCCCTCTCCTACTGGCGCTGGGGCTTCGAGGCCATCATTGTGGCCATCTACGGCCTGGACCGGTGTGACAAGCTACAGGACTCGCCCGCCACCAAGATGGCGGCCGCGGCCAGTCGGCAGCCGGTGAACGAGTGCACCGTCTTCGGGCGAATCATGGCCACGCTCAAGGAGACGGGCGTTGATTTCAATTCGCTGAAAGGCTATGTCGACATGTACATCTACGCCAATCCCGAGCTGAAGGACAAGATGGCCACCGTGGAGACTGATTTACAGGACATCCAGAAACTCTTTGACGCCAATTCGAACAAGATTAACGAAACTGTCTCCGGTGCCAGTCTTTTTCAACATTCGTTAGTTCTAAACCAATTTCAATTGACTGATTATGACCTTATTGCAAATTTGTCTTTCTTACTTATATTCGTTTTTCTCTGTCGCCTCTTAGCCTATATTGTTTTATATTACAAAGCTAGTCATAGTTAAATTCAGTTTAATTCAATCTAGTACCAAACTTTATAAGTTCTCGTTATTGTTCCCCTTATTAATATATTTCAAAATTTGTTTTAGAACTATACATGATAAAATTTTGTCTAATTTTCGAGTCGCAGCCCTTGATTTGAAAAGAGAGAGAATTGCCGCCGAGAGGGAGAGGAAGAGAGGAAAAGAGACAAAATGGAAATCCCTGAAGCTCGATTCGAACACTTGACAATCGAGTTGTCAAATTATCGACACCTGGCTGGGCTTGAACTCCATTCGAATTCGCTTAAATTGCAATAAGTAGAATTTCGTTCGAAATATCGAATCAGTGAAGAAGTGTTTTTATTAGGAATCAACAAAGGTGCCAAAAAATTAACTAAATAATTCAAATTCAATCAAGAGGACATTCTTTCATAATGGCCTGAATAAGAGCGTCCTTGTAGTTGGGACACTTTACGGGCAACTTTATGCTCGATCTGCGCATGACCTGCTCCAGCTGATCGACGTCGAAAATGTCGATGGGGTCGATGTTGTGCTTCATGATGAGTTCACCAAGGTACTCAATGTAGTGGATTCTGTAATATTGGATGTATTGGTGAAATATTACAGTAATATTACAGACATACTGACCTGCAACTGCCGTAGAACTCGTTGGGTCGACCGCAAGCTACGTCAAGGAAGCCATGTTGGGTCTCTTTCTGCTCCATCACGGGACACCCCTTGGCGGCCATTGCTTCGTCCGAGACGGCGATCAGGTGGTCAACGTTGTTCATGGTCAACAGCTGTTGCAGTTCCAGGGGCTCCTTGTCGCGAAGGTAGAAGAGACAATTCCTGGGGTGGTGGGCGTGCAGGCCCAGTTTTTCGCAATATGGCGACAGCTTGCACTTCTACAACAGCAAGCAATGACACAGTGCACTACGTAAACGGTCCCTGCTACTCACCGAGCCCATGAGGAACTGTTTCCGGCAAGCGCCGCAGAAATCGTAGTCACACTTGAGGCAATGGAAGTGCATGCAGCCACCCTTGGACAATTCAAAATGGCTGCCGCACTTGGGGCAGTCGATGCCGTGGCGGCGCAGGTGCTTGTCCAGCTCCAGGTCAGCGAAGGAGGGGTCGTTGGCTAACTTCCACTCGGCAAACTGGTCACACGTGATCCCGTAATGCTGGGGCTCCCACTTGCGGCAGCACTTGATGCATGACGTAATCTTGCAGTCGGGGCACATGATGGTCTTGGCGTGCGGGTTGGACGCGATGTAACCGGAAGAGCAGTAGGTGCACCACCGGAAGTTGGGGTCCTGGGCCAGCGCCCGGTCGCGCACCTTGGACTGGAACAGCTCGTGCACCGTGCCCGGCAACAGGGTCCTGATCAGCTGGTCCAGCAGCCCCAGGTACTCGTAGACGCCCTCCTCGTCGTCGGGCCCCAGGTCGGGCAAGTTGCAGAACGGGCACGGTATGTCCACCCTTTGCTTCTCGCGTATCTGGACGGAGAAGTAGGCCTTGAGGCACTCTGCGCATGCCTGGTGCTCGCACCCCAGCAGGGGGACCATCTCCTGTGATGCCGTAGATGCCGGCGCACAGTTCGCACTCGTAGACGGACCTTGCGTAACCGAAGTTGGAAGACTCGTGCACTCGGCGCACTCGGTCCAGTTCTGTTTCCGGTTTCACGGTGACCTCTGTTACTATTTCCGCTGGCGAAGGCATGACTTCCGTCTCTATGTCAAAGGAGACAGCTTCGACAACTTGGTCAATCAGCTGGCCGACCACCTCGACCACACTCGAGGGCCGAGTGGGCGTGGTTGTCCCCATGGGTGTTTCGAATTCCACAATGAATGTTTCGCTTATCACTTCCGGTTCCACTCTAACGACGCTAGAGGGCGAAGTGGGCGTGGTCACTCCCATGGGTGTTTCGAATTCTACAGTGAAAGTTTCCCGGAAAACTTCCGGCTCCACTTCCGGTTCAAACTCATTCTCATCACTGAAATATTCGCCGTCGTCGTCATCATCCTCATCATCATCATGGTGAATGCCAAGCTCCGCCTCCAGGTCAGATTCTTCATCAGTGCTGTAATCACCGTCCATGTACTTCTTCATCAGGAACCTTCTCAGGGTGTCTTCCGCTTCCTGTCCGCCATTGTCGTTAGACGACATGAGGAACCTCTCCTTGGCCGACAGATGGCGCTGCTGGGCCTCGTCTTTTTGCTGTGACCACTTTTCAATCAAGCTGTTCACCTCATTGGACTTAATGGAAGGCGACAAGGCGTCCATGTTGTCGCGGCCCGTGCCCGGTTCTTGGAATTCAAGGCTGAACTGTCTTGACCCAATGGCGGCCATTGATTGTTGCTTGATAAGACGGTCTTCTTCTTTTTTGACGACACATTTCTCAATGGCCTGCCATATGTTGCCCTTCATGGCCCGAAGGGACACTCGCACCTCGGCTTCGGTCACAAGGGTAAGGTTCAAAATGGCGCCCTTGCCCTTGTTTCGCTTGGCTTCGTTTTGCATAATCTGATTGTTGGACAAAGTTAACACAGTTTCTAACATATTGTTCCAATTTTCTTCGAGCCAATCTAATGGAAAATCAAAATGGCGGCCATTGTCATTCCGTCAATGAGATCAATGGCGGCTTACCTAAGGGGTTGTTGGCGTTGAAGTTCAGAGCGATTTCCACTTCATCGGCATTGTATCCTTTGCGTTCGGCTTCCCGCAGTATCTGTAGAATTTCCATGCCTGTCGCCATCTGTTGAGCTTGAGCGGCGTTTTGTCCATTCGAAGGGTATGACCTTTGCAGGTCATCATGGCTGCCGTAGCGAGACTGTTGAATCTGGCCGTAGCTGCTGTGAACATACTGTGGCTGAGGGGTGCCCATTTCGTGGCGGCTCATTGGTGGGCCGGGCCGGGAGCCGTATTGCAGTGAAGCCAGCGGGTCTACTCCATAGGGCAGGGGTGGTCTCCGGAGCTGGTCATATGGGTTGTCATAAAAGGGGTGTGGCCGATGCTGGCCATGGTCAATGGGAGTGAACTGGCTTTGTGGCATTGGATTAAATGTCGGCACAGGTGGCTGGACATGCTGGTTAGCCCACTGGTCGTAACCTGAACTAGTGGGCACGGGCCCAGACACATGGCCAGAGTAGCCCACAGTAAGAGGAACCGTCGGCACCGGGTTGACCTGAGACAAGATGGGCGGAGGCGGAGTTGGCATCAGCATCTGACGCTGCTCAGCCACTGGTGGGAGGACAGTGGGCGGAGCCACGGGCACAGCAATGGGTGGCTTCTCAGTTGACGCCATCTTTGGAACATCAACAACACTCTGATCTGCCAAGTTTTCAATCAGCCGCGAGACCTCGGCATCAAAGTCGTCAAGTTCATCGCCATCTTGTTGTTGCAGAGGCTCCAAAGTCTCAGGGGTGGTCTGGACATGGACCTCGTCACTGATTGGCTGAGAGCCAGCCAGCTGGGCGTCAATTTTTTCATTTTCAACTCTGATTCGCTCCTCATTGTCTCGCCTTCGTTTCATTTCCTTTTCAATTTCCAGCTGTTCCCTGACCAGCTCGTCGCTCAGGTCAAGGCCGGCAACGGTGGGCTGGGCAACAGGGGTCTTTGGTGGGCCGATGGGCGGCCTTGAGGCAGCCAGTGGGCTCGCTTTCACAGCTGGCTCCTTGTGACCTTGGCTGGACTTGTTCTTGACCGAACGGTGTCTATGGAGACCCGACTTGCCGCAAATGTCACAAATGTCCACCGAGGGGTCGTTTATGTATGTACAATGGCGACAGGTCCAGCCCATGCGCGGCTTCTCGTCGCCACTGATGGAGGCCACGTCCTCGTCACTGTCCGCCTCGGACTGGTAGCGGGATGATGAAGCCGATTGGTTCTTCCTTGACCCCTGGCCACGCCTAGAGCCATTCTTGTCGGCCATTTCCTTGCCCTTTGCCTGAGAAGCCGAGGCCACGGAGTCGCCGTCCGTAGAGTTGGCCCGATGTCGGCCCCGAGACATGGTCATCGACTTGACCGACCTGGGCGGCGAAGGGGCCCTCATGTGCCCGTAGAAGGGCTGCGGCGCATAGGGGTAGCCCATGTACTGCAAGGGCGGCGGCGGAGGCGGCATACCCCAGGGCATGCCGTTGAAGCTGCCGCTGCTCCGCGTCCTCTTCAGAGTACTAGTGCGGCCCGACTTTTGGCGGCTATGAGACCTGGAGTTGGCGCGCACGACATTGCTGTTGGCCTCGGATACGGAGAGACTGACGTCGTCTTCGTCGTCACTCGCCGATTCCGAGTCCGAGTCCTCCTCTTGTCCCGGGTAGTATTGCTGGTACATCGGGTGTCCGGCCCACGGGACGCCATATTGGTTGTAGCCTGGGAAGGGCGGCGGCAAGGGGGCACCATATGGGCGGCCAGCCAGCGCCATCTGTTCGTAGCCGTTCAAGTCTTGCATGGAGGCGTTCCGTCGACTCAAACTGTCCGACCGGAAGCGGCCTCTGACGTCATCGTTGTGCCGGAAGTGGATGTCCGCTTGCTGGGGCAAGATGTCCACCGACAGGTTGCTGCCCGTGGACACCCCTGAATAGGGGACACTGCGGCGACTCATGGTATTCCTGGAAGCCCACTCGTCCAGGGCTGACTCGAAGGTTTTCGGTTGACTGGCGGAAGCTATACTCGTGCCAACTCCGCTACTTCCGGCCGACTGGGCTTCCGAGTGGCGTCTCAGAGTGTTCGTCAAACCGGAAGTCTGGGTGGAGTTCACCGTCTCCGTACTTCCGGCCCGTGACATGGATCTCCGTGACCTGGGCGGAGCCATCGGGCCAGCCGGGCCCGTGGGCAGGTGCACGCGCTGACCATCGGAAAAGGTGGCCTGCCCCCTGGTCAAGGTGGCCATTTTCTGGGCGCTGCTCAGCTGGGTCTGGGAACCGAACGGGTTGCAAGAGGCAGGGGACACCGGCTTCGGAATCGCCTTTCGCAAGTGGAACCGACGCTTGGGGTGCCTATGGTAGGCGTCGTCACATGACGAGCAGAAATTGCTCTTGTCGCACTTTTCACAATTCAAAATGGCCGCCAGCAGGCCGCACAGGGTACAGGCCACCGGCTTGCCCGGGGCACTGGGTGTGGGCGACGAGCCGTTCAGTGACGTCACCGAAGCTAGAAAACATTGTCCAACCGCTGGTGAGCCAAGAGTGAAAGACTAGTGACCATCTCTACTTACCGGATTTGTGTCTGAATAAAGTTGCAACTTTGCTGTTGATTTTGGAAAATATCTTCTTATTCTTGTCAGACATTTTGACGAAACAATTCCTTCGAGCACAGTTCAGAACTTTCGTCGATCACACAAACTACTCGAGGTTCGAACGTTTGAACTGTTCAAATTCCCAGGTCGCGTAGATCGATTGTCGATTGGTGTGAAAGAAGTATATCAAGACAAATTTGAAAACTAGAAATATCATGAAATATTTCCACTGCTTTTCCAGCATAGCTGACGAAGACCAGAGAGTTCTGTGAGCTGCTCGAGTTCGAACTGTTCTAAAGACGGAAGTGGGAAGAGGTGCCTCTCTCTCTCGCTCTCGCTCTCCCTCTCTTTCCCTCTCCCTCTAAAAAGGTTGCAAGTTGGGCGCCTCTGGATTAGAAGGTAAAAATAGCCTCCAGCTCGAAATAGAACTGTTCAGACACTTGGCATCCGAATTAATAAGGTTACGACACTTGCAGAACTTGTTCTGGCAGCTTTTCCAGATTTCTTGCCGCTGTTCGAACAGTTTGAACCGTTCAGAGCTGGTCGCAAGTGACAAATTTTCGTCATTTGCAGCGACACGGATTGAGTGAATACTTCGTCGTCAGATGGCGCTAAGAGACATTAAAAATTCTATGCTCGGGGAATGACCTCAAATACTTTGAATTAAATCTTGGCTGTGGTTCCTAGATTCATCACAGGTGGCACTGCAATCACTCAAGCGCCCTCTGTTGTTGACGACGAGAAACAAAACTCTGGAATATCGAGTAACTAAGTTCAGCTTTATTTTCTCTTCTTCTTCTTCGTCGGCAATGTCAAATGATGATGATGATCAACAGGGTAAAAAAAATCTAGTCACAAATTCCAAGCTAATCATTCTAAATCGTAAGTCCATAAAACAGGCAGGGGTGTGTCTCCTTTTCAGGTCAAGGGACCGTCTCAGGGTTAGTAGAAGCAAACAGGGCCGACTTGGAAGCCAAAGGCTTGCCCAGGCTGACCATAGTCAGTGGGCCAGAAGTCACTGATGGGCAAAAGGCTGGGCTTCTTGGTGCTGACCAGAAAGACAGTCTTGCCCTCTTCGTTTGACCTCGACTGGCAGCCATCTTGAATGACAGTAGGCTTGTTGACTGACCGGAAGCTGAACTCGTGACCTTGTCCCAGAATCTTGATGGCGAAGTCGTACGATTTGCTCTGACCATCAAACCAAGCAACTGAATTAACGCAATTGTAGGTCATATTCTGGTAAGCTTCGGACGACAAGAGCCTGAGGAAGGTCATCTGGCTGATGCCGGCCAAGTCGTAGGTCACCTTCTTGCCACCAGGTGTCGCGCTGAACCACCGTTCCGATCTGTCCTTGGTCCGCTCCACAAGGGCACCCGAGGCCGAATGGGCGTCGGGCATGATGCAAGTATGGCCGCCGGCCGTCATGTTGCAGAAAACGTGCACCGCGTCCTCGGTGACCCCTAGGTTGGGGTCGACCCAGTACCAGCCGTCGGCCAGCGTGGGGTGGGCCAGGTAGATGTCCCGGCACGAGCGGGCCGGGTGCACCTTGGTGCCCAGCGGGTGTCGCTGCCCGTCCAGTTCCTTTCTCATGGCATAGATTGACGTGTACATGGTCATCAGCTTGTCCCTCAGGCTCTGGTCAATGTCCCCTGCTTCGAAGACAGCGGCCGATGGTTTCAGCAACAGCGGCAACAGCTGATCCTCTTCGTCGCCATCTTGATTGTCTTCCTTGTCTTCAGGAGGTTGGGTCGTTGTTGAGTAGAATGAGTCGTAATATTTGAGGGCCTGTCTCTTAGTGCGACCGTAATGTTCTCTGAATAGAAGTTCGGCAGGAATGGGCGGAGCTTCACCAGGTGGCCCGGCTGGCCCTGACACACCCTGAGGTCCCATGTCACCTTTTTGGCCAGTTTCGCCAGCAGTGCCCTTCGGTCCAGGTGGTCCCTCTGGTCCAACTTCGCCCACTGGGCCGTCACCTCCTCTGTCTCCCTCGCTGCCCACCGGGCCAGTGTCACCCTTTGCTCCTGGCGGGCCAACTTCGCCGACAGTGCCGGGCTCTCCTTTTTCACCGGGTTCTCCCTTTCGACCAGCGCGGCCCATGTGACCACGGTGACCTTTGAGGCCAGTCTTGCCCACGTCGCCAACATCTCCCTTTGTCCCAACGACACCAGGAGCGCCGGGCGGGCCAGTGTTGCCCTTGTCACCCGGCAAACCAACTTCGCCTCCAGGTCCTGGCTGCCCAGCAATTCCAGGTGGGCCAGATGCGCCAAGTGGGCCTAGAGCACCCGGAAGTCCTCTATCACCCTGAGATCCGGGCAACCCTCGGTCGCCCTTTTCGCCCGTCAAGCCAATGTCCCCTTGTCTGCCCGCTGGACCTTCAGGGCCCTAAAATAATTCGCGAAAGGTATGATGAGCGAATCTACAACCGGATTAGACTAACCGTTTTTCCCGGACTACCAGGTTGTCCCTGCGGGCCAGATTCACCGGCCGGGCCGGGTAAGCCAATATCGCCATCCTTTCCGGGCAAACCATCATTCCCAGGTTCACCTTTGGAACCAGACAGACCAGATTCGCCCGCTGGGCCTGGGAGTCCTTGAGCACCAGCGACACCTTTGGGACCCTCGACACCAGAAGCACCCCTAGTGCCAGCCGGGCCTTGAAGACCAGCTGGCCCATCTTCACCCTTTTGTCCAGGAGCTCCACGTAATCCCGGAGCACCATCTCCTCCGGCGGCGCCGGGTGGACCAGCTTGCCCACTGTCTCCCTTGTCACCGGCTTTCCCATCATGGCCTTGAGGACCAGAGATGCCGTCGATACCTTTCGGGCCAGGGGTGCCCGGTTCGCCACTGGGACCCGGCAGACCGGGGTGACCAATTTTTCCGTGATCACCTCTATCTCCCTTGTCGCCGGCAATACCAGGAATACCTTGCTGACCTGGTGGGCCAGACACACCTATAGGACCAAGTGGGCCATCTTCGCCTTTGGGACCACGTGGTCCTTCAACTCCAGGTGCTCCCTTTTCACCGACACCACCGGCAGGCCCAAGTTCTCCCCGTACACCTTGTGGGCCTGGTGGACCAAATGGGCCATGTTCTCCTTTCGAGCCTTTCGACCCCTTTTCACCGGGTTGACCCAATTCTCCTTTGTCGCCATCTTCTCCCGGTAGTCCACCGGGTCCAGGTGGGCCAGGTAGTCCTCTCTGTCCATCACTGCCATCCTTACCGGGCGGACCGTTGAATCCCACGCTGCCCTTGTCACCCTTGACTCCAGTTGGGCCTTCGGGACCAGGCGGGCCAGCTTGACCCTTGTCACCGGGACCGCCAACGGAACCGACATCGCCCATCGACCCCTTCTCACCACGTGGTCCAAGGACACCGGGTAATCCTATGTCTCCTTTACCGCCAGGCAAACCGGGCGAACCCGGTAAACCCCTGTCACCCGGGAAACCTTGCAGTCCGAGTGGGCCAGGTGATCCAATTTCGCCCACAGCTCCAACTGGGCCAGCCGGCCCATCTTTTCCTGCTGGTCCTGGTAATCCAAGTTCGCCGGGCATTCCCTAAAAAGCAAAACATAATTGAAATGATCATGTAACTCGAAGCGCTAAAAAGCCAGCTGCTGTCATCTCTGCACTAAACAAACGGTCCCTGGAAATTGCTTCCGATTTGCGGCTGCATTCGAAATCGGGTTGACATTCGATGATCGATTATGTCAAACAACAACTTCGAATTTTCCTGAGATGCTGTGAAAATATTCAGGGATTTTGAATATTTTGCGTAATATTTGCAAGTTCATCATGATACTAGACTTACCAGTGGTCCAGGGGCTCCTCTTTCCCCAGGCATGCCGGGCTCGCCAATGGGGCCTCGTGGCCCGATGACTCCAGGAACACCGGTAAGACCTTGCGGGCCAGATTCACCAATAGCACCCCGCTCGCCCGGAAATCCGGGCAGGCCATCCTTGCCCGGTACGCCAGTGGTTCCGGTTGGCCCTTTGTCACCTCTTTGCCCCTGAATGCCAGGTAGTCCCCGTTCACCAGGCTGACCAGTGGGTCCAGATTCACCCGTGCTGCCCTTCAGGCCGCGCATGCCCCGTTTGCCCCTTGGTCCTCGTGACCCATCGTCACCTCTAGGTCCAGTTGGTCCTCGTTCACCGGGCATTCCAGGCAGTCCAATATCACCCTTGTCACCTTTTTCGCCCGATTTGCCAAGGAAGCCCTTTTCTCCTTTCGGGCCCACAGCTCCGGGATACCCGGGAAAGCCGGGTATTCCAAGTTTCCCTTTCTCGCCCTGGCGCCCAACTGGCCCGGGTTCTCCACGTGGTCCGTCATTACCCTTTGGCCCCTCTGGTCCCTTCAATTCCGGGCATACCCTGAGGCCCGAGCGGGCCAGAGTCGCCCTTAGCGCCAGTGTCGCCCTTTAGACCATCAATTCCACGGTCACCTTTGGTGCCCTTTTCGCCCAGTGGGCCGCGCTGTCCTTGATCACCTTTGGTACCACGCTGACCAGGGAAGCCATTTGGCCCGACGGGGCCTTGGATTACCTCGGTCGCCTTTCATGCCCGCTATGCCCGGATTTCCAGGATGACCTGGTAGTCCATCGGCTCCGGGTAAGCCAGGCAACCCAGGTTTGCCCCGAGGCCCTGGATGACCAGATGCACCGGTCAGGCCTTGCGGTCCTGGTGGCCCGACGGGACCGACTGGACCTATCATACCAGGTACGCCAGTGTTTCCAGCTGGCCCGAGATCGCCCTTCGGCCCGGTTGGTCCTTCATTTCCAGATGCACCAGTGGGCCCAGAAATTCCCGGGTAACCCCGTGGGCCGGGAAACCCTCTCGGCCCCATTTCGCCCGTTGCTCCAGCACTTCCAGGCAGCCCATCGTCTCCTTGCTGACCTTCGGGCCCATGCGGCCCAGTTTCTCCGGGCACACCAGGATGACCTCGTTCCCCTTTGTCACCCGGGAAACCAGGCAAGCCGGGCATTCCCAGTTCCCCCTTGACACCCAGCTCGCCCGGAGACCCTCGTTCGCCGTCTCGGCCAGTTTTGCCCCTTCTACCGGGCTTTCCAGGAAAGCCAGTCAGTCCTGGCGGTCCTCTTTGCCCTTCGGGCCCGACATCGCCCGATTCACCCTTGTCCCCTTGGTTTCCTTGAAGACCACCGACTCCGGGTAGACCGGGCAAGCCGTTCGGGCCGGGCACGCCCCGCATGGACAGCATGTGCTGGGCGAGCATCTGTCTCAGGACTTCGGTATTATCATCGGGTCCCTTGATATTCGTCGGTTCCGGTCTCTGGATAGGGATCATAAAGATGTGACCAGGTGGGCCTTGTATGCCCACTTGACCAGCGTAACCGTCTTACCTGGGTCACCCCTGTCTCCTTTCGGCCCCACAGGACCCGGAACCGGATATCCATATCGAATATACCCGTCAGTGTGGTTGGCCAGCCAGGTTGTCGCAGTCGCCGTGGTCATTGGCTCCAGCGTCTCGGTGGTAGTGGGCTCAGTGGGCCAGGTGGGCCGCGACGGAATGTCAACTATGACCGGCTTATCAATGGTAGCTACGTTTCCATCAACCTTGTCGGGTTTGGTCTTCCAATCGAGTCCCGGTTCAAATTCATCCGAATAATCGGGTTCTGGTTCAGTCGTAATCGGATAAGACCTGGTTGTCGTGGTAGTACTCGGTTCTGTGGTGGTGGTAGCTTTAGTTGTGGTAGTGGTCGGAGGCGTAACCGCGACAGTGGTGGTGGTTGCCTCAGTGGTGGTCGGGAATCGATCGAAAGGGAAAGTGACCAGAATCGGTACTTCCGGTCTCGGATGATATGCATCCGGTTCGTCTACTTCCTCGTCTTCTTCACTTGAAATCTCCTTGTCGACTATCACGGGTTCATCGATTTCCGGTTCCCTTTCACGCTCGGTTACCACTGATGGGCTCGGTTCTTCTTCCTCTTCATCAGAGTATCGCTCTCCGCTATCTGCTACAGTTTCGGTAACTGGGACCAAAACACTTGGCAAAGTACTCGGTAAAGATTCGATTTCGACACTCTCTTCACTCGGTTCCTCTTCTTCTCCCTCGGCTGACATGTCACCCCTACCACTGACTTCCGGTTGCCTTGGCAACACCGGAGGCTGGGTGGTGGCCAGCGTTTGCTCTTCACTGTCAATGATCACCGGTTCTTGGGTTGTCGGTGCACTGCGGCCATCTTGCCTCGACTCGCCCGAAATGCCGCTGCCTTCGTCGCCATCTTGTTCCTCTTCGTCTCGCCTACTTCCTGGTCAAGGCCATCTTCTTCCTCATAAGGATTCGGCGAATCACAGTCGGGCAAGTATTCCAGGCACTGCTCATGCGCAGCCTGAGAATCAGGGCACAATGACCAGCTGCTGAATGTCCCCTTGGTAGCCCTGGCTGCCCAGCATGGTCTGGCCCACCAGGGTGATTCCCTGAAATGTCCAGTAGGCCCGAAGTTCGCTTAAACGGGCGAGTTTTTTCGTCCGTACAATCGGTCAGCAGGGTGATCTTCTTGTCGTGGACACTGAGGGCAAGTCGGTGCCACTGGCCGTCATTCACTTTTGAGCCGAAAACAGCTGTCAGGCCTTGACCTTGCCCATCTCTGTAGCTGAGACTCACATTGTTGCCGATGCGCAGCGCCAGCTGTTCTTTACCTAAGCTAGTATAGATGGTCAAAAGGTTGGCTTCACTGCCAATGTCCGGCTTCACGGCAACAAGAATGCTGAAATCTTCCGGGAATTCGTCAGGAAATGCCTGAGCAGTAGAGATGGTCAGTGATGACTTGCTGGTCACCTTCCAGGCCATGTCCGGGTTTGGGTCAGTGGCGTAGACTGGGTTTCCGTCCTCATCTTGGCTGATGGCCCGTTTCGGGCAAATGCCGAAAACCCTGGTCACGCCGGGTAGACTTTCTTGGTCAATGTCTACCAGTTTCAACATGTCCGCCGATCCTAAATAATTAGGGGGCATCTCTTGAGCTCTTTCAGTTGATATCAAAGCAAAAACGTACCTGAGGGTAATATGATGCTGGTGACATTACCAAAGGCAACCACCGCCAGCAAGATGGCTGCCTTGGCCAGCTGGGTGAGCTTGCTGACCATCGCTAGTGTTCAACCGTTTACCCAGTCAGCATCTCTGACCATGGAGGTCAAGGGGTCGTCTATATAGTGTTGTTCGGCTAAATATATCCTCTACTCGCTTCGGCAATGTTAACACTTTGAAACGATATGATTAACTGCGATCTGCTCATAGAAATTTTCGGGTTAATATAAGGAGAAGTGTTAGTGAGAACCTGAGTGGGAACATATCTGCAATATTACTTTAGACACACCCATAGAACATATGGGAAAATGATATGCGTTGATGACAGATAGAGCCATAGCTGTGGGCTGCCCATGGTGGGCACAGTGAATGGAAAAACTATATTACAAAATCATGAAACCTTTCGGCTTCAACATTCCTGCCGATAGTTTTTCAGTCGAAAACAAAATGGCGCTTCATACTTCAGTAGAAAGTGGTCGAATATTGCACAAAATAATTTCGGGTTGCGCCGACAACATTTCATTTAGAAATATTTTCATTTTTTGTAAAGGGTTCGACTCCGTGTAGAAATATTTGATTTTCCAGTTAGAGACAAAACTCATGCAACTTCTTGAAGCGAAGCATTTGGCTCTCAAGCTGTGATATTATTTTGAAGTATTTCAAGCTTTTACGACCACCTGTTCACGAAGAATGATGAATGAGTTCAAACGCGGTCCGGCAGTCGGTTTCTTTTACTTTTTCGCCAAGTTTTGTCAATAGATGGCGCTCGCAGCTGGTTGCTATTTATTTTAGCGCGATAAAGCTTGTCGCAAAAATTAGATAAAAGGTAACTAGGTGAGACAAATTTTCTGAGCAAACAGAACGAATACCGGAGTGAAAAATATGGCTAAATCCGGTTGTATTCATACTATTTTGTTTATATTAGTATTTCTCGTCCTGATCATCACTTCGATTCTGATTTTCCTGTTGTCAGCTTTGCTATTCAAAGCTAACTACATCAACAATCTGGTCGATTATGCTCCGACTCCGCTCATGATAGTCAGCCTCGTGGCGGCCATCTTGCAATTTTTCCTTTGCTTCTATGGATGTATCTGTTTCGTGAGAGACTCAAGCTTTGCTCTGTACGCTGTGAGTCTTATCATATTATCTTATCTGCAGCTCTATCATACTTGCTCCAGTTTTGCATTCTAACAGCTGTTTCAATCTTGGCAAACATCGGGTCTGGCTATCTTTTCTTCGCGCATGATAACGAGGTATTCGTATTACTGAACCTTCAAATTATATTATAATATATTACCGCCCGTATCTCTAGATGTCCGAGGAAATGATAAGCAAGATGCAGCGAAATGTCAACTACACGTCAAGTAGTGACGTCATCATGAAATACTGGGACGAAGTGCAAGATCGCTTCGATTGCTGTGGACCCTTGGATTACTCTGATTGGCTGATAAGCGGAAGGGATAATCTTCCGAAATCGTGTTGCTTTGATCCTGAAGATGCCGAAAAGTCGGACATAGATTGTCAAGTCGACAAAGTTCATGGCGGCTCTTGTATATCAGCCATCGAGAGCTACGTCTCACCAAGGTTGACCACCATGGCTGGTATTCTATTTCATGGCAGTTTGCTGTGGATCGTAATATTGGCTTTCGCTGGTGGTCTTATCTGTGATAGAAGATTGCACAAGAAATACTATCAGAGCGACATCCAGCCGCTAGGGGACAGTTTTCAGGGTGTTTCCGTCAGTGGTCTGAATACCCAGTAGATGGCGCTGGTTGGAAGAAATACTAAACTTGATAGCAGGGACACCGGAAACACACTTTGCATTTACTTCACTTATATGACTGAAACTTGATATGACTTTAGAATAGAATTTGTATTCACGATGAGAAGTAGATTCAAATTGAAACCAGAAAATGTTTACATAATACTGGTGATTTTCATATTTACTTTCGTCTATTTCAACACAATAGTGGAAAAAGGGCCGACGGTAAGAGATAATATTATAGATATGTACGTGAGTATAGCCGTATTTCAATCAGATCGAAGTTATAGATCCATATGGCGAAGATGTATGCCAGATAAAGTATGACCAAAGCATGACCATCAGGGATTTGAAAAAACTGATTCGCGCCGAAACTGGACAACGAATCAGAGAGCAGCGACTGTATCATAATATGGAAATATTGCTAAATAATATGACTGTACTTGAAAGCAAACTCGAACCCGATGACGTCATCATAATGGACGAATATGAAGATAGGATGATAGATATCACAGTGGTCAAGCTGACCGAAGACCCCGTAAATGTTACCTTTTCCTGGTCAGGGGGCATCTTTCAATTTCGAGAAAGCATGTACAAGATAATGGACGAGGACATAATATGGCATGATTTTTATCACCACGACCGACTGTTGAATGACGACATGTCGCTCTTTGAGTTCGGTATAGAACACGGCGATACAATTCATATCCGATGATCGATTTAATCATAAAACTCTAATATGAGGTAATATTGCTTGTGATTAAACGGAACGCTAAAACAGACGATATGCGTTTTGTTGTATTAGTTAGTCGAGCACCCACTAGATGGCGCTGTCACAAGCCCATCGGTTTCATGATGAATTCCTGAATATTGGCATCAAGTTGCGCCAAGGTCTTAGATACGATAGACATGCCCATGGCGCCCACTGGTAAGGTGCCGGACACCACATTGAGGGCTTGGCTGACCACTCCGTTCACCTGGACCAGCCTCAAAATGGCCGACCTGGGCTCGCCTCACTTCCGTTTCCGGCAAGCTGGTCAAGCGCCTGATGGCCCGATACACGGACGGCCTCAAGGGCATGTAGCCTCCATCTTGAAGAGCGGTCACTGTGGTCAAGTGGTCACCCATGATGCTCAATACTAGTAATGTCACTTTGACGGCGGCCATCTTGAACTTGATCTTGTATTATAATTCAAACAGTGCCTGATTTTCATCACATCAGCTAAGTTTTATGCGGTTTTACATTTGGACAGATTGTTTGAACAGCGGCTTAATTGCGCTAATTGTCTCAATGACCTGCTTTCTCTTAACTGGATTTAATTCAATTTATTTTAATTGCCTTTCGTTGTTCCAAACAGTTAGTTAATCATATCGACAGCTCATTGACACACTGATTAACGTCATCAGACTAAATCAACAAAATTACGAGACACGTGTTAATCATAGAGTCATGAAGGGACGAAAACCGCATTAGCGAAGCCATTGACATCGATAGTATCGATCGAGCCATCGATATCGCAAACAGTCCGACGGTCGATACGAGGTCCACCTATAAAAATGGCGGTTCCGCTTCCGCTAAGATGTATTATTCATAGCACTTGAAAAACAAGTTCTCGACATCATCTCAGCAAATACTTTCCAAGATAAGGTGTGAGATGTGACAGTGGTCAAGATGATTGATGACCAAACAGCTGTTTTTGCTGCTCGAGCACTCTAATATACAAAATGGCGGCCCCGGATGTGAATCGCAAATCGGGACCCAATTTAACGTGAATTAAGCGCAAATATGAGCAGATTAGTGTTATTGTTGTCAAACTGCAAATCGCATGAATGTGTGAGCACGTGACTTGCATATGTCTCACAGAGTCACGTGACAGTATTGCTCGAGGGACCGTTTCGAAATTGCCAAATGAAAGTCAAGGCGTTGAGTAAACCGGAAATGATGACATTAGATGCCAAAAAAATCCTGGGCGGATATGGTGATGTTTCGAATTCCTAAATACAATGAGAAAAGTTCTGAACTGTTCCAGAACTCCCTTTCTCTCCTCTCTCCCTCTCTCCCTCTCACCTCGAATCCCTTTCACATGTTCTAACTGGCACAGAGAAAAACTCGTGAAGTTTGAACTGTTCTCACGCCAATCCTAAGGTTCGAACTGTTTTTTTCAGAACTTAACCACCAACCGAGTTCGAGTTTCCTGTTTTCTCGTTCGTGAACACTTCGCGAACTTGGACATTTCGTGCTCAGACACTCAGAACTCTGAAACGTATTTATTTCTGTTCGAACACTTTTAAAGGTTTTTTTGTCCAGAACATGTTTACATTATATTTAGGTTTCAGAACTCGAAAAACAAACATGGAAGCAAACTTGATATAAAGTACAAATAAGAGGTCAACGTAGATAGCGATATCTCATCTTGATATTGTCACCCGAGTGAGATAAGGAAACAAAATGGCGGTCGTGTGTATACAGGTATATTTTCCACTATTATTTGCAAACCCTTGGTCACGAGTCAGGGTTTCGAGTCTTTGGGAACCGGATCCGGTTTATCAGGGCTAAGGTGTCAAGAAAACCAGAATGGGCCAGAAGGGGTCGGTTCCGGCTCTCAGGAACCGAAACCAAGCTCGAGTCTCACAGCCTGGACCGAGCGGGTCCACGACCCAGTGTCGAGTCCCAGACTTGACCAGTCCTGCCTTCGAGTCCACTTTCCTCAATGTCGGTTCCAATCGGATCCTCTTCGACTTCCAGCTTAGGAATGGCGGCCACGTCGTCCAGTTCCAGCGGAAGCAGAGGGGAGCCTTCCGAGTTCCGTTTCCGGTTCTTCGAGCCCGGTTCCAGGGCGCTCCGGAGCGGAGCCATGTGCAGGTTGAGGCCGAAAAAGCTGGTGTCCCGGCGCTTCCGGGAGTACTGGTCACTGGAGCTGGAGGCCCGGGGCTGGGCGGGCTCGGGTCCGGAGCCGAAGGTCGGCGGCGGCGGAGGGGGCGGCAGTTCACAAGTGGACGACGAGGCTGACCGGTGGCCGGTGAAGCCGCGGAACAGCTCCATGGGAACCGGAAACACAATTGTCGAGTTCTTTTCCGTCGCTATGGAGCCCAGGGTTTGCAGGTATCTCAGTTGCAAGGCCGCCGGTGATTGGCTAATGACTACGGACGCCTCCCTCAGGGCCCGGGCTGCCCTTTGTTCCCCTTCGGCCGCGATGACCTGTGAAGTTTTTCGAACAGTTCAAGGACACGCCCAGGCATTAGAGTGATGTATTCAGTTCGAAGGCAAAAAATTCAATATGGCCGACAGAACATTGTTGGCTTTTGCAATTCGGCCGAAAAGCGCTTTTTCTAGAACAGCTCAGCACATATTCGAAGCTGATTGCCGACTTCGGCCATGTTCTGGACCCAGTTTGCGAAAAGTTCGAAATGTTCAACAATGTCGGACATTTGCAATTTGGACTCGAAATCAGGGAAATAGTTTCCCGGAAAGTCGGACCCGATCATGACGAGAATGTTAAGGACATCTCGTTCTATTATTAGAACCTTTGCATTTAGAACATGAAGGGAATGTTGCCGCGAGGACATGGAACTCGAACAATCGAGAGCTTTGCCTTTCGCTTTCTTACCTTCTCCCTTCCTCTTTCCCTCTCCCTCTCCCTCTCTTCCCTCTCCTCCCTCCTTCTCTTATACTTTTTTGATGAATAGAAAAAAATTCGACATGAATAAAAGCTATTTGCATATGAATCTGAATTCCAGTGAAAGATATGGTACGAAAAAGAGGAAGGAGGAGGGGAGAGGGAGAGAGAGGGGAAGGGAGAGAGAGATGACTTAAAATGTGTATTGAAACGTACCTTGGCTCTGGCTTCACGGACAGCCTCGGCTTCGGCCGCCATTGCCCTTTGCAATTGAACCGGAAGTCGAACGTCCTTTCTGTGGAGTCGGAAGTGAATATGAGTGAAAAAGAGGGGAGAGGAGAGAGGGAGGGAGAGGAAAAGAGCGAAAAAGTTAGTTACATTAGTGCCCAAAGTCCGTCATCTATGAGACACAAATAATCCATTAGATTGTCGGGCGAAACGGGCCAGAGTGTTCTCTGCCCCATTTACGCCCAACTGGTCCGACTATCCGCGTTCGAAGCCCATTATGTTCGATTGAACAGTTCTAAGAACGCTTCATCATCTTATACCGGGATTAAGGTGTTTATAGAACTGTTCTAGAACATGTTCCAAAGGTATTACTCGAGACAGCTGCTCATCAATACGAAACGGATAGAAAACGAAACGAGCCAGAGAGGGAGAGAGAGGGAAGGAGAGGGAGAGGGAAGGAGAGGGAGAGGGAGAAGGAGGAGAGAGAGGAATAATATGCCTTTGTTATTTATTGATTTTCCCCTTGAGGATGTTCGTTCGTATTCGTTGCCAGGTTCGTTCATTTGTTCTATACGTTCTAATGTCCGTTGATTATATGTTCTAAGAAGATTGATGTTCTCGAGTAACGAACACATATACGCGAGAGCCGAGGTTGCGAGAATCGAATGTACGCACTCGATGGCCGGCAAAGTTGAACATACATATTACAATGGCTGCCAAAGTTATGGCTCTAGGTTGTATTCAATATTTGCTTTAGCTGAATATATCAATATCTCGGACCTCGAGTAGCTAGGTATCATTGTCATATGTGAGATACACTGAATAGCGAATGACGTGTAATGGGAAACAAGTAGAGGGCGCCACTGGGCGTCGCTGAGCTTTCTGCGACCCCTGGCGGCGAAATGTGTCTTCAAAGCTAATTCCTGCTCTCATACTTGATGCATAGTTAGCTCTATATTTAAGGAATTCTAGATGCCTAATCGGATTAGGCCCGTTCTGGCCCGCTGACCTTTCATGGCCCAGGGGTCGAATAGCAGGAAATAAGCTCCATTACATAACACTCAACTGTGGACATTCTTGCCTTTCAGTGCATGCCCAGTGGGCGGCCGGCTGAGCGCTTTGACCACTGGAGTGGGCAGTCACGGAATGCCTTAGTCACGTGACATTAAACAAACCCTGCCTAGACTGTGACTGAAGAGCGCGAAACAAAATGGAGGCCAATTTTATACTCATCATTCAACACGCTAAACAATGCCGCCAAGTATGTGCTATATCATAAAACCTTCATGCCAATATTCTCGAAAAATGGTAAAATAAAAAGTAATGGCGGACACTTACATTTCCACTCGTTCAACCTTTACTCCCCAGGGGTCAGTGGCTTCGTCCAGGTTTTCTTGCATAATATGACTGATAATTTCCCGCTCAGACAATATTTCCGACAGGTTCTTGGTTCCCAGCACGTTACGTAGTGTCGTCGCCGCCAGGAGGCGCGTCGAGCGTCCGTAGTCTTCGACATTGGACACAGCTGCGGTGGCGTTTGATATTCGAAAGTACACCACTGCATCCACGGCCACTGTCACTGAGTCACGTGACAAGATCTGACAGAGAGGTCACGCGTGCGTGAGGAGGAGAGGGGAGAAAATTGACATTACTTGTGCACGTTCGGCTTTTCTTCAAAGGAAAGCGAAGTAGGAAATATGAATGTTTCAGCTATTTTTAGCCCCTAATGCAAACAGTTCTAGAACCGGACACATTCGAGGCCAGCCTGAGGCTGATGAACGCTTAAGAACTCAAAGTTAAACAGTCCGCTTTTAGGAGAGGGTCCCTCGGGAGAGCCAAAGATGGCCGCCGGGGCTTGCCTAGCTGCCAACGAAAACGAAGTGTATTTACTGTGTTGCGAGTTCTATTAGTCGAGTTCTAATGTCAAGAACATAAAGAATAATATATCGACTAGCCTTTAATCTTGTCACTTTGAGTTCTAAGGCAAAGAATGTTTGCTTGTGTTCGAAAATATTCGAACAGAACTCGTAACATTTTGACATCTTGGCTGCTGGGCTAGAACTCTTTCCGGCGCCTCGAACTTGGACATTTGAGCGTCCATTGAAAGTGTTCTAAGAACTGGACTATAATGGACGACATGTCGGCCGCCATCGTATGTACATTTCAAGTCTCGCGAGCTGCAAGGACATTACTGGCGTTCGATTAGTTCGAAGCCCGGTTGGACAAAGTGTATATATTTGCTCAAGTTCCAACAATGGACAAGTTCGAACAATGTACAAGTTCGACAAGTGGACAAGTTTCTGAAAATATGAGTGGCCAAGAGCGGAGAAAGGGGGAGAGGGAGAAAGAGGGAGAGAGAGAGCAGGCCCTCTCCTCCTGGACATAACTGACAAGCTAACAAGTTTCCGTCTTGTCTTTGCCACACAATCAACTTCCGGTTCAGTTGCTTGTTAGTATTGACTTCCTCTTCGCGACCCTTCAAGCTGGTCGAGTCGTTAACAAGTTCTAGAACCTTTCGTCGAACTTTGTGTCGCAATCACAATTTCGTCCCTTCTAATTGCCTAACGGTGCGCACCTGGCCATTATACTAACTGGGCGGCACTTAAGTTGATGTGAGCTTCCCTAATTAGCACTAATTACTTTTCGGACAACTACTGACCTCTTGCGGCGGCACGTCAAAGGAAACGGTCCGAAGGTCAACCTTGCAGTACGTGTCTATGCAGGGTATGATGATGAAGATGCCCGGGCCGCGGGCTCCGCCACGGACCAGCCGGCCCAGTCTGAATATGACGGCCCGCTCGTATTCTTGGACCACCTGGAAAATGGCCGACAGGTAAAAAATACTAATTAGTACCAGAGTTTTGCTAATTAAAGGTATTTTGCATATACTCACCTTGACGCACATGAAGAGAGATACAGGTAATGTACATATTATCACTATCACAGACATCACCGTCAACAGGAAGGCGCACAGGCCGGGGTCGTCTCCAATGGTAGCTGCAAGGAAAGGGGTCGCAATTAGCAAACGGTCCCTCAACAATATTCCGCCTTCGAGTTTCGCTCTGAGCTGTTATACCAGTTATAGCTGTGTATTTAGAGTAGAAAGTAATATATTCATATTAATTACTGTAGATACACATGACTTATCTGTCGGGCTGCAATTTACAAACGTCCCCTCAACTAATGAGTTTACACTTGTCTGTTTTTCAACTCGAGCTTCGGCTTGAAGATATTAATATTATAAAAAATATGCCGACGCCGTGACCTTTGAATATAACATCTAAAATATGGTTCATCAAAATTAGTCCCCTGATTAGCTTATGCAGAGACGACCCCTGCCAGAAAGTGTGACATGTGAAAACTGAAAGGCATCCCAGAGTGACATCTCTGGAAAAAAATTATGCAGTGTGAGTTTGCGAAAAGTAATTTCAACCTAATTTGCAATGCTAATTAGCGATGTAGACTCGAAAAGCTGCTTAAATAGGTTCTAGAACAGTTCTCGGCTCCAACTTTTGAACAGTTCTAATTATTTCCGATGGTGAGATGATGAAAAAATGCTCACTGGAGATTCTCAGTACGGAATAATGGTTCTTGAATATCTTTTCTCTTTAGAACTGTTCTAGAACTCGAATTAGTTTTCTTTTTTGAAACTCAACCAACTTCAAAGCTAACAAGCATTCTGAAATGTTCAAGAACTCGACACATTCGTGACTGAACTGTTCTAGGATTCCATTACTTTTAAGAGGCCTGTGAGTGAAGGCTGTACTTCAAGTGTTTCAACCAAATTGCAATTACGTAATTAACTGCGTCTCAGATTCTCTCAGCTTCAACTTAAAACCAGCTCACAGTGGAATTCCACTGAAAGTTCTAGAACTGAGTTCGAACTATTCGAGAAAATGACTGAAAATATGTACATTTGAGTCATTCGCAGATAGGATCAGAACTTGCCATCGATTTTTCGACTTTGAGTGCTGGAGTATAAAAATGACTGAAAGTTATACTCGTAATAAGTTCTAGAACTGTTGAAGCAAGTTCGACAGATTCGTCATGCACATATTCACAGTGTACTAGAACATCATTCCGTTGCATTTAGCATCGAATTGTAGCAAAGTTCTAGAACAGTTCAAAGCTGCCGACAAAAAGCGAGCCCGAGAAGATGGTAATCCGCTTTTTGGCCAATTTTCGAACTTGCCTAGAACTGTTCTAGAACTGGCGTCCAATTCTGTCGAACATACAATTACGAGTGTTTGCGAGAAGAGGGAAAAAATCTATATTCATTGCATTACATCGTTTCAAGTGCACTTTAAACTTTGCACGAGTTTGCGGCTTAGAACAGTTCAGTGGACAGTTCTAGCCGTGATGCTCGAAGCATGTCACGAAAATGGGATTATCGTCACCATGGACACGGTTACCTCTCTCCAGAGACGAAAGGGAGAGACGAGAGGGAGGAGGGAAGGGGAGAGAGCGGTGAGAATGTTTCCGCATTTGCATTTCAATATCTTTTCCCTGATATTTTTTTGAATATTACAAGGAGTCGAACTTTAGGTTCTAGAACTTTTCAGTCGCGAAAGTCAGCCAAGTGCGTGACTTTTGACAAGAACTTTTCCAAGTTCGACAGAAAGGCGAAGAGACAAGTTCTAAAGAAAATGGCAGTTACTTGCAACATTGGACACTAAACTGGAAAAGGCGTTGCCGTTCGAGTTCTAGAACCTTCGAGCATGAAGACCTGTCGAACTGTTCTAGAGCTTTGAACTTAGAAAAAATATTACAATGTTCTAATTGTGAATAGAAAAATTGAAATGCTTCAAGTTTCGGATTTGTTTTGCGCCGATTGCTTTCGACCGAACGCCAGTTCACCTAATTTCAAAGGTATCATGCAATTTTGAAACGGTCCCGAAAGAAATGTTCGAAAATTTCAATTAGTGCCCAAGAATATTCTCAGTCAGTATGACTTGTCGAATGTCGAAAATGTTGGAAAATATTCACACTTCCGTTTCCGGTTGTGTGAACTGTTCTACAATCTGTAAATACTGCTTCGAGAAAGATGTCGACAATTCTGTCAGAACTTGCGATGCGAGCAAAGTTTTCTCATTTCGAATTTTTTCAAGAGAGACTATTTCGTTCTGAAGTGAGACAAGCAAGAGGGAGAGAGGGAGAGGGAGAAAAAGAGACGAGAGGGAGAGAGGAAAGAGAGCGCGAGAGAGCCATTTTGTTACCTCAGTACTCAGTGGCAAGTGAAGTTGTCCCCTGTGACCTTGCGGTCAAGGAGGAGCGAGAGGGAGAGATTGAGAGGAGGAGGAGAGGAGAGAGGGAGAGGAAGAAGGGTGAAAGATTGCCGAAATACAATCATTCTGTGTGAAGTGTACAAGGTTCTAGAACAGTCCTAAGGTGAGCGAGAGGCAATCTGGCGAAGCCGTAAAAAAGCTGTCTCAACTGAACTATTCATGGCCTCAATGTTTGGACTGAGGGTTCGAGTTCGAACCTAAAGTCATTTAGAACTTGAATCAAGGACTAGAACAAAGGGAACTCGACAAGAGGGAGAGAGAGAGAGAGCTAGAGCGAAACATGTTAGTCAATCTCCTCTCCCTCTCTGCTCTCTCCCTCTCGCTCTCTTCCTCTCTCCTGAGCATCGGGACACGAGCAGCATCTCAAGAGTTGTACACAATGTACAAAGTCGAAAGAACTTAATACCTTTGGTTGCTGCCGCTGGAAAGTCGATGGTCTGAAAGGAAACCGGAAGTGGCGGAGTCTCGTTCCCCCTTCGAACCGGATATATGGAGTCGGTGAACCGGAACAGCCCGGGCGTGCTCGGCACCGGCGGGAGGCCATTTTGAGGTGACAGCGACTCTGACGAGTTCCTCTGGTCACCGTGAACAGTTCGAACTGAAGTTCGAACCTCTTGAAAAGATGCACTTCGAGGCATTATTGCGAATTCGAACGGTTCTAGAACTGTCCTAGTTGATCTTCGAAACTCAAAACAAGAATTACAAATGATTTATACGGTGATCAGAGGTTCGAAGTAACCAACGAAGCGATGATCGTGAACAGTTCAAACTCGAAGTTTAGTCTTCTTTCATTTAAGCTTCACTCTCACTGAACAGTTCTAGAACTCGAGAGAAACAGTTTTTGGTCAATTGATTCAAGCTTCGAGAATCAAGTTAGAGACACTCGAGAAAATTTATCAGGTTAGAACAGTTCGAGAGCAAGTTCGAAAAGTAGAACATTTGTGACGCTTCGCAACACATTGGGACGTTTGAATTTTTTCTCCCGAAAACTGACAGCTAGTATTGGATTGATCAGCGAACTGTTCAAGTTCGAAATTATGCGATACCGATAGAGCTCGGCATCGATGCTTCAGCGGGCTGTTTAGAACAGTTCTAAAGAGAACACATAGCGAACCAGATGGCTGAGTTTAAAAAAGAACTTTAGAACAAACAAACATGTCTATTTGTCGATCAGTTTGCTGAACAGTTCGACGAAAGGTTCGAGCCTTTCGAGAGCCATTCGGCGAACTGTTCGTAGCCTTTAAACAAACAGTGCAAACCATTAAGATTTGTGGCTCTGGGAAAATGTTTATGGATAATGTTCGCTGAGGTTCGCTAATTAGAACATTTGTCTGAACAGTCCAAGATCGAACTCGAAGCAATGTGATGACGTTGCTATGGACAACGTCAGTGAGACAGAACGAGAGGGAGAGGAGAGAGAGGAGAGGGAGAGAGAAGAAAAGGAGAGCGGATGTTTTTTGCCTATTTGCATTTCCCATCGAATGTTCGACACAGGTTCTAGAACCTATCCAATTACCAGGATGGACTGCGGCGGCCATTTTTCGCGCAAGAACCTTTGGCAGCTCGTACGTTCGACATAATATCGGTTCTTGAAAAAACCAGGCTCGAAAAGAACTTTTTGTTCTCGCGATACAAAAAAACGAGCGCCAAACTCGAAAAAGGCGTTTCCGGTGATGCTTTTCACTAAGCGTTCTAGAACGGTTTAGAACTGTTCAAAAGCTGCGTCGAACTTAATTTGCTTCATTATTCGGCGCTCCGCTTGTAGCTCTCAGCTTAAAAGAGAGCTCCTCAAGTAGAACCGCAAAGAAAAGCGAGTGTTCTTGCTTTCTCTCAACTTATCGAATTTCCACACTTTCGAGTTCTGGATATGGCCGACAAAAAAGTTCTAATATGTTCTAATATGCGAAGCTATCGCAAGCAAACTGTTCTTAGAACCGCTTTTTCATTAGTTGCCATCACGCCCCAGTTGGCTTCACTGTCTGTGCGCGAAACATTGGGCAACTTTCAACAATGGCCGCCCTGGAGCACGCTCCCTTTCGGCCTAATTCAATTTCGCCTAAAAAAGGTGAGCATGATTGATTGTCTCGGGAAAATATTCGCCGCTAAGTAGGAACTGGATTATTTTTGATTCAGTAATATGGGAAATCAATCAGCTGTCGGCCGGAAATAAATATTGATAATGTTGCTTGAATTATACACGAGATTCAAAATATTTCGGAATCTGTCATGGCGTTCATCAAGATTTTTTAATATTTTTTTCCACTGGCCGCCATTTTGGATTTCTATGGGTCTACTCACGGTTCGCATCGGTCTGGGTTCGGGCCAGGCTGAAAAATTCACACGAGCGGCTGTAGAGACCGGCCCGGTAGGGGCTGGCCGTCCGGGCGGGACTGACCCGGGTCGGGCTGGCCCGGTCATAGCACACCGAGCGCCCGACTGCCCTCAGGCCGGCCGGTCGGGGCACCACTTCGGTAAAAGACACTGAACTGGCGGAAGCTAGAGTGGTCCAGGGCCGTTCGCGGGCCGGCCCACTGGTCAGGCCCACCTCGGGCCAGGGTCGGGTCGGGCTCAGCAGCTGGGGCCCTTCCCGGCCCGGGCCGGCGTCTAGCCGACTGTGCGTGATGGGCGCTGCGTGACTAGGCGTGAGCAACTGTGGGACTCAACATGCTGTTGGCACACACACATAAACCGAAGGCAAATATGAGAACAGTTCTAAATGTACTCGACTTTCGAAAGGTAGACGAACACTTTTTGAGTTGCCACTAGAATGATCGGCTTGAGAGTGAGAAGAGGACGAGAGGGAAAGGAAAGGGCGAGAGGGAGAGGAGAGAGAGAGACGGATAGTATTAAAGGAAACTTGGCGATGCGCAGGAATGTCTCTCGCTCTTGTTCGTCTCGAATTTGGTCCTTAGAACAGTTCTACAAGTTCGACCGCTCGACCTGAGGTACTGGAAGTTGTGTTCACAGCTGATTCAACAGTGGCGAAGAGATGAAAGGGAAGAGGAAGAGAGGGAGAGAGGGAGACAAAGGGTCGTGATTACTTTGAGCCATTGATTCATTGCCATTGAGTGGCCAGCGAATCAGCGAATCAGTAAATCAACCTCACGGCAAGAACCTTGATTGTGATTGTTGTTATCAACTCTAACGTCTTAGACAGTTAAACAAATTTATGAGCAGATATGGGCCGGCGGCCCAGTGGGCCAGCCCACCGGCTGAGGGCATTATTAATTGCCGAATGATTCACTGCATTGTCTCACCTCCGCGCGCCACTAGTGGTCGCAAGATCTCACCGAACAGGGAACGCCATCTAGCGGCCGAAATTCGAATTGCAAACAATTCAGGCCTGCCATCTAGTTTTCGCAAATTAAAATTAAGTCATTCGGTGGAAAAGGAACTGGATCAGCATCTTAATCACCACAATTAGTAAATCATGGCCTCGCAATTGCAAATGGCGAAGAGCAGAATAAGGAAGGAACTTGAAGAATTCAAAAAAGAAGGCCCACCGGGCTGCTCGGCCGGCCCACTGGACGACAACGACCTGTTCCGCTGGGAGGCCATGATAGTGGGCCCCGAGGGGTCACCCTACCAAGGGGGCGTCTTTTTCCTCGAGGTGATATTTCCCAAAAACTACCCCTGGTCACCGCCAGGGGTCCGCTTCCGGACCAAGATCTATCATCCCAACATAAACAAAAATGGCAGCATCTGTCTGGACATACTCAAGGCCAAGAACTGGTCAGCGGCGCTGACCGTGACCACTGTCCTACTGTCCATATCGTCCCTACTTACTGACCCCAACCCGGATGACCCCTTTGTCCTGGAGGCGGCCAAGCTGTACAAGGCTGACCGGGCCAAGTATGACGAGACGGCCCGCGACTGGACCAAGAAGTACGCTTCGGGCGAACTGTGACACGCCCCCTTCTAGTATTAGCCAATGGCGAAGCTTGTGCTCAGTTTGAAACAAATAAATAACACAATTTTAAGCTGATTACATAGCTTGGTGCAGAAATGTCCGGCCCAGTGGGCCGGTGGGCTTGACATTCCTCTACTATTTTGTCGACTTTCTAGCGTCACATAGGCCATTCGTTTTCATAATGATACTAGACCCAGTGGGTCGGCCATCTTGGAAATCGGTACTTTGAATACAGGGATAATGGTGCACATGAATATGTCATGGGTCCTTAGTGGCGGCCATTTTGATCTGATATATCCATCTCCGCCGCCATGGCGCCAAGTTTACTTGCTTACTTTTGATGTATCTTCCATACTTAGTTCATCTATGTATGATCTCGATAAGACCTGATAGTACTTGGAGCGTTTTCATCGCTGATGTATGTTTTTGAATTTGCATATTTCAACTTACTGTCACATAAAATTCTCGTTTCATCTATGAAATGTCCGCTGAAAATGAAACATTTCATTCACTTGGGAATATGTGTATCTATGAAGATATATAGACAACCATCTTTGCAAGTCGCAGCGACCTCTATTGACAAAATTTCATAATAATTCGAACTTTCACATATGTCACATTTTTCTTGCCTTTTCCCATTTTTCATGATTTATGACTTCAATATGACAAAAACATAGCGTAATCAGCTTTAGGCAGATATTTTGAAGCTATTAATTTTCAGCATAATAATGCAGATCAGGCAATGGAACAATGTTTTGAGGCAGCTATGTACATAATGTACGAGTTGAAGAGATGAAATAGCATTTCGAATAGAATATTGCAGAATCAATTGAAGAAGATCTACGAATGTGTTTTAAATGATAAAAATATTATTTTAATTCGCTCATACCCGAGCATAGATTGAAACAAAGTGAAACATAGGCACTCTTTCAATATGAGTACCTATGAAAACAAGGGTGATCTACGAGGCAGGTGACCGTGATATTATAATATTTGTACATGTTCTATAATATAGAATGTATAACAGTTTTCCATCCAATTTAGATTTTTCTTGTTCATGAAGTAGCTCTTTTTTGTCGAACTCAAAAGGAAGCCGACTAGTGTCTCATTAGAACTTTGGCCTCAACTGTTCTTTAGGTACATTGTACCATTTCGTTCCTTAACAGAGACAATATATTACTTTTAATTATCTTAATTAAAGCTAATGACTTTGTGCTTCGTTCGCTCCATCAGTGCCCTGAGAGCGTGTTAGGCTGTCACAAAGATGGCGGAGACCATTGACCACTAGGAGTCCAGTTTGCCCTTTTCCAAAATGGCGGCCTCGTCCTGTTGGCCGCCATGGTGATGCCTGCGACTATACTCATTGTTGAGCGCCCTCTGGCGGCGGGCCGCGGGCGAGTAGTCGGCGAACAGTTCCATGGGAATGGGAAACACAATGGTGGAATTTCTTTCAGCTGCTATGGAGTTGAGAGTTTGCAGGTATCTGAGTTGCAAGGCAGCGGGCGAGTCGCTAATTACTTCACTGGCCTCTCGCAAGGCCTTCGAGGCCCGCTGCTCGCCTTCGGCCGCTATGACCTTGGCCCGGGCTTCGCGGGCCGCCTCGGCTTCGGCCGCCATTGCCCTTTGCAGCATCACCGGAAGTCGAACGTCCTTTCTGTAGGTTCAGGTCGTCATATTATATGACATGAGAGGAGAGGAGAGGGAGAGAGGAAAAATGTTTTCAGAATATAGAAGCCATATAGTTCTGAAGTGTCTAGAGGTCAACATGACCGGAAGCCGAACTTCCTCTCAAGGTACGTGAGAAAGATAAATGGCTATACAATAAATTCGAGAGATGTCATAAAACTTGAACAGAGGTTTGTTCAAATATTAACACAAAGACCCCGAGGGACGGTACTCACATTTCAACGCGCTCCACCTTGACACCCCAGGGGTCAGTGGCCTCGTCCAGAGCCGATTGCATAATATGACTGATTGATTCGCGCTCCGACAGTATTTCGGACAAGTTCTTAGTGCCTAGAACATTGCGAAGTGTCGTGGCCGCCAGGAGGCGCGTCGAGCGGCCGTAGTCTTCTACATTGGACACAGCTACGGTGGCATTTGATATCCTATAGTAGACAACAGCGTCCACGGCCACTGTCACCGAGTCACGTGACAACATCTGTGTTTCGGATGAAAAAGGAAGCATGACGAAACAAGTCCCACAGGGTATGAATAAAACATATGTGAATAATATTGAATTAGTTATGTAAATGAAAGTGATGCAAATGCAAATAATATATGGTTAGAAAAGGGGCAAAAAAAGTTGGCGTCAACTTGGAAACTTTGTGTTGTCAAGTCACGCGTGACTGTGGGACTGGGAACACACTAAGGGAACCAGTGCTGACCTCTTGTGACGGCACATCAAAGGAAACGGTCCTCAGGTCAATTTTGGTATATGTGTCAATGCAAGGTATGATGAAGAATATTCCGGGACCACTGGCGCCACCTCGTAGCAGTCGCCCGAGTCTGAAGGTGACGGCTCGCTCGTATTCCTGAACAACCTGGGAATGCACAGAATGGTCACGTGACTAGCGTCACCAGCTTCGTGAGTCACACAAGCAGGCCGCTTACCTTGATGCAGAAAAATAGTGATAAAGGCGTCGTCATGATGATGACTGTCACAGATAAGGCTGTCAACATGAACGATGATATTCCTGTAGGAGAGAAAGAGAGACAGAACTGTTCAAAGTCGTAATGTTCGAAAATTTTCGAGCGTGACACATAAAGTTCTAAATTCAGTTTGCTCATGATATGTCTATTTACAATTTAAACGTAAAAGCAATAGAGAGAAGTCGAATTTCCGGAAATACCAGCTAATGTTCAGCCCGAAAATTGGACATTTGCAGTTCGAGTTTGTACATTCGACAAAAGGGGTTCTGGGAAATGTACACACTTGCATTGTGTACACATGGCAATGATGCTGAGCGATTGCTCAATTTGTTTTGCTATATAATATTATTTTTTGCATGTGCACAGAAAAAAAGAGGGGAAGGGATAAAAAACGACACTCGTTTTCTCTTCATTTCTTAGGATGTGACGCAAGAAGTTCTAGAACTGTTCTGATCGCGAATTCGACGTACGTTTCTGGCCTCCGTGGCTCTATCGCTCTTGCTTTCCCTTTCCCTCTCCCTCTTTTCCTCTCCCCCCCTCTCTCCCCTCTTCGGGTTGAAGTTTGCGGTCGACGGGAGAGCAATTAAAGTGAATCGCACAGATTCGAGTTCTAAAAGGACACTCTGAACATTTCGAACCATTTCTTCCCGTCATTCTGGATATGGTTCTGTCGGTCTATATGTGGCCATAGTTCTTCCTTCGAATTACGAGCTTTCAGAACACATAAAGTAGAACGGACATCAGGATTGGAAAGCAGAGCCGAGCGAGCTCCTCATTGGCTGAGACCGTTTCAAAGAGAAGCAGCAATCACTGTCATTAGACAAGTTCGAAATTCGAACAGTTCTAGAACGCATAACTGGCTCAGCTCTCGAGGGACGCTACGTAGATAAAAATGAGTCTCGCGACTTTGAACATATTGGACACTTGGGCATGCTTCGTCTTACTCTCGATCTGCGATTGCAGCTCACAGGCCTGGCCGGCCTGAGTGGGCCAGTGTGGGCCAAGGCATGACGGCTGGCTGGAAGGTTGTCTGTGGTCACTTAAAAGATGGCGCTGACTGTGTCCCGACCCCTTGACAGAGTGGCCATCTTGAATGGTCACCGTGGTCAGCCCACGGCTGTCCAGTGGGCCACTGATGCGACAACTTGCCCCCGAACTGGCCAGCCTGGTGGTCACGCCACCGAAGCCCGTCTTGGGGTCAATGTTTATGACGGACGGCAATGTGGGCAATGTGGGCACAGATGGTCCATTAAATGGCGGATGGTCAACATGGTCAAGGCCCATGATTCGGTTCTTGATTAAAACACAATACTGGTGAGTTCTAATTAAACGAACCGATCCAATTAACTAGAGGCAGCAAGCAACTCTATTTGCACAATTCGAACAGTTCAAAAGAACGACACGAGACGAAGGACAAAGTTCGTCGAGTTCTGAAATAGTCCAACTTGGTCACTTAGCACGAGGACGTCGAATGTCTGTCTAGAACTCGACCATGTACACTAAGCTGTTGCTCTAGAACTCGATCCTTCAGAAAGAACTTGTCGACAATTCGACATGACTCCTCTCTCCCTTTCCCCTCTCGCTCTCCCTCTCTCGCTCTCATTCACTCCTTTGTTCCCTACGAGTCACTATTGTTCATGTTCTGAGTGATCAGTTCTAGTTTAGTACTAGAACACCAACTCGAGGGTTCGAGTTAAGAACAATGGCAATGGCTCACGAACAATAAATAAAAGCAAAACAGGAAGCCACGGCTCAAAATCACTACCGCTATTTCCCTCTCTCGTCTCTTGCTCTCTCCCTCTCCCTCTGCTCCTCTCTCCCTCTCTTACCGTATTATTTCAACCCTGGCAACATTGGCCTTGTAGCGGTTCAGGTCTAACGGTCGAACCTTTAGAACTATTCTGTGGACTGAAACGGAAGCGAGAGAGGGAGAGGGAGAGAGAGATTGCTGCGCATCGCAAACACTCCATTTATGTTCCCTCTCGCTCTCCCTCTCTTTCCCTCTCTCCTATGTTGCTTTCCCCCTTGCCCTCGACGCCTACTATCTAGATGAACTTTTCAGTAGCGACTCAAAGTGTCCTAACTCGACCTGAACTCATTAGAACATTTTCGAACTGTCCACCTCACAGCGAGATTATGTAAGACCTACTGTCGCTCCCTTTGAGACCTACTTCACGAACAGTCACGTGACCTCTTAATCTGGTGCCATATGGAAGCCAGTCACACGGCCCACTCTCGAGGAGCACGTGACCAGAGTCACCGAAGTGGGCTTTGCTGCCCAGCACAATTGACTCCAATGTTTCTATCGTCTCAATTTGTTGCCGCCATTTTCCACTATGAACAACTTAATATTTCGCACCCATGGCCCACCTAATGGTCATTCAAGTTTCGGCCATTGGTCACTAGATGAAAATGGCCGAAGTGAGGGGCACTGCAGTGAAGAGCACCTTGACCACCATTCTCTCGCTATTCTTGTCCACCATTTTGTTGACCATTCAGCTCTTCCCAACTGAGCTTCAGGCGGCCATCTTGACCACTGGTCTTCTACTACTTATATCTTCTACTAATCAAGTATGCAGCTATATATTGACACATGAATATTTAGTTCTGTACGCCTTTAGAGACGGCCATTTTGTGCGTCCATCTTCAGCCAGCTTGACATTCAACATACTAACTGCGACATTCTCATTCATATTCAGTACATCTGTTTGTCACTTGGATAAGATATGATAAAACCGTAATATGGTTCCGATTCATTGTAATATACGTAAATTGACATTTTAGCGCTTAAATTAGCATGAAATTGTTGATGTGACATTTACTCGATAATTTTCCGCCATTTTTAAATTATATTATCAAGAAAATAATTAATTATCTAATACCAACGGGTCAAATATGACAATAACCCTTGCAAGTGGGGCAAAAATATTTCTCGGACTAATATGACAACCAGCCAGCTGCACTAACGAAACGACCCCTCGGTCATGAAGCTGCCGTTTGTCAAACCCATGAAATATTATATTCATGACGTAACATACGCAATTTTCTCATGTAATCCATCACTCAGTTTTGCACCGAGACAAAAAGGAAACATAATCAAAAGTAAATAAATAAATATTATTAATGAAATGTGTGCAAGCATATCTATATTATTTTTTGACTCTGCCATATGAGAAGCTACGCAACATAGGGTGAAAAATAATGCTAAGATAATATTACTTATTCATAGCGCATTACGCGAAGAGAAAAGATGCAACTTGATAAAATAAATATGAAGTTTCCGGTTCACATTTCACGGAAGTATTCTTTCCTTCTCAGAAACTTTCCCTCAGCTTGCCAAGAGTGTCCAAGTTCGAACTTTGGTCTAATGTACTTTCTGAACTGTTCAATCGTTCTCGTAGCTTTTTTCGAGCCCGAAAAATGATCATATTTGTCATACATCACAATCGCGTGTCAGTGTATGTCTGATGTAATATATTTGCAAAATACACAAAGCTATGTTTAAAAGTATAAAAACATTATATCCATACATTTGTGTACATTTAGAACCTTTCGTTCTTCCTCTCCTCCTTCCTCTCCCTCTCCCCTTCCTCTCGACAAAGTGTCAGAACATTTTCAGAACTGTTCTAACGGTAGAATGGAAGGAATACGTGCACCCACTGAGGGCGTAATGAATCAAAGAGAGGGAGGAGGAGAGGAAAAGAGCAAGAGAGGGAGGGAGGAAGGGAGAGAGGGAAAGAGGGAGAAAGGCACGTGCTGAGCGATTGGTTAATTTGCTTAGCTATGTAATTTTTTGCTAGAGCGCAAAAAGAATCGAGGATAAAAAATGACACTCGTTTCTTCTCATTCCTTAGCATGTGACACACAAGAAGTTCTAGAACGGTTCTAATCGAGAGTTCGACGTTTTTGCGCTGCAGCCCTTTAACTCCCTCTCGAGTTCGCTATCTCCTCTCTCTATCCCTCTCTCCCCTTTCGCTCCTCTTTCGGCAGCAGTTTGCGGTCGACGAGAGAGCAATTAAAGTGAATCGCGCAGATTCGAGTTCTAGTGGTTCTAAAAAGAACATTCTGAACATGTCGAACTTTCTCGTGTCGTCATTCTGGATTTTGTTCTATCGCTATAAATTTATATGGCCATAGTTCTTTTCTTGAATCATAAAGTAGAATGGACATGAGAGTTCAAAAGTAGAACTCGACAGCTTTGAGACAGTTGGTCTCACAGAGAAAGGCATCACTGAGCTTAAACAAGTTCGAACTTGAACAGTTCTAGAACTTTTAACTTATCCGCCTCTTCTCTTTGTTGACACAGAGGAGACGGAAATGAGTCTTGAGACTCTGAACATATTGGACATTCGCAGTCTCCCTCTGTCCAACTGTTCTGTAAATTGAACCTTTCAACGATGGGCAAGGTTCGACTTTGAACAGTTCTAAGAACACTTTCGGGTCATTTTTTGGCGACAGCGTCAAATTACGGGAGAGACATTAGAGCGCTCTAGTTACACTTCCGAGCTGCGGTCACACAATCGAACCGCAGTTCTCAGAACTGTGTGACGCTTCAAAAATGAAGAGAGCGAGAGAGAGACAGAGAGGGAGAGAGGGAAGAGCGAGAGGGAGAGAGGAGAGATAGAAGGCCAGATCGAGGCCAATAATGGTCGAGATGACATCGGCAAACCATTAGTACACAGAAATAGTTCTCAGAACTGCTTCAGGACATTTCTCGAACTCGAAAACCGTTCCATTCATTCTCTCCTCTTCTCTCTCTCCCTCTCCCTCTCTTCCTCTCAGTCTCTTGTCTCTCATACCTATATTGACCTCAAATGGGACACTTTTTCTCAGCTCCTCAGAACTGTTCAAGAGGCGAAGTGCACTTCATCCTCAAACTCAAGAGAGTCCCTCAGGATCGAACTGTTCACATGACAGAACTAGAACTCGACGGACAGGCTTGTCGGGCCACCGAAGTTGGCCCACATTGGCGAATGTCAACAATTTACTCTGACACTAATTAACTGCTAACCCAATGATCGTTCACGACTAATTAAGTTAATGAAAGCCATTTAACAAGCTTTGCTTGCCTCACATAAACACACACTGACGACAAAGTTCGAACTTGAACTGTTCAGGAAAGGTAGTTACCTTCGATGGCTGTATGGAACTCCCAGGGCGGCTCGGCCTCAGTGGGCGACTGTGGGCTGAGGCACGGGTGCCCACTGGCCGACTGTCTGTGATGGTGCAAGAGATGGCGCTGACTGTGGCCGGAGCCCATGACAGAGTAGCCATCTTGAATGGTCACCGTGGTCAGCCCACGGCTGTCCAGTGGGCCACTGATGCGACAACTTGCCCCCGAACTGGCCAGCCTGGTGGTCACGCCACCGGAGCCCGTCTTGGGGTCAATGTCTATGATGGACGGCAATGTGGGCAATGTGGGCACAGACAGGCCCACAAATGGCGGATGGTCAATATTGTCGAAGTCCATGATTGGTCTCCTAAACACAATACTGGTTCTAATTAATCGAAGTCTTCGACGAAACTGTATTTGCACAACTTGAACAGTTCAAAAAGAGCGACAAAGGAAGACGGAAGACAAAGTTTATCAATCCAGGAAATCGTCGAACTTGGTCACTTAGTGGAAGGACATTAAACGACTAGAACTCGACCGTGTACACTAAGCTGTTGCTCAAGAACGCAATCCTTGGGCACAGAACTTGTCGACAATTCGACTGTGCTCTCTCTCTCCTCTCCCTCTTTCGCTCCTTCCCTCTCGCCCTTCCTATCTCTTCTCTAGTCACAATGGCTCCTGTTCTGAATGAACAGTTCTAGCCGAGTACTGAAATACGAACTCGAGAGCTCGAATTAAGAACGAAGCAATGGTGCACGAACAATAAACAAAGAAAACAAGCATCCACTGCTCAAAGTCACTACACTGGGCTCTCCTCTCGCTCTCTCTCTCTCCCTCTCCTCCTCTCTCCCTCTCGTGCCGTCTTCTTTCAGAACATTTCATCGAACTTGCAGCGGCTCAGGTCTAACGGTCGAACCTCTAGAACTATTCTGTGGACTGAAACTAAAGCAAGAGAGGGAGAGAGAGAGAGAGATTGCTGCGCATCGAAAACATTCCCTTCTCTCCCTCTCCCTCTTTCCCTCTCTCCTTTCCTGCTCTCGCTTTCCCTCTCTTCCTCTCTCGCTCACTATCTAGATGAGCAATCCAGTCGCTACTCAAAGTGTCCTAACTCGAACCTGAGCCCATTAGAACAGGTTCGACTCTGTCTACCTCACTGCGGGATTAATTTGGAAGCCAGTGTGTCACTCATTTGGTCACGCATGTTTCGTGACCCGAGAGAAACCCACCGAATGGGTCACGTGACCTTTCACTCTGAGGTGACACAGAGGGAGATCCAGTCACGAGGCGACACATGGCCATCTTGTATAGCTTGCATGACGACAACGTTTAATTAGCATAGTCATGAAACAACAATTAGCAGGCTTGACTTTAATTAGTTTTTCAATTTTACGCAAAAAAGACAAAGACTTGCATAATCATTGACTAATTACTGAAATGACTTGAAGGACTAGTTTCAATATTGTGCTGATTAGTGACAAAGGGGAGAATGTAGCCGTGGGCAAGGTGGGCCACTGGGCATGCGCGGGAAGAACAGCTGGTCATGGTAGACTGTCGTCCAGGAGCTTGGTCGTCAACATGGACCCGATGCCAATTAGCGAGCCAATTAGCAGAGCTGATTGCACAATGGATGGCAAGTAATGCCAAATCCAGTTACTGGCAATTAAGAGGCACATGAGCGCTAATGAAGTGCCGCTAATTAGCCAGAACAGGCCACTCTTGACCATGGTCAAGCGATGGCGTCTCAGGGCAACCAGGCGCACAATGAGCAGTGAGCCGGTGACCAGCAAGATGGCCGCCAAAATGGCGGGAGCCAGGGTGACCATGATGGCGATTATGTTGGCAAACAGGTTGCTCAGGAGACTGTCCACCAAGATGGCCGACACGAAGGTTGCGATGAAGGTGACGAGGGTGACAATTAAAAGGGCAGCGTAAACTGAATTAATGACAAAGGCACTAATTAAGCTGATCACTGTCAACGGTGTCAGTAAAATTATTTCTATGAAAATATTTCGGATTTTCCGTATTAGTTTCAGTCTCTTCATTTTTCTGTGAGACAGCATTTGAAAATATTTCAGCATGTTTTTATCACTGGTCACTCGGCGACACGTGCACACATCTAGTCACGCGTGACTAGCGCCAGTCCGGTCAACTTTGCTGCTCACTTCAGTTTATTCTTTCGCTGGAGTGCGCCAAGCTCAAGCCGCCATTTTGTTGTAACATGGACTTCATTGTTCGCCCCTTCAGCCCACCTGTTCCCGGTCAGCCCACACTTCGGCCAATGGTCAAGGGACGCGAGCGGCCATTATGGTACAAAGTTCTGAGAAATACCTCGACCGCCTTCCTCCTACTGGCCATCCTGGTCGTGTCCGCCATCTTGGTGACCCTTTGGTTCTCGCCCACTCGCTCAACAGCGGCCATCTTGACCACTGGTCTCTGGCTACTCGTCCTACTCGTCGGTCTGTCAGCTGTTCTATTTCACAGTTGTTGTATGTCACTTGCCTATGCAGCCATAATAGTGCACATGAATATTTCATACGCTCTGCTCAGCGGCCATTTTGATTTATACATTGTCACCACCATGGTGTACACTCTATTCACTGCGACATTATCATTCATATTCAGTGCATCTGTTCGCCATCTAGATAAGATATAACACTTGCATATGGTTTCCATTGCTCTGTAATATCTCTTGAATTTGCATATATTTATATTCGCCTTGTCATGGTAAAACTTTCCGCTGCGACATCTACTTGATAAATATCGGTCATTTTTACGTTTCAACATCAAGAGAATAAAACAGTTTCATTTTCTGTTTCAACACAATAAATTCTTTAAAGCCGCAGCGGCCTCTGGTGACGAAATTATGCAACTCGCGTTTCTCTCAAACTTCACAGTTTCTTGCATTTCGCCCGTTTTTCGCCCGTTCTTCATGATTCAAATTCTTTAATATGACAAGAGATCAACTTAAATATCAGCGATGATAGATATTTCTAAGCCACTTGATTATCAGCATGTCATCGTAGATGAGACAATCGGCTATGGAACATTTTGAGGCAGCTTTGTATATGTGTGAGAATAAAAACGGATGCAAGGTAGCGTTTTCAATATTACATATTACAGCATCTATGTCAGAACATGTGTCTAGAAATTTGCTTTCAGAATGATACCAATAAAGTAAAACTCGCTCATAGCTGAGTATGAAACTTGAAACAAGTCGAAACAGGGGTGTCATTTAACTTGAGCACCCATGGAGCAAAAAGGAATGCAACCTACGGGACAAGTGGTAGGCTGTAATATGATGTAATATGATGATGGTATGTGTGGTATAATAATACTTGTATATATCTTGTATAATAGTTTCCTATACAAAGGGTTGGCTTTTGTTCTAGAAGTACGTTCTAGAACTTCTTCGTCTCGCAGTTCACGAACTCGAGAGGTCTCATTAGAACTTTGGCCTCAACTGTTCTCTAGGTACGTCGTGTACCAGTTCGCCTCTTAACAGAAACAATATATTACTTTTAATTATGTTAATTAACGTTAATGGCCCTGTTCTTTCTTCGGGTCTTTTAATCAGTGCCCTTAATTTATGTTGAGTTCTTCCTTTCTTAATTCAAGTTGCAAGCTGGGAGAGAAATCCAAGATGGCGGCCGAAAGCTGGAATCTACTTTCACGCCGCCATCTTCTAAGAGTCAATGTTGACCTTTTCCAGAATGGGGTCTTCGTCATGGTGGTCATGGTGGTGGTCATGGTGATGCCTGCGACTGTGCTCATTGTTGAGCGCCCTCTGGCGGCGGGCCGCGGGCGAGTAGTCGGCGAACAGTTCCATGGGAATGGGAAACACAATGGTGGAGTTCTTTTCAGCTGCTATGGAGTTGAGAGTTTGCAGGTATCTGAGTTGCAAGGCAGCGGGCGAGTCGCTAATTACTTCACTGGCCTCTCGCAGGGCCTTCGAGGCCCGCTGCTCGCCCTCGGCCGCTATGACCTTGGCCCGGGCTTCGCGGGCCGCCTCGGCTTCGGCCGCCATTGCCCTTTGCAGCATCACCGGAAGCCGAACGTCCTTTCTGTGGGTTCACGTCGTCACCGTTTTTTATGAGAAGAAAAATGGATAGAGAGCGAGAGAAAGAGAGCGAGAGGGGAGGGAGAGGGAGAGAGGAAAAAAAGGATGCTTTCAGAATATCAAAGGCACAAAGTTCTAAAGTGTCAAGAAGAGAACCGGAAAGTGTTGCCGAGCGGAAATTCGAGAATACGAACTGTTCTAGGCATCTCAGGCTCTAGGGGACGGTACTCACATTTCAACGCGCTCCACCTTGACACCCCAGGGGTCAGTGGCCTCGTCCAGAGCCGATTGCATAATATGACTGATTGATTCGCGCTCCGACAATATTTCGGACAAGTTCTTAGTACCTAGAACATTACGCAGTGTCGTGGCCGCCAGGAGGCGCGTCGAGCGGCCGTAGTCTTCTACATTGGACACAGCTACGGTGGCATTTGATATCCTATAGTATACAACGGCATCTACGGCCACTGTCACCGAGTCACGTGACAGTATCTAGGGCGGAAAAGAATCACACGGGTCAGTCTTTCGTCAAAATATGTACAAAAAAATATTACTGATTACTATCGAAATGAAAACAAAAACAAATGTCACGAATATTGCTGTTCACGTGTTGTGACAAAAAATGTCGAGAGGTAAACTTTGAAAGGTTAAAACGTTTCATGTTTGACATGCTGCCAGTCACGCGTGACAAAGAAAACAAAACTGGAGTACAGTACTGACCTCTTGCGGCGGAACGTCAAAGGAAACCGTCCTGAGGTCAACCTTGGTGTATGTGTCGATGCAAGGTATGACAAAGAATATTCCCGGACCACGAGCGCCACCTCGTAGCAGTCGCCCGAGTCTGAATATGACGGCTCTCTCGTATTCTTGGACTACCTAGTAGGTGTAGAAATGGTCACGTGATTAGTGGCGCTAGTTTCGTGAGTCACACACGGGAGCACTTACCTTGATGCAGAAAAACAGTGATAAAGGCGTCGTCATGATAATTAATAACACAGATAAGGCTGTTAACATGAATGTACAGAGTCCTGTATTGCTTCCGATAGTGGCTGAAAAAAAGATTGGGACATATTAAACAAGAGGAATATGGTCACGCAAGCGTGAGTCACGCCGATCTGTCAGTGTCAAGGTGCCACGGGCAAGAAATGCCTCGATATCGGCCATTCTTTGCCTCTTTTTCGAACGTTCAAAAAAGAAATGAAAGTTCTGACAGTCATGACTTATAAAAGACATGTTCTTGGCCATAAATTCGAAAGTGGGATTTAGAACATATCAAAGAACACTATAGCGTCACATTCGAAGTGTTCTAAAAAACGGCCAGCCTTGTCCTTTCCGTGAACATGATAAAATTCCTGTGACGGCTGAGTCGGCGACTTTTGAACATTTCGTGAACAGTTCAAGAACACAGTTGAAGATAAAGAAGTAAAAAAGAAAAGAGAAAAGGACAGGAAATGTCCTTTCGAACCATATCTCGAACTCGGTTCTAGAACCTTTAGTAGGCTTACAAGTTTTGTGAATAGCAAATAAAAAAGGGGATTGCTGGCGAAAATAGGGTTTTGTCGGTAAAAGTCGAATGTACATCATAGAATAATATTGTTTTCGTTGGACATTTCATAGAACAAGAGAAAAGAGAAGGAAAAATTATATGTATTGAAAAAAGGCCACTCGGAAAGAACAATAAAGTTCGAACATTACGTGAACAGTTCGAACCTTCGTCATACGAGTACGAGGTATTCCTCGTGTCGGCCATTGATATCATGGGCTTCACTGTTCGCCTATCATGGTGACCGGCGGCCATTTTGTCTTGTTTCTTTTTCGGGATCACAAACTCTGCATATGCGGCACCGGAAACGGAAGTCAAGGGTTGATTTGCAATCAGAACGCAAACAATGGCCGCCTATTGGGTCACAATGGTGAGATTTATGGCCGACGAGATTATGAGAACAAGAACTAGAACACAAAGTCGAAGTCAAGTGTTGCAAAGCAATAACAGCTGTGTATTAGAGAAAATGAAACTAATATGTTTCTCTCTCTCTCTCCCTCTTCCCTTCTCCCCTCTGCTCTAAGTAACAGCTGCATATCATTATCAGTCAGCATGATGTAAGCAAGAAAAAATATATATACACTCGATGTACTTAATTATGATGGGCTCAACTGTTTTAGTTCTAGTGGAAGCAATGTCATGGCACAGTTGTGATGATACTGCAATAAAGCGAGAATAATAATAAGCTAATGTGTAGAAGTGCGAATGGTATGTCGTAATATTTAATTTGCAGCCATTGTTGCTGCTCAACGGCGTGATTGCAGGTCGCTCTAATGAAACGGTCCCCCAAGAAAAATGATCGCTGTCCGCTTCCAGCTTGAAACGGGTAGTCAGCTGGCCATCTTTCTAAGTGTTTCTCGTATATTGAATTATATCGGCATGTATCTCTGTCTACTTCCTGCGGTGGGCATGCTCAGGACAACCTTGGCCCACAATGCCCATGTGGGCCGTTAGAGCAGAGTGCAGCTAGTGGTGACCTAGCCGGCTAACGTTACAGCCATTTTCGGGTAAGTCATTTTATTAAGGGCGCCATTTTGAATAGCTGATAGATGAAGTCGCTTTGGACAGCCTGAGAGGGAGAGAGAGGAGGAGAGGGAGAGAGCGAGAGAGGAAGTAGAGGCATGTCGAATGAAAAACGATGTTGAAACTTGACATTTGAGTCTCTCTTAGAACAGTTCTAGATCTGTTCACTGAAAAGCATTAGTCTTTCTTACTACATTGTATATGCATAGAGAAGAAAAAGCTACTTGCTCTCTCCCTCTTCCCTCTCTCGCTCTCCCTTTCTCTCTCTCTCCTCCCTCTCTTGGCCCGGTCTGAGGATCCGCTGCACTATGTTCTATATGTTCTACTTAGAACTTTTGAGCTCAACAAGACAAATGAACTCGAGAGTGTCTCAAGTTAAGAATGTCAAAAGAGAGAGAGGGAGAGAGAGAGAGAGCAAGAGGGAGAGGGAAGAGAGATGTCTATTCACTTAACGTGTCACTGTCGTCGAGCTGTAAGTTCTAGCGAAATGTCCTCGGACAGAGAGAATGGACATTCTTGTCAAAGGGCCAAAAAACGTGCACTGTGTCCAAAGTGGCCGAAAATGGCCGCAAATGTCGCTTTCAAGATGGCCGCCGGCCATTTCGAGGTCTGTTTGTATCATCAGCATGCAAATGAGCTTTCAGTAATTCGATTTCGCGGTCGACGAAAATTAGTTCTAGAACTCAATTATTCGACAGAGAGCGCGAGGGGAGAGAGAGAGGGGGAGAGAGACGAGTGTCGACACACTTGCTTACAGCTCAGGAAGTCGGCTTCGATTTCTTCCGTCAAATAGTCCTCTTCGGCGCGAAAAGTTCTGTGAACATTGTGCGAACCTTTCATCTCTTCGCACGCCTCGAAGTGTCTCGGCGTTCGATTGGACTGTTCTGAGGACAGTTCTATCGAATATACTTGAGATTTTTTCATATTTTCGACGTAATGGTGTTTTTTGTGTCACTGAAGTATAAGTGAGAGATGAAGAGAGGGAGAGCGAGAGACGCCTCTCTTCCTCTTTCTTTTGCTCCCTCGCTTCCTCTCCTTTGGCTCGCGAGTCCAACTGTTCAAGTTCGAAGCCGCTGACAGTGAAGAGGAGTTCTCAGGGTCTCGTTGTGTCCTTAGAACACTCGAACAGGAACAGACAGAACACGTCGAACTCAGGGGTGACGAAAGTTCGATCACTGGACAAGATGAAGAGAGCGAGAGGGGGAGAGGGAGAGAGAGAGAGAGACGAAAGTGTAATGAGAATTGCCAGCTGTCAATTAGCTAGGACACTTTGTACAGTTCGAAGGGTCGCACGCTCGCACAGTTCAAAGGTTCCAACAAGATTCGAAAGGTTCCTCAGAACTGTTCACGGATAACAACGATCTGTCGAGTACTGGGGTTTGTTCAATTGAACAAAAAGCTCGCTCTCCGCTCTATTTTCCCCTCTCGCCTCTTCCTCTCGCTCTCTCTCCCTTCCCCCTCTGTGCCTTCCCCCACTTTCGCACTCCTTTCCAAATACTGAAATACAGCGAATGTCCATAGATCGAATTGGTTGGTTCTTTTTTGTCTCCCTCTCTCTCTTCTCTCTCCCCCTTCCCTCTCGCTCTCTGCTATTCGAACTGTTCTAACTTCGACAGATCGTTAGTGACACAAAGTAAAGGCAAATGTCTTTCACACATTCACATACACACACAATGTACAAGATTGACATTTCGAACTTTGAACATTGTCGCGAGAGAGAAGGAGAGCGATAGAGGGAGAAAGAGGGAGAGGAAGAGTCAACGGTAGCCCGGACACAAAGTGTTGTGTGGAACTTAGAACTGTTCACTGGCAGCTTCGAACTTTGTCACTTTGAACAATTGGCCGTCTCATTGGTTGGACCTTTGGCCGAATGTTCAGAGAGGTCCTGTCGCCAATCTTTGAGAACAAATTGCATCACGTTCACAACGACTCGACATGTAGAAGCCTGGGTGACACTTTCTCACATACACGAACTTCTCTCCCCCTCTTGTCTCTCCCTCTTCTCTCTCTCCCTCGTCTCTCTCGCTCTCTCCTTTAGCTCGGCTCATCCGAGGTCGCTCTTAAAAGGTTCTAGAACTGTGTGAACAGTTGATACAGCGCTCACGTTTGGAAAAGGGAAAAGGAATGGATAGAGAGGAGAGAGGAAAGGAGAGAGGAAGGAGAGAGGAGAGGAGAGAGGAAAGATCGCGAATGGTGACATTTCAGAACTATTCTAACCATCCGCTGACGGTTCAATGTATACCAGTTCGAGGCGTGCTCGGCGTTTTATGGTTCTAGAACCGTTCGCCAATCTTGCTCTCCCTCTCTCCTTCTCCCCTCTCCTCTCTCTCTCCCCTTTCTGCAGCTCTCGCGCTCTGTCGCATGTTCTATAGTTAGAACAATAAAGTCATAAAGCGACCATAGAACGTGGCTTATAAGAACGGTTCACGATGAATATGAAAGGAGGAAAGGAGGGAGCGATGGACAGAGAGGGGGAGAGGAGAAGGGAGAGAGGAGAGAGGGAGGCACAGATTGGCAAAGTTCGACGGGAAAGGGGGAAAGGACGCACAATCAGAGTTCTAGCAGTTGGAAGAGGCAAATAATTTATAACCACTGGAGTCGACACTCTGAGCCTCGACTCGAGAGGGAGAGCGCGAGAGGAAGAGAGCGTGAGAGGGAGAGATGAACGGTTCTAAATTACATTTTCAATGTGTAACCACATAGTTAGAACTTTGGTCGCAAAGTCCTCAGAACTGGAATCGAATTATCAATGAGTCGAATTTGATTTCCGGTGCGTGAGCGTGTGTGTATATGAACGTGACAAGAAGAAGCGTTCGTCGAACTAATGTTCTTGAAAAGTTCTGAGGACACAAATTAGGAATGCGCGTCACACTGCGAAGGCGAGAGGAGAGCGAGAGGAGGAGGAAAGGCTTCTCCGAGAGGGCAAATTAAAACGTTCGAAGCGTGACATCCGTTTATCTTGTACATTATGAATGGTTCTAGAACACTTTCTCGCCTCGAACTCATTTATGACGATGTCGTCGAAGTTCGTATTTGCATGAAAATTAAACTTGATACTCGAATTTGAAAACTGCACTTTCGAGTTCTAGAACACTTTCCAGCAAACACACACCATTGAACGGAATGGCGAATGTATGAGAGGAAGTAGAGAGAGGGAGAGAGGAGGGAGAGGAGAGAGAGCGGCGAATGTGGTGCTCAAAGAAAACAGAGTATGAACATTTTCAGAACTCGACGCACCGAACTTTGCAAATAACTCTCAGAGAGATGAAAAATGTTTCAATTATATTATTTGCATATCAACGTCGGTTCCGCAGAGGGAGAGAGGAGGAGGAGAGAGGGAGAGGAGAGAGAGGGAAAGGAAACAGTGACATATTAGAACTTTGCGCACAACTGTTCAAGAGCAAAATTTATTCCAAATCGAATTGGAAACACCTAATTTGCGTCGCTCTCTGTTTGAAGAGTTAATTATGTTGTCGGGAAAATTGGGAGAATTGGAAAATCGAAAAAGTTCTGAAAGAACATTTGTCACTCGAAAAGGTCACTCGAGGGCGACAGAGTGTTTCTCTGCCGCGACTCCTCTTGAACTGTTCAAGAGTCGAACTGACGATTTTGAGAGAACGGTTTCAAGGAGACGCCATTTCTGACTCCGAGTTCACCGGGAGCACAGTGAGAGGGAGAGAGAGAAAGGGGCGAGAGGGAGAGAGGGGAGAGCGAGAGGAAGAGAGCAGTTCTTTGCATGATGTTCGAAAAAGACATTTTTCGCCCTTTCGAGTTCTGAAAACGGATCTTTTTTGTGCCAGCCTTGTAAGTGACACTTAGAGTGTTAGCCGTGAAGAATGTTCTGAACAGTTCGAAAGTATGTTCTACTTTTTTCGAGCTCAAGTCGTCGCTTCGAATTTTATCTCTCGGTCAACTTTGGACACAATCTGAGTCGCGCTCTGAGATGCCATGCCTGATAATGTTCTAATTGAGCTGTTGCCTGAGTTCGAATTTTTGCCTCTCCGAGGTCCAGGCATTCTTTACGGCGCACTTATTTGTATGCTTGACAGAACCGTTCTAACGAGAGGGAGAGCGAGAGGGGAGAGGGAAGGAGGAGAGAGAGAGGGAGAGGGAGAGATGAGAAGGAAAGCGGAAGAGACAATTTGTTTCCTAGGCCATCATCATCAGTGGCATGCAAAGACCTTTTTCTTGGGGCACCAAACATCTCTCTCCCTCCCGCTCTTCTCTCCCCCTCTCTCCTTCCCTCTCGCTCTCTCCCTCTCTTTCTTGGAAGGAGAATGAGTAGAGCTGTTTCATGGCTCCTTTAGGACAGTTCGATCAATATATTAGAACCATCTAGAGTTTGAACCCTTACTTTGCTACAGCGAGAAGGGAGGCCGAGAGAGGGAGAGAGAGAGAGAGAGAGCAGAACCCTTCTCTCTCTCCCTCTCGCTCTCCCTCTGCCACGAAGATGAAGTGCGATGGCCTTTTTCTGGGCCATTCAAATGAATGGTGTAGAACTAGAACTCGAGAAAGAAGTTCTAGAAAAAGGGACTTCAAACGGGACCAAGTTTTGAACTGTTCAACAAAGAGTGGATGAAAAAGAGGAGAGAGAGAGAGGAGAGAGGAGAGAAGAATTCGCGCTTTTTGGCCCATTATTCGAAATGTGCTAAAGCAGTTCTAAAAAATTTCCCATTTGTATGCATATGTTCACAGAACTTTGTGTTTGTCACGAGAGTGAATAGAACTCGAAAAACTAAACATTGAAGATGTGCGGAGAGGGAGAGAGCGAGAGAGAAATGAAGAGTGAAAAAGAGACCCAGAGAGGGGAGAGAGGGAAGGGAGAGAGAGAGTTTTAGACCCATTGTCACCCTCTCAAGTAGTTTTTCAGGTTCTTTGTCTCTTTAGAACTTCGCAAACAGCTATTCAAAAATGGCGGACGATAATGGCTGTCGTTAGGAAAATATTGCATAAGTGTGCCTCGCTAATTAAGTCCCCGTCTCTCCCTCTCTGCTCTCTCCTCTCCCCTCTCTCCCTCTCATTATGGAATGAAAACGCATTAGCGAGCCTGAACCTAATGAACAGTTCGAAAATTATTTTCAGAACAGCGCCAATTTTGAGCTTGAAATAGGACTACTTGAAAAGAGAAGAGCACAGATTATATTTTAATTCTAATCTCTCTTTCCCTCTCCTCTCTCTCCCCCTCTCGCCGTCTCGCTTTCCTCCTCTCGCTCCCCTTGTCACCATAGTGGCCAAAATTATGAATGCTAATTAATGATAACAATTTGGGAACACTTCCAAAACACCATTGTTATTCTTCTCGTAATTAGAAACCAACACTATGCTCAGAACCTGAAAGCGTCGAACTTGATTGTTAGAACTCGACAATGAGAGGGAGAGAGCGAGAGGGAGAGAGGGAGAGGAGCAGAGATTTGTGACTTCTCGGATTCTTCATTTTCTAAACTACAGCTTCTTAAAATTGGTTTTCTTTTTGTCAAGAAGAAGCGAAACATCTATTGTCTTTCTAGGACATAAAACCCAGTGTTCGAAAAGTTCTAGAACATTTTGTTCGTCACTTTCGAGTGAGCGAGCAAGAGAGCGAAAAAATTAGGAGCTCGTGTATCGTCGACTTTTTGATCGCAGTTCGTTGTTAGAACATTTGCTCGAGAGAAGACAGTACACACTTGACAGCGACGGTCTGTCATTACTAACGAGTTATTATCTGTGGCTCAGACTTCGAACTGTTCTAGAACAGTTCTAGCCTTGTCGACTCTTGATGAGATATTTGTCGCGCTCGCTTCTCAAGAGAACTTTATGGATCTGCGACTTCGAACTGTTCAGAACTGTTCGCAAACACTGCAGGCTTGTTTTGGGTTGAGATTAATAGACTCGCAGCTCTCTTGCCTTCCTTCGGGCTTCGAGTTGTGACAGTTCTAGAACTCGAGTCGAACTAGACATCATAAATGAGCGCCTCTCTCCCTCTCCTCTTCCTCTCTCTCCCTTTCTCGCTCTCTGTTATTTTGCGATCGAATCGATTCCGTTTCATTTGCAATCTAATTGTAAATTCAATCAATTACTGCCACTGAATTAAGTGACCACAGGGGAGAGAGATGGAGCGAAGGAGAGGAAAGAGAGCAAGTGAGAGAGGAAAGAGCGAGAGAGGGGAGAGAGAGGGAGAGAGATGTCGATCGGTCCATTGAGTTCTAGAACCGGAAAATTCGATTTCCTGTTGTGTTCTATTCTGCTTCCATGGACATGTCACTCGATCTCTCCCTCTTGCTCTCCCTCTCGCCTCTCGCAGAGCTCAAAGCTGAAGCCAATGGTTATGCATTTGATTGATATCTGAACTTCTCTCTCCCTCTCCCCTCTCTCCCTCTTCCTCTCTCCTTTTCAAATCCCAGATTTTGAACTTTCAAATCAAGACCTATTCAAGGGTCCAGAAAAAGGCTAAAAGAACAAGATTGAACCTTTTTCTGCTTCTCAGAACCATTTTCAGAACTAAACGATTCGAGTGAACCTTGGTTCTGAAAGTTCGACGAAAGGCTCAGAACTTGGACAGAGAAGAGAGAGAGAGAGAGGAGAGAGAGATGCTGTTTTATGGCAAATAATAATAACGTAATCCAATTAACAAAGTGAAAAGGGCATTAAACAAATGTAATCCCGCAAAGAGCTCTGCGTGACCTAATGGCGGCCTCACTTTCGTGACTGAGATTGAGAGCACATTTGCACAAAGCTCACGGCCCCCGCTATCTGGCTCGTGACTAATGCATGTCACGCACACGTGATTATTGCGGCAATGCGAAAATTAATGGTCAAAAGAGAGGCAAGAGGGAGAGAGGGGAGAGAGGGAGAGCGAGAGGAAAGAGATAGAATTGACGCTTACAGGAAATGGCCGACTCGAAGCCGATGGGCCATCCGCCGAGACCAGTCTCGCCCTCTATCGGCCGCCCACCTGGCCCACGTGAGTTTGTCCGGTCGGCGAAGGGTTTATGGGGCACCGGGTAGCCCACCTCCCGGCTGGCCTGCTGGCGGAACATGCTGGGCGCCGGTGTGGCCGCCGGTGGGCTGGGGCACTCGGCCTCACTGCCGCCGGTCAACTGGCGTCCCCGGGGCGGATGGGACTGCATGCTGACTGACTTTGCGAAATGGCCGCCAGGTGGTGGCCCACTGACGCCGTGCTGGACGTCAAGGGGCACCGGTGGCGGCGGAGCGGGGCCCCGGGCCCGCAGGGTGGGCGCCTCATGGAGCTGGTGGTGATGGTGGTGGTGAACGGATGTCTGGTGATGATGCGTATGGTGGTCCGAAGACGGCAGGTGGTCAAGCGAAGTGGGCCCGGTGGGCGACAGGCTCAGGGCGGGCCCCGTGTCGGGGTCGTGCTGCAGGCCAAAGTTCAGCAGGGTGGGCAGGGGTGCCCCGTAAGCCCCTTCCATGGAGTCGCGTTCCGCTTGGCAACAGCTGTTCTTACCTGTGCAACAGCACAACATATACGACTCAGTGTCCCCAAGTTCGAGCCCGTGATTAGAACTGTTCTAGGACTCGCTGTGCACCGCTGATGGCGGTCTTTGAATTGTCGTCAGCTGGCTTCCGCTTGCCGTCGAGTTCTTTATGGACTTTCTTTTCGACACTTTGGAATTCTCGAATATGTTTGTCTCGCTGTCTGAGTTCGAAAGGGTTTTTTTGCCTCCACGCTCGAACTGTTCAAAGGCGCGACCGAAGGTTCTAGAACTGGATTTAAGAACTGCCGAATCGTGGCGACCGCTGTCAGCCAGAGCCCAGAGGATCCCGCTGAGGTTCTAGAACTGCATGTTCGAAGTAAGCCGCTTATTTGTTGGTAACATATGTCTTGTCAGAGAGCTGTCTCTCTTCCCTTTGGTTCGTCTCTTTTCCTCTCCCTCTCTCCCCTTCTCCCTCTCGTCCTGTGCAACTGAAATGGAACCGCTCTCGAACAGAGAGTCGAACCGGCTTAGAACGGTTCTATGGAGTCGCTTATCTGTCCAACTGAATGTCATGAACTGTTCACAGAACTCGACGAGCACATGTGACGACACTGAGTGATGGGCAACAATCGTTTCTTACTTTCGCTCTCTCCCCTTCCTCTCTCCCTCTCGCTCCCCTTTCTCCCTCTCTACCTACGCTATCAAGCTAAAGATTCGAACGTGCAAACACGTCCTTGAACACTGAGGAGAACCGGAAGTAGATCACCTCTGTCATCACCAACAATGGCCGACGGCTTCCGTTGCAAGAAAGTCACCCAGAATCGAGTCAATTGCACGAGAACATGTTCTGAATGGAGCACGAAAGAGTTCGAACTGTTCACAAGTGTTTCGAATGTTCGAAGCAAGAGTGTGTTGCAGTGCACAGTGAACTTGGTTCATTTGAGTTGCAAAGAAAGTTCGACAATGAACTGTTCAGACACAGCGGACCGCAAGTTAGTGCACACAGAGAGCGGCTTTTCTTTCGAACCAAATGTACAAACACTGAGAGGACGCGAGTAAGAGAGAGAGAGAGACTCGAAATGTTCACGTTCTAGAACTCGGCGCAAGGCTGGAAGAAGATGTTCTAAAAAGACGCACCAAACATTGAGGACGAACAGATAGCGCGAGAGGAGAGAGGGAGCGAAAGAGAGGAGAGAGCGAGAGGGCTCTGGTTCGAACCTTAGAACAGTTCGACGAGCACTAGAACCATGGTGAACATTGCCAGTGCTCTCTCTCTCTCTCGCTCTCACAACTCGACCAGCAGCATGAGTTCTGAAAGAGGAAAAGAACGGGAAGGGGATGTTCGAAGTTCGAACATGTACAAAGGCTCCAGCGTGTGTATGTGCGTTCTCTCGCTCTCCCTCTCTCCCTTCTCGCTCTCCCTCTCTCTCCCTGATTTTCTCTGCGCACTTCCAGGAAAGGCCACCTTCGAACTTGTACATTTGCAAAGATGAAAACTCGTCTATGGTGTGCTGGACGATGAGAGCGAGAGAGGGTGAGAGGGAAAAGAGAGAAGAGAGGGAGAGAGAGAGAATGTTCAGCCAAGTAAGACGACAGTGTTCGACCAAATGTTCTAATGTCCTTATCATTGGTGGACACTCTGTCCCTCGTTAGAACTCGACGACATTTTAACAGCTGCGTCGTTCCTTTTCCTGGATAAGTCATACTTACATACATGTATAAGATAAACATAACCATGTTTGCCTCTTTTCTCTCTCTTCCTCTTCCCCTCTCTCCCTTCCTCTTCCCCTCTCTCTCGCTCTCAGTGACCGTTCATTTCAGAACATTAAGCTCGGACGTTGAATGACGGCCAAGTTCTGAAAGCGTCGTCACTTCATCTCTTTATGTAACGTGCGGATTCGAGACGACAGAGCAGCAAAAAAGCACGAAACAGAACATGAAGCTCGTCTCGCAGGTCACGTGACTGGCCTGCGACTCACGAAGGGGAGAGGGAGAGAGCAAGAACCCTGCTCACTCAGCCTTTCTTGTCACGAAGCCTGGGATGATAATTAAAAGGCTTACGCCAAGTTTTTGCTCTCTGTGAACTTGATATACTTGGTTCTAGAACATTGTTCGAAAAGACAAGAAAGAGAGGGAAAGGGGAGAGAGAGAGAGGAAAGAAAAAGAGGGAAGTTAGGCAATATAATAATGGGCCAGTGTGTATGGTTCGTGATAATTAATGATGCCTTTGCACGGAACCTGAATATCAATTAGTAGTAAATATTATGAACGTGTACAATTTAACGCTTCCTTGCTCAATATCTACACTTCCGTCGAGTTTGGTTCTAGAACTTTTTTCGCCTCTTCCAATCTCGGGCCAGCTGCTCAGTGTGCCCTCGAGGGCCCCTAAATTAATTGTGTCCACAACGCCATCTAGGGCAAAGTGGGCCACACTTGAAACACTTAGACTAGATTCTGGGCCAAAAAATGTTCGAACTGTGTCTCGAACTGTTCAGAGTTCAATTTGCGAACTGTTCAATTTCATTCGCTGCCAAGTATGCGAGCGCGAACAGTCCATCTAATCCCAGTTCGCCGATTGGCATCATTCTTTATATGAAGTAATATTCCAGCCTATACACTTTCTCCTCTCCCCTCTTCCCTTCCTCCCCCTCTGTCTCCCTCTCTCTCTCCCCCTCTCAGTGTCGGCGCCTCAAAGTCGTCAAGCGAGCACCAAAGGTTCTTAGAACAGTTCTAAGAACCGTGACTGTCACCCCAGAAAATGACGCCGGGGTGATTTATATTGATTGGCGGCAATATATTATATCCAAAATGGCCGCCACGTCATCTTGGGTGCCAGTCTTAATTTGCGATAAGCAACTTGCCGCAAAGGTTCTCAGAACCTGTCGAACATTCGACCAGAGTCCAGGCGGACACAGTTGTTTCATTTCGCATCTATACTCTTACGATGTGCTTCCAGTGATAAATAAGATTATATATATATATCTGTTATATAGATATATATTATATCTATGTTGCATCATAAAAAGCGAGAGTCATTGATTGCAAAATCTCGGCCCTGCCAGCGGTTCTGGGTTTCGAGGGAGAAAGTTCTAGAACTCGACGCCTATTCCGTGTACTGGTCGAGAATTGTAAATGAAAGCGGAGGAGCCAAGGAAGGGAGAGAGAGGGAAGGGAGAGAGAGGAGGAGGGGAGAGGGAGAAGGGAGAGCGGGTAAAAAAGCTCCGAAGACGAGCCAAACTGATTAATCTTCTCATTTCCGTGTCCGTGACTAGAAGGATTGCCAAAGTGTTCTATTCTGCCCAAATAAAGTTCTAGAACTCGAACTTCCTATCCAGCGTATATATGGTCAAAGTGAAAGTTCGAGTGAGCGTGAACTGTTCAAGCGAAGCGAGGCAACTTTTAGCGAACACATTGCAAAAAATTAGGTCACCAAGACCATGGGAAAGTATCTTCTCCTCTCCTCTCTCTCTCCCTCTCGTTTTCTGGAGCTCTCAATTACATTGTCATATGCATGAAGAGGAGAGAGCGAGAGGAAGGGGGCGAAGGAAGAGAGGGAGAGAGAGCGAGAGGGAGATCAAAGGAGGAAAAAACTGCATACATGTTAATGTCATCATTCAAAGTTCGTAACATGGAAAGATTATCATGTTCAAAATTTGAATATCAATGTTTATATAGTGAACTCGGCCACAAACTCCCTCTTCCCCTCTCTCTCCCTCTCCGCCCCTCTTCCCTCTCCTCTCGCCCTTGCTGACATTTTTTCCTCTCGCTTCCCGGCAAGCCCTCGAACAGTTCTAGAACGCTACCATGATGGAGTGATATTACCACTGCTCACAAGTCTAATGTCCAAAAACTCGACGGCTCTTCTAGAACGGAATTCTCGAATATTCACAGGCAAAGGCAGGAGGGAGAGAGGGGAGAGGAGAGGAAGAGGGAGAGAGACCACTTCAGACCGGAAGTTCTCAAATCGAATGTATACATCTGGAAAGATATCTCATATGTGAACATGTATGTACAGAATGGAAGTGCAAAGGAGTTTGCGAGAGAAGGGAAAATGTATGCCACTAAATGAGCCGAAGCTGCGAGCGAGAGAGGGAGAGGGGAGAGGGAAGAGCAAGTGTGTAGATGTGCGCTCAGAGGCCTCTCTCCCTCTCCCTCGCTCTTTCCCTCTCTCATGACATTACTGCGTTTTGAAATGTCGATATGAAAAAGCATCTCAAATGTAGCAGTAAAATATTCCAGAGATGTATCTCTCTTTCCCTCTCGCGCTCTCTTTTCAAAAACGTCTCCATGACATTTGAATAGCTGGAGAGAGGAAGGGAGAGAGAGGGAGAGGGGAAGAGGAGCCTTAAAAATAAATTGTATCAGATTACTGGCTGACCACGTGATGAGTTCGAAAAGAACGAACTCAATGTCCTGCAAAAAAAGGACATTGGACTTTTCAATTGTCGTCTCGATTGAGAGACTGCGAGACAGTGACCGAGACGAGGGAGAGAGGGAGAGGAAGAGAGGAAAAGGGCGAAGAGACGAGGAGGGGGAAGGAGAGGGGAAACTTTGAAACATGACAAAAATGACTGTGTATAAAAATAGTACCTTTTATGACGACACTGATTGACGTGAGAGATAGTGCGAAAAAGAGGAGAGAGGGAGGGTGAGAGGGAGAGGAGAGAGAGACATAAATGTAAAAGGGAATGGTTACACAGAACTTCACATTGTAGAACGTTTTGCTGCAACTTTTTGTCCAGAACCATGGCAAGTGTACATATTCGTGAATGGCCAGAGATTCGACGTACTTCCGGTTCGAACAAAGGACGAGAGACACAAAGACAAGTCGTAGAGTATAGAGAACCGATTGACCGGTACAAATATAGAACATTACGATTGTCTGCCTTTCACTGGACACTGATGACAGAGAAGGGAGAGAGAGGGGAAGAGAGATGGAGAGGGAGGGAGAGAGAGAGGGGAGAGAAAGCGATTATATAAGAATAGAGAGATATCCGGGACAAGTTGACAGCTGATTCTCAGGACGGATATACAATAGTTTCGCAACGGCTTGTTTGTCAAGCCAAGGCGAGAGGGAGAGAGGGAGAGAGAGAGAGATCAAACCGTTTGACAAGTGATAAGCACATGACGAGAGAGGGAAGAGGGAGAGCGAGCTTCGTCACTTGTTCATCCGCATATGGCTCAGTAATTCCATGGGAATGGGGAATATTATGGTGGAATTTTTTTCGGCCGCAATGGTATTCAAAGTCTGCAGGTATCTCAGCTGAAGGGCAGCGGGCGAGTCCATAATAATGTCACTGGCCTCCTTGAGGGCACGGGACGCCTTTTGCTCCCCTTCGGCCGCTATGACCTTGGCCCGGGCTTCGCGGGACGCCTCTGCTTCGGCCGCCATTGCCCTTTGCATCTGGACCGGAAGTCGCACGTCTTTCCTGTTTGAGGAGGAGAGGAGAGGAGAGAGAAAGGTGGAGAGAGGGGGAAGGGACGAGAGTGAGTTAGGGATCGTATAGGAATTGCATTTGCGGTCAATTTGATGAGGGAAAGAAAGAGATGTAATATAGCAAGAATGGAACATGACAGCTGGAAGGAGAGAAAAAGGGCGAGAGGAGAGAGAGAGAAAAACAGAGTGAGAGAGAGAGGCAACGAGAGGGCCAACAATGGAACCAGCTTCGAACTTGAACAGTTCACAGAGAAGTACAATTTCGCTGCTAGAATTTTCGCCCCCTTTTCTGAAAACTACTCTTGAAATATGCTTCCCTTCCTGCTCTAAAGACGGGAGAGAAAGGAAAATGCAAATTTTTAGGGCAAACTGAGCTCCTTTTCTCTCTCCTCTCTCCCTGCTCTCGCTCTCACGAACTTGACAGAAAAAGTTCTAGAACACACATAAAATTTAACAATCAGCCAGTCGGGCCTCAAGGGGCAGAGAGAGGGAGAGGGAGAGACAAACACACACAACTCACAGTTCAACACGTTCCACTTTTATGCCCCAGGGGTCAGTAGTCTCGTCGAGTGTGATCTGCATGGCCTTGGAAATGGACTCCCGGTCACTCAGAACTTCGGACAGGTTCTTAGTACCTAGGACATTTCGAAGAGTAGTTTGCGCCACCAGCTGAGTCGACGTCTTGTAGTTCTCCACGTTAGTAATGGCGGCCACGGCGTTGGAGATGCGATAGTAGACCACAGCGTCCACGGCCACCGTGACCGAGTCACGTGACAGTATCTGTGTGACGAGAGGGGAGAGAGCACAGAGTCAGTGGCACGTTCACATGCTGGGCGAGAGGGAAGAGGGAGAGAGGAGAGGGAGAGACAGCCGTTTTGTCCAGTCATCGATTTCTAAGCTGCTAATTAGCGGGTCTCAAGTTCTAAGAATAGTTCTAAGTAGAGGGCGTATTAAGGAAAGGCCAGAGAGGAAGCGAAGGAGGAAGAGGAAGTGAGCCAGAGAAGGGAAGAGAGGGAGAGCGAGAGAGAGAGAGACGAAGTATAGGGTTAAAAGTTGGCTCACATTAAAGGGAGAGGACGTTAAACACAATCAGGTCAATGAGAGCTAATTAGTCTAAATTACACGATCAACTTAATGAGAAGATCGCAATGGTCTCTCGTTGATAGTTTCGCGCGAGAAGACAAAGGGCGAGAAGGAGAGGGGGAGAGAGGGAGGGAGAGATTGACGATGCTAGCCATCAAAGATGGCCGCCGTTTCATACCTCTTGAGATGGCACGTCAAAGGTGACCACTCGAAGGTCAACCTTGCGATACTCGTCAATGCAGGGTATGATGAAGAAGATGCCCGGGCCGCGGGCCCCGCCGGGCCGGATTCGCCCGAGACGGAAGATGACCGCCCTCTGGTACTCCTGGACAACCTGCGAGAGGGGAGAGGGAGAGGGTCAGTATTTCAAGGGACCATCTGTAAAGTGCGAGCTTACCTTGATGGTGTAGAGCAACGAGATGGGAAAGGTGATGATGATGAGCAGAACCGAAAAGAAGGTCAGAACCGCGGCGCAGAACCCGGCGTCCCCTTCGGTTCCGGCCAGACTCGAGGCGGGTCGCAGGTGGCCTGGATTCGAAAGGGGGAAAGAATCGAGCAATTAGGACATTCGGATCAAATGAGATCAAGTGTGCAGCTGCTTAGTAGTCGAACTTTAAAGTTTCGCCAAATGTACAACTGTCTCTCCCTCTCTTTCCTCTCTCCCTCTCCTCTCTCTCTCCCTCTTCATTTTATACTCTTTAGAAAAGTTCGCATTGATTGGCAAAAATGTCTCTGGCAGAGCGGACCCTTTGAACTGTTCTAAATTATTCATACGTGCGTCAGCGGTATTCACTGGTCTCGGAATGTTCTCTCTCTCCCTTCTCCCTCTCTCCCTCCCTTCAAGAGGACAGAGCTGGATTGGAATAAACGGTTCAAGTTTAGTACTTTGCAAAATTCGAACTAGTTAACAATGAACATTTCGAATATGCAGACAAGGAAATTGTTCGAAATGTCCTTTAGTTCAGAACAAACGTTCTAACAGCTCGAGGGCGCCATTTCGAATATTAAGAGACATAGGAGAGAGGAAAGGGGAGAGACAGCCTCGAACTATGTTCATGATGCACAGAGATATGTGAGAAAGGAGCGGAATGTTCAAAGCGGACACATGCCATAGACCATTGTACATTAGGGTTCTAGAACTCGACGTCAACGGCCACCAGGGCTTCGAACATACACTGAAAGGCATTCCCTTAAACTCTCTCTCTCTCTCTTCTCTTCCTCTCTCTCCCTCTCCCGGCGAGTAGCAAATGAACAATATTTCTCTTCAGGTTCCGCTCAGCTCTCGGCCCGTGAGCAATGTTCTACTTCGAGTTCTAAAAAAGAGGACACTTGCACTTCTTGACTTGTCGTAGATGAAAAAGTTCTGTGACTTCAGTTTCAAAGTGCTCAGCCAGCGAAAAACACAAGCAATGGAATTTACTCGCTCCCTCTCCCTCTCCTCTCTCTCTCCCTCTCTTTCGGGTCGTCATTCATGTCGGACATATCTCGAACTGTTCTAAAGAAGCATTCGGACATTTATGAGCTCTTCGAGAATGTCCTCGTGATATATAGACAAAACAACTGGCGACCCACTGAATGAATCAAAGTGTATGGACAGTTCCAACGGCCAGAGAGATATATATTACATAACTGGTAGTTTGACTCTCTCTCCCCCTCCCTCTCGCTCTCCCTCTCTCCCCTTTCCCTCTTCGCTCTCGGACCACCGGTCTCGAACTTGGTGTGAACTACGGTGACGCCCAGCTTCTCTCAGAACCGTAACAGAGGTTCGAACATGTCATTTTTCTCTGATGGACATGTCAGAGAAAGCTCTGCCGCCGCGAGAGGGGGAGAGGGAGAGAGAGAGGGGCGAGAGGCTGCTCTCCAGACCACAGCTCATTAACAATGTCCATGGGCACGCCCGGCAATAATATTCTTCTCTCTCACACCACATTCGGCCATATTTAGAACGGTTCAAACTGGTCTGCAGTTGAACATGAAGGAGCGATCTCTTCTACTTGGCGTGCTCTAACCCAATTCCGGACTGTTCAAACTCGAACCCTTGTCGAAGGGACCGTCTTCCATTCCATTGACCAGACAAGAGGGAGAGAGGGAGAGAAGGGCTCCCTCTAGTCAAACAGAGTGGCCAAGTTCTGAGATTTCGGCCTCTTGTCCTCTCGGCTTCCCCGAGTTGCAATTGACTTCGAACACAGTTCTGAAAAAAGTCGCTAATGTTCCATTATTCATTTGGGCTAGTTTGCGAAAGAGGGAGAGAGGGAAGGGGAGAGCGAGGGAGATAGTTCGACAGCAATGTCCAACTGGGTAATCACTGCACCATTCCCAAAGGTTCTAGAACCCTTCGAGTGTACCCTGGCAGAGCCAAATGTACAACCAAAGCAATTTTCCATGCTGACAGGCAATGTACATATATGAACATTCGAACTTGAACATTTGTTCTCTAGTGTGTCCCGGAGAGATTGTTTACCCAACACAAGAGTGAACATTGTTTCCTCTCCTCTCTCTCTCCCTCTCTTCCCCTCTTGCTCCCTTCCTCTCTTGCGGCTGTTGACTTGACTATTGAACAGAGACCACAATGCTGACGATAGTATTGCTCATCGAGTGTACACGAGAGGAGACTTTTGTGTCCGTTTAGAACTGTTCAAATGTATTACGGGTCCCTATGATGTTCCAGCGTCTCTTTCTCTTCCCTCTCCTCTCTCCCTCTCGCTGGCTTTCTCTTTAAGAGAGGAACTATTCCAACGAAAAGCTTCAGAACTGACTTCGATCGGCGTCGCTGGCCTTCAGAACTGTTCATTCAAGTCGTCTTTCGTTCTTTTCCTTTGAAATGATCTCCTTCTCCCTCTCTCTCTTTCCCTCTCTCAATTCCATTTGACTCAATGGTACACAAACGTTCCATTTCCGTTAAATTAATTAGTACAGTTGAGCTTGGCCTTTTATATTGTTTGAAATCCAAGGGTTTACTGTATACTCTTTCTCTCTCTCTCCATCTCTCTCCTCTTGCTCTTCCTCTCCCTTCGTCTCTTCCTCTCTTCCTTAACCTTATTCCGTCCTATGACCCAATCCAACAAATAGAACTGCTCTAGAACCAAGTAATAAACGACCCAGTAAATGGCCAATGGCACCAGTGTTGCCCTTTCCCTTTCGCTTCTAATTGTATTGCTTCGAACAAGAACAGAACGGCCAACTGAGGGAGAGATTGAGAGGAAGGGAGAGAGGGAGGGCGAGAGGGAGAGAGAGAGGGCAAAAAGTAATTTCAAAACTTTGCCTTCTCATTCGTTGCTATTTCTATCCCAAATTGCCCGTTAACTTTGCGTCCTCCTTTCCTGATCCTTTAATTAACAATAAAAATAATTAATTGTCAACCCAATTAACGAATTCATTTGCCCTTGCAATTTCCGAAACACACTCCCGTTCGCTTTTCTCACCGGAATGGGTTGCCTTTTGATTGTCACTCTCCTCTTCCGGTACAAATTCAAACTTGGTCACCATGGGCGTCCCTTCGGCCATCTTGGAACGGCAATTTAAAATGAGATCAGTTGATTGCTGTTCACTTTTCGAACTACTCAAAATATTTTTGAACTGTAAACAACGGGCAACAGGCGCGGCTGGCTTTTGAATAAAACCGACCGTCGCTAGATGGCGCGCCTGAGTGCCGAGCGCGAAATTCAATTTCACAAAAATCGCCAAGTTCATGTATTCATACTTAGTGATAACTAACGAATAATTAATAACGAGTTAAAATACTGAAATTAACAAATTACTTCGAAACCAAGTGTCCCTTGAACAGTTCCATGGGAATGGGAAAGACAATAGTAGAGTTCTTCTCAGAGGCAATAGTGGTCAAAGTTTGCAGGTATCTTAATTGCAGAGCCGCAGGTGCGTCGCTAATTATGTCCGCGGCCTCCTTGAGGGCACGGGAGGCTTTCTGCTCCCCTTCGGCAGCGATGACCTTGGCCCGGGCTTCACGGGAAGCTTCAGCTTCGGCCGCCATTGACCTTTGCATCTGGACAGGTATGCGGACGTCCTTCAGTTCGACCCTTTCGACCTTAACACCCCAGGGGTCAGTGGCCTCGTCAAGTGTAGATTGCATACTGTGGCTAATGAGCTCACGCTCGGACAGAATTTCGGCCAGATTTTTAGTTCCCAGCACGTTACGCAGTGTAGTCGCCGCTAGGAGGCGCGTCGAGCGGTTGTAGTCCTCCACGTTGGACACTGCAATGGCGGCATTGGAGATGCGGTAGTAGACCACGGCGTCCACGGTTACCGTGACTGAGTCACGTGACAGAATCTGTGAAAGTGGGAAATGCCAGATGTAAAAATATTACACGTTGGCAGAGCTCGTGCTGACCTCTTGCGGCGGAACATCGAAGGTAACTGTTCTAAGATCAACCTGGCGGTAAGTGTCTATGCAGGGAATGATGAAGAATATTCCCGGGCCGCGGGCTCCACCCTTGACCAGTCGCCCGAGTCGAAATATCACGGCTCGTTCATATTCCTGCACAACCTATGACATATCAGATACATGAAATACGTGAGATACAGCTGATACAATGAGATTAATTGCTTACCTTCACACAGAGAAATACTGAAACAGGAAAGGTGACAGCTACCAGTATGTATGACAAGACGGTCAACATAACGGCAACCAAGTTGTTGGTATCATCTGGATGATTTATACATAAATCCAGTTCAATTAGTGGATTATCGAAAATACTCGATATATTACGTCGAGAATTTATATATATTTGAATAATTACCTGTAGCACCACCTTGACCAATTACGTAACCACTTTCTGTGTCTCGTTTAGGTGTAGCCATGTTTCGCGTTTGCAGCTCAATGATGAAGTCAACTGGACCTAAATTGCTACAGGAGTCAATAAACTAGCCACCAGCGAATTTAACTGTAAACGTTGCAAACTTAACTGCTTCATTTATGCCATAAACTGAGAGGCGGAAAACTCTGGCGTCAAGATAAGATAAGGGAAACAATCAGTGGTTGACATTTTCAGCTGATTACGCCCCCAGATAAGAGTGTGTTGCAATCAACATGAGTCATATCTCTCTTATAGATTTTCGTGAGTCATAGCAGATTTTTCATCTCTATAGTTGGGAATCGTGATAACATTTTTCTCAGCTCAGGTCAAAAATTTCGAAAATACCAAGAAAATTAAATTACAAATCGGATATTAATTGATCAATTTTTCGCGCCATAATTAACAAACTACTTCGAAGCCAAGTGTCCCTTGAACAGTTCGATTGGAATTGTCGGATTCTTTTCAGCGGCAACAGTCTAACGTGCTTCAATAGTTCAGTCTACGGCTACAAGTTTTTTATATTGAAACGACCCCTGTGTTTATTTTCTATCGATGACCTTGAAAACTTTGCCAAACATGTGCTGACCTCTGGCGTCAGTGCTAGAATCAGTCCGAAAAACAGTTCGTATTATATTCAGTAATTACGTTTACATTTTTGCATATTTTGAACTTCGCCCGTTCGGGTGAAATATATGCGATTAATCTAAATAACTTCAAAAGGCATTTGAATTAAGAGGCAACTTGAAAAAATACGATGAAAAGAGAATAAAATCATTCAAAGGCCACAATAGCAAGTATCACAATCGGCTCCCTGATTGCTAATTGATGACAAGTGGCGCAATTAGCAAACTACTTGGAAGCCAAGTGTCCCTTGAACAGTTCCATGGGAATGGGAAACACAATGGTCGAGTTCTTTTCGGCGGCGATAGAGGTCAGCGTTTGCAGGTATCTTAATTGCAGAGCCGCAGGTGCGTCGCTAATTATGTCCGCGGCCTCCTTGAGGGCACGGGAGGCTTTCTGCTCCCCTTCGGCCGCGATCACCTTGGCCCGGGCTTCACGGGACGCCTCGGCCTCGGCCGCCATTGCCCGCTGCATCTGCACCGGAAGGCGGACATCTTTGACCTCGACCCGTTCCACTTTCACGCCCCAGGGGTCAGTGGCCTCGTCGAGGGCTGATTGCATCATGTGACTAATTGTTTCCCGCTCGGACAGAATTTCGGACAAGTTCTTGGTGCCCAGCACGTTGCGCAGCGTGGTGGCCGCTAGGAGGCGCGTCGAGCGGCTGTAGTCTTCTACGTTGGAAATGGCGATGGTGGCATTGGAGATGCGATAGTAGACCACGGCGTCCACGGCTACCGTGACTGAGTCACGTGACAGGATCTGTAACAAAGCAAGCGGAAATGTGATGTCAGAGAGGATACACTGTGAAGCTCGTGCTGACCTCTTGCGGCGGAACATCAAACGAAACGGTCCTGAGGTCCACCTTGCAGTACGTGTCAATGCAGGGAATGATGAAGAATATTCCCGGGCCGCGGGCTCCACCCTTGACCAGTCGCCCGAGACGAAATATTACGGCCCGCTCATATTCCTGGACAACCTGGAATCAGATAAGTCGCACATTTGTTAATTGCAAATTAACTAATACGAGATAAATATGAAAAAAGTTAATTTCCGTATTTACTCGTCTAGCTTGATAACAATATAATATAATACTTTCAAAACAGCTGATTAGATTAGATCAAGGCGTGTCTTACCTTTACACAGAGAAATATAGAGATGGGAAACGTAACGGCCAACACGATACACGACACCACGGTCAAGAAAATGGCGCACAGGTTGTTGGTTTCACCTGAAGACGAATCTAATTAAGTTAATCCAGTTGCTCCAGCTGATTGTCAACCACTTTCGGGGCAATTAACACGAACTCAATCAGGCATGGTCTGTCTAATTACCTGCATTGTCACCTTGACCAATTATGTAACCGGTCTCTTCGTCTCTGCGCTTAGGAGTAGCCATGATTAGCGTTTCCAGCTCAATGATTAACTAACTGCGCTTAATTACTCCACAAATCACACAGAGAGGCAGCTTGTTAGTAAACCGAATCAACTAACTATTCAATTTGAGAAACTCTCTTATCGCACAACAGCACTTGATGACTAAACCGGGCTTTGTGTAATCATGGGCGTTGCAGATAAGGGACAAAAAGAGCGAGAGAGGAAGAGGAAGAGAGGGAGAGAGGGAACAATTAGTATATCAGCACTTCAGTTGAAACATCTGTCACTTACAATCTACGACTAACTATGCCTCGCTGACTTACATATTTGTTAGCAACTGCAGTTGAGAGTATAACAGGCAACAGTTGGTCGCCATTGGAGTTGCCATGGCAACCCACTGATTATGCCATCCCTCGGGCATCTCTCTTTCTCTTTTTTCTCCCTCTCTCTTTTTGCTCTTCCTCTCTCGCTCTCCCTTTCTCGTTATTGCTCCAGCTCGTTCAAGCAGCTCGCGCTGCGTGATGACGTCATTGCCTTTGCACTGACCTTGAGTCTAGACCGCATTTTCTAGTCACGTGACCACTTGGTTTCTGCAAAGCCATAAATACTAGCTGCTCTCTCTCTCTCCTCTCTCTCTCCTCTCGCCCTCTCTCCCTTCCTCTAGTTTATCTCTATTTTCTGCAAAGCCATTCTGGGTCCCGCTTACCACTGTCATTAATTATGCTAATTAGCGTCAGCAAACAACACGCTCATTGTTGTTTATTCACCAATTCGAAAAGGAGAGCTAATTGCATTTATGCTTCCGAAGAAGAGAGGAGAGGGAAAGAGGGAGAGGGAGAGAGGGAAGACAACATACCAGGCCCGTAGTCGTTCATGTTGTATCCCGTATTGGAGTTTTCTCTCTGCATTCTCGTCTTGGGGTCCATCATGATTACATCACTGTCATGGCGGCTCATTATGCATCAGCTAATTGAAGTGTGACACTAATGACAAAGTTGTGTGAACAGCGAAAAAAATTGAACTGTTCAAGAACTAATGATCAGGTTCGATTCTCGAGTTCGAGTCAGAACGAGATTCGAAAAGTCAAACTGATGGCAAATGAAATGTACAAAGTTCGAACATCTTGAAAGTTGCTTTGGCAATGATAAGTGTCCTCTAAGGGGCGGAGAGGCAGAGGAGAGGAAGAGGGGAGAGAGGGAGAGGAGGACCCAGTTCGAAAGTGCTTTAGAACAATTTTGTCACGAGCGACACTGCGGCTCAATGACACGTCGAGTTCTAAGTGACAAGATTGACTGAACAGGAAAAGGAATATCAGTGTTTCCAGAGAGTCCAGGCAGCTTATTGTCTAATTATAGCAAAGTTTCACCAGTGTGACAGGAAACAGAGAGAGGCGAAGGGCGAGAGGGAGAGAGGGAGAGAGGAAGAGCGAGAGGGAGAGAGGAGAGCGAGCGAACGAGTGAAATGTATATTTTTAACTCTCAATATTTACGACTTGCACTTCAAAGCAAAGGATTGGAAATGTACAAATCTGTGAGAACCCATTTGTACACTCGAACATATAGAACTGTTCACCAGAACTTTCGAACAGTTTGCAGAACGGTATTTCGTGAAAACAGAACCGGATTAGCTGGCGATTAAGAGCTGTTCTCCCAGAAAACGAGGTCATCCGTTCGACTTCCTTTTCCGCCATCTTGGCATTGTTTTGCATTTATTTTTACAGTTGATTAGAATCAAGGCTCCGGTGACAGTGCGAAAATCTAGCTGTTAATTGCTTAATTAGTGGCCTGATTAGATGCGCAATCCAAGCAAATAATGGTCCTATTTTTAGCGAGCGGAATACAAACTCGACACAAACAGCGCCATCTGTCGTCAAAAAGAAGAACTCGCTCAAGTTAACGCTTGTTCAGTCAATGTCTTTAATTTCAGTATAATATCAAATATTATTTCATAATAATCAGAATCAAAGCGTACTTTGATAAAACGGAATTTCAGTTTGGACATACAATTGATAATAAAGTTTCCATATGATGAAACATTCATATTAAGAGCGAAAACTCGTCTAGCGTTTCCAGGTATGTGCTATTTTTTCCACTTTTCGAGTTTGCATTTAGAACTAGTACTTAACGAACTTTTGAATAGTTGATAAGCAAAGCGGAAATTACTTCATAGAACACTGATACAGGTCCCCGAAGCCCAGGTAAGTGCAGGACAGCCTTGCCGCATGGCGTCGGGGAGAGTTGTCGCCATCTTGTTTACCTGGAATTAGTGAACGAGACGAAGCTTCGAACTGAAATTCGAAAAGTTCTAGAACTTACCAGTCTCATTTTCAGGCAGCAGCTTGACGTCCGGGTCAGAGCGGCGCCCGTAGCGGCCATTGGGATAGAACATTTGACTGTTACTATCTGTGGCCTCGGTGGTCACGATGGTCAAGATGAGGACAAGGGTGAAGCACACTAACAGGGTCTGAGTCATGGTCGCCATTTTGAATGGTTGCAAGCTTGTCGTCGAAGGTTTCCTTTGAGTCCCCTTAGGCTTTGGCTGATCTGGGAAACAAAATTGCAAATGGCGGCACATTAGGGGTGGACTTGGTCAAGCGTGTTCACACTAATGGTCACACCGAACTGGACATGGACTGAGAGATAAGATAAGTCCGGGATTACGAATGTGCAAATATATACTCATAGCTATAAAACAGTTCCATGGTCGCACTCTTACGGCTACAAAGTACTTTTCTCTGTTTGTCAAAAAGTTTTATCATGTCACGGTAAACAAGCTTAGATGTCTTTTCAGCTCTCCCTCTCCCTCTCGCTCCCCTCTCCCTCTTCGCCTTTCCCTCTCGCTGAGGTCCACTAATGAACAAGTTCTCTCGGAAAGGCACGTTTACTCGCAGGAAACCAGAACTATTGCGAGTCTGTGGTCGAGTTCTAGAACAAGTTCGGCTTTGCCGTCAAACTCAGCTAGACTCGGTCATACCTGTTTCAAAACTTGATGTATCTCAGTGTAGCGACTTAATGAAGCCGCTAATTGGACTGCTTTAATGAGTATGTCCGTTAATTATCTGAGAGAGCAAAGGCTTTAAAGTAGTTCCGATGCGTCGAGTTCTGAAAAGGTTCTGAAAAGGGTTTCTCAGCAACTGGGCACAGTTTAGAATTACGTAAGCTCGACTGGAAGCCATCTTGAAAGTTTCGGATTGGGACGAAAAGTTGACATAAACTGAGCTCAGGAAAGTTCTAAGATTCGAAAGGTATTATTAGAACACTTTCAGAACCTGGCCTGAGAAAGGAATGAGCCTTCAGATTGGAATCTGCATTTGAATGTTCCAAGTCTCCCTCTCCCTCTTCCCTCTCTCCCTCTCACATGGATGAATGGCGATTATCTCACTTAAGAAAAGTTTACGTATTACGCAAAGCCCCCTTAAGTCGGCCATGTTGAAAATGGGAAACAAATTAGGCTAAAACGCAAATTCCCAAAGCAAACACTCCGAAGCCATTGGCTCAAGGGTCGGAAAAATCCCCGTTTTCCGTCTACTTTAGTTCGATTACTTTGCGAAAGCTAAATTGCGAAATTAAATTTCATGACGGTCCCCGGAAGGAGATGGAATTTGGTCGGCGTCTTGTTTGACGAGATATGTCATTACTCAGTTATAGAATAGAACAGATACCGGAAAGATAAGGGGTCCCTTAATCTCATAAGAAATTCAATCAGACCAGCATGAAAAAACAAAATGGCGAATTCGAAGACAGATGAAAAACTTACCTGTTTATAGGTCGAACTTTTCACTTATATTATATATATATCGCGTCCCTCAACAGGTTGCTCAACAAATGTCAAATGATACTGTGAGAAACAGGGGTGTCTCCGGGGTTCCTTTTATGGCCATTTTCGTGAAAGTCCTGGCGCATGCGCATAAACCAAAAACACTTTTCTGCCCACCAACTTGCGTGGAAAGGTCACGTGACCAAACAGGTACATACGTCTCGGTCGTATAAGTCGTACTCAAGGTAAAAATACAGGCCTTCCTCTATGTGATATATGACTTCAGTTTATTCGGTTACGCAACAGAGCAAGAAAAGTGAAGAGAAAAATCCAACATGGCGGAAATTAAGAAAGAAGTTTCGCTAATGGTAAGTCATAAGTCAGTATCAAGGAGTACAGTCAACAAGATAAGAGCAACAAATGGTCAGAGACTAATCCAATATGGCGACCATTAGGGGACCAATGAGAGTGATACAGTTTTGATGGACTGTGACGTACAGATGAAATACATGAAAGCATATGAAAAACATTTGGCGGCCATCTTGGCAAGCAGGTCACTCTTCGCCTTCCATCTCGTCTACCCACTGGGCGTGAACGTCAATAGTTTCCGTCAGATAGTTGATACGAGTGCAATACTGGACATTACAGTTGTAGCAAGATATGGTCGCGATACCCTTGGCTTTGTCTAATCCAATGGAACAGGATTGCAAATGGAAGCAAACCTGACACTCGAACCAATCAGGCTTCCGCTCCAGGTGTGGATACGCCCTCCGGTTTTGGTAATATTCTTTGGTTCGTCTACTGGCCTTCCTTCCCATTGCTGGTCACTAATTGAGCACTAATTACACGACTAATTAAAAAATATGCTTCCGCTGATGGCTAATCAGGGAAATGTGGAGGCTGATGAGGGTTAAAATTTGACTCTTGGGTTACGGACGTTAAACAAACATGGCGACCGGGTTTGTGTTTCTCACTGGATTGCTCTCTGAGACAATGTGAAGCATGAACTTGCTGCAGATTCGTGACTAGTCACGTGACTAGAGGTCAGTTGGGATTTAAACTGAACAATACTGGTTTTTGACTTTAAATCACGGGACACGGAAATACCATTTATTTTTCAACACGAGTGTTCAAGCATTCAAGTCATGTTCAAGATGGCGGCGAGATATTCCTTTTTTCCTTTTTATTTCCAATCTTTCCCATACATTTTGTGATAATACATATTGTCTCGTGATATGTTATGTGAGCAGTCAAGACAGAGGGCACTAGTTATCAAACAAAATTATCACCATCAAGTTGATGACTTTCTCAGAGCGAAGAAGCAAACAAGCATCCGACCTTCGAAATGTTATTAGATTACGTAATTAAATCAGGTAATTAAATTGTATAATTAAATCATTCAGTCCCTTCATTTGCAATGCATACGTTTTTTTGTACATTTCTTTTCGCGTTTTACTTTTCGACATCAAACAGCGCCATCTGGTGTGTGTTGACGGGACGACGAGGGCACGTAGGCGTTACTTTGGCGACTAGTGGCGACCTCTGTGCGCTCAAAGCTTCGAAACAACTCCATGGGAACCGGAAACACAATAGTGGAATTCTTTTCCGCTGCAATCGAGTTGAGAGTTTGCAGGTATCTTAATTGCAAGGCAGCCGGTGATTGGCTAATTACTTCACTGGCCTCCCTCAGGGCCCGACTGGCCCGCTGTTCACCTTCGGCAGCTATTACCTTGGCCCGGGCTTCGCGGGTAGCCTCGGCTTCGGCCGCCATTGCCCTCTGCAACATGACCGGAAGTCGGACGTCTTTACTGTTAAGTCACAATGGGAATCAGCAATTCAGTCCATAATTAAAGATGGCCGCCGAGGGAGTTGTAAGAGATGACACCACAGTCAATGGAAACATGAAAAGTGCAAATGAAAAATACCATTAATCACGTTTGATTGCAAGAATGTTCGCATTCCGCTCGCGAACCGGAAATTAAATTGTTGCCGAAACTTCGAGCCCAACTATTTTTCGAACTGTCCTATTTTTCGAACTGTCCTATTCTTCATCGCTCTCATTGTTATGGGTCTGTTTAATGGACTTGACAGTTAACTTTAGAAGCTTCACTTTAGAGAACAGTTCAGAGAACGAGACCAAAATAGAAAGTAGGATCAGCGAGAGGGAGAGGGAGAGAGAGCGGGAGGGAGAGAGGGAGAGGGGAGAGAGAGGACGAAAGAGAAATGTCCTAAAAGTCGACGCGAGCAAAGGATGATTCATAGTTACTGTTATCTTCGAGCGATGAACAGTAACAACAACTGAATTAAGAATCCTTTCGAACTGAGTCAAGAACGCAGCGAGAGAACACGGAGAGGGAGGAAAAGAGAGCGAAAGGGAGAGGGAGAGAGGGGAAGAGCGATGTGCACAATGTCGAAGGCAAGCTAGGACCTTTCGAACTCTGGCATCGTGTCGCCGGCAAGAAAAATGACAGTTCTAGAACTTACATTTCGACCCTTTCAACTTTAACTCCCCAGGGGTCAGTTGCCTCGTCCAGGCTGGCTTGCATCACGTGACTGATATTCTCCCGTTCCGATAGCAGTTCGGTCAGGTTCTTAGTACCTAGGACATTGCGAAGTGTGGTGGCCGCCAGGAGGCGCGTCGAGCGGCCGTAGTCTTCCACATTGGAGACGGCAATCGGTGGCATTTGATATGCGATAGTAGACAACGGCGTCTACGGCAACTGTCACCGAGTCCTTTGAGAGAATCTGCGAGCGGGCGAAATACCAGTATGTTAAAATGTGTCCATATATATACCTGGAGAGCATATGTGTGATATGGTGGTACGAGAGAAATACATATAAATATATATATACGCTTTGAATAGAAAAGGCAATTCAAAACAGCTGAAGGCTCCGAAGGGACACGTGACCAGCTTTTACGGCCTTTCTGCCTTCAGGGCGGCCATTTTGTTTTTGTCTGCGAATTATTGAGACGTCACGTGGCTTCGCTTCCGGGACATTGCTATCGCAAGACAAATTGACCAAGTGTTATGGACAGCACATATTCTCCGAAATATATATATATATAATATTGATCGCATATAAAAAGAGGAAAAGGGAGAATATATATGTGTGTTTTTCGGCCCATATGGCATTCCCGGTTAAACGAGTGGTCAAGCTATTTACTCTGGACCACATGCAAGTATGTGACCCCTTCAAGTGGTCAGCTATTCTTCCTCTCCCCCTCTCCCTCTCCCCTTCGCCCCTCGCTTACCTCTTGCGGCGGCACATCAAAGGAAACCGTCCTGAGGTCAACTTTGCAATACGTGTCTATGCAAGGTATGATGAAAAAGATGCCCGGGCCCTTTGCCCCGCCGTGCACCAGTCGGCCCAGTCGGAATATCACGGCCCGCTCGTATTCCTGGACAACCTGGAATACATGTCAGTTGGGAAAATATTATAAATTAATTTTGTTTCCTATTGCAATTTAAGCAGTTAATTTTGGTGATTCCATCAGCGCAGGTTTTTTTATTTTGCAACTCGAAGACTAAGAAGATCTGGAACTCAGAGAAACTACTTTTTCCATTTTACTACATTGTATCTTTTTTGCTAGACGGTTACTGCGCATGCGCGAAGTTTCAGCTCATTGATCATATTTGCAATGGCGAATACAAATCTTGGGTTTACTGTTCGGACAAATTTTGCCACAATTTAACTCCATTGACGAGAGTTCGAAACTGGATCAGCGTTGATTTCGTTTTTCACTTTCCAAACTCAACTTTGTCTTCGTAAACAAAGTCTTGTCTGTCTCACTTTTTTTGTCTTTTTTTTGTCTTTTTTTTGTCTTTGTTGTCTTTGCAAGCTAACTTTAGTTTCGTGAATTCCAGCGAACAATTTAGAACACTTGATAGGTATGTTCAAATTACACGGACCACATGTGAGCGTGTCACGGTGCCAAGTATAGCACGTACGAGAGCTGCACGTGTCGCCCTGCTCGTCTCTCTCCCTCTCTCCTCTCCCTCTCGCCCTCTCACTCCAGCCTGCAGCTGCCAAATCAGTTAATGCGCTAATTCGGCTCAACATCAGTGTGTAACTGTTCTAGAACTCGAGACATGCATGTGTGTCGCAACGTATAATAGGTAACTAAGATGTACATCTCAGAACATTGTTTCCTCATTCTCTCCTCTCCCTCTCGCCCTCCTCCTCTCCCTCTCCCTCTCTCTTTTCCTTCGCCTCCTTCTCGCACTCGTCTCCAAGATAGAACAGTTCAAAGAACTTTGCACTCGCACACATAATGATGGCGAACACAAAAAAAAATTACGCTCGCAGCCTTCTCAGAACAGTTCGACAGAGAGCGAGAGGGAAGAGAGGGAGAGGGAGAGAGAGAAAAGAACTAATCTCCATCATTATCAGGGACTTACCTTGATGCAAAAAAAGAGCGAGAAGGGCATGAAGATAACGATAACAACCACCGATACGACAGTCAATAGGAAGGCACATATTCCCGGGTCATCGATGGCCTTGTCATCGGGGCCGCCATTGATCTGGTAGCCGGTGGCCGATTGCGACACTTGATTATGCAACTGTCCCCTGGTCGGCATGTTGCGTAATAGTAGAATATCAGCTTCAGCTGTTCTAGAAGCAGTTCTAGAACCCAGTTCGAGCTTGTCCGCCTTGTCTACCACTATGAACTTTAGAACTTTTTCCAGCTTAAAAACAGTTCTCCAGACACTTTCCTTATTTTCGTCGAGTTCGAGTTCTAGGACATTAAGCGAACTGTTCACGTTCGAGAGCCAAGTGCACTTTGCTCAATGGAAGGGGACAAACTTTGAGTACATTTTGACGCAATCTTTTAAGGACCGTTCGAACCATTTAGGACACATTTGGAAAGAACTTTAATAGAGACAAAGAACTGTTAAGAGAGCGAACTGTGGACAAAGTTCGACACTTGGACAAGAACCGGCCGAACCATGGTTTGAACTGTTCAGTGAGTGCAACTCCCTTGTACAGTGAACAATCGAGTAAATAAATCGGCATTCCGGAGGTGTGCGCATGCGCGGCAACTTCGGCGCATGCGCAAACGCAGTTTACACTCGGGCTCAAACGGAAAGACTTTCAGTCAAGTATTGATAATCCATTCTTAGGACATCTATTCCCGTGAACTGTCCTTATCTGGAATTCGACATTACGATTTATGATTCCACAGAGAAGCTAATTAACGAGCTGGCAATTAGGGGAACTTTGTGGCCTTCAAGTTTCAGCGCATGCGTGACACTCTTCCTTAGGCGTAACCTGAGACATCTAGGGCTACGTCTCAATATTTGACACATATATTGCTACGCTTGACCTCTAGTCGAGTGGTCGCAATGTTGACCATCGGGAATATATACGTAATATTCAGAAAATCAAGATTTAGGTGACCACCCCTGAAATGGTATTACCAGGAAATGGCGGTCATGTAATTTAATTTCCTTACAGCACACCAACTATATAACAAGCGCCACCTGGCGACTGGGCGGCGAACTGTTAGCGCTATTAACTGCACGACTTGAACGATTATCGCCTAATCACCATTTTGATTTCCCGGCGGCTTTTTTTATTTTGCCATAAATAGCCGAGAATGTTCGCCTCTCCCTCTCGCTCTCCCTCTCGCTCTCTGCCTCTCGAACCAGTTTACCTTGGTGTAAAAACGCCATCGTTAATTCTTTCATGGTCACCAGCTGACGACGCCTTTCCCTGTGTAGATGCTTGGAATCATATAACTCTTTGCTGTTATAATATCGTCCGTTTCATTTAAGCATAGTGGAAATATGAGAGTCCCTTCCAACTTGAAATCAATAGACGGTCCCCTGGTTCCGTCGGGCTCCATAGCGGCGGCCATCTTTTCCATCATGTTCGTGGGAAGCTTTTTCAGTGAGTGAAAAAAATTCCATAAACTCTATGAAACTAAAATTCAATTCGAAATCCGCCATTTTAGGCCAATTCGTGTTCGACGTAGCGTCCGTTATCTTGTACCAAGTTCTAAGGGACAGCTATGGCGATGGTCACAATTACATGGACACTTATATGAATATGGGACCGCAAGAGTTTATGTAGAGCTGCTATACCAAATATGAACTGAATAAAAGTAAGGGACCGTTGCAATGACGCAATGCGTGTGTGTCTACCTTTATTCACCTAAACTGTCCAGACCACCAGAGGGCGTCCTGTTCATCGAAACAGGCTCGGAAGCAAGTGACGAACTTTCCGAGAATGTTCTAAAAGCTGAGCGACTCAGTACACTAGGCAGGGCTGACGAGGGCTGCGCCATCTTGTTTTTGTCCTCATCGTCACACAGTGTCCCCGGCTTGCAGTTGGCTCGGCGGAGTTGTCTTCGGCCGCCATTTCTGCGCGTTTTCTTGGTCAACAAAAATAGCACCGCGAAGCCGGCTATAACAAGTATGCCGATTATGACCAAGTACCATGGAAAAGCTTTGGATGTGGCGCCACCTACGCCGTCCCCATGGTAATGTCGAATATGGTCCAAATCCGACTGGTTTCCGACACTTCCGGTTTCAGCCATCTTGAATGTCGAATATCTGGTGATTCATTTCCATCTTTAGTCACGCGCTTGTGAACGGCACTAAGGAAACGGTCCCTGTTGCATCAGCAAAGCGGAACAAATGGAAAGAAATATTTTAAACGTCTTTTTTCATTTACTATAGAGAAAGTGAAATAACAATAAATTCAAGTACATGCTAAACTAATTGCGTCATGCTCAGCAGCTATTTGCAGCTTGTGCGCAGGCGCGACTTGGCGTATACTTTGTATACTGGACGACTTTTCGGTATTCTCCCTACTGTACACAATTAACAGACAACCCCTCAGAGTCCCTTCATGAGGATGGGCATCAGCTGACTAAATTCAGCATGCTCGCCAAAGTCCAGGCCGTGACCATGGCCGTGACCAAAGTCATGACCATCGGCCAGGTATATGGGATGGGCAACCGGAAGCCCCTCGTGACCCTTGTCGCCATCTTTGTCCCCTTCCTTGTAGTTCTTGATGAACTCGGTCTTCTCGCGTATCTTCTCCGTCTTGAGCTCCTTGGCGGCCACTACCTTCTCCGTCTTGGCCTCGACTTTGGCCACTTTAGCGCCGGCCACGGCCGCCTTGACCGCTTGCTTCTCCAGCCGGAAGGCCTTGGCGATCAGCTGGTACAAGATGGAGTCGTTGGGGTCCACGGTGTGGCAGTTTGGGTACAGTCCCCACTGCCAGCCCAGACCCTTGCCGGGCCAGTTGCCGAACTTCCAGTTGTACTGGGCCTTGCAACATGGCGTCCCGTGCCCTTCGCCCTCTTCGTCCTTGCCGTGACCGTCACGGTTAACTACGCCACTGTGGCCAAAGTTTTTCGAGGACAGGATGTAGTCCAGCATGGACGCAATCTGCTTCCGGGTACTGCCGCTCACCGAGGGGACACTGGTGGCAAACAAGATGGCCGACACGGCTAGGAGACAGGAACCCTTGATGAACATGTTATATGATTTTTGCTGCAATTGTTATATTGTGATATAGAACAATAGGAAGCTGAGCTGAAACTGATTTCGATTTTACCAATATTTTCCCTTTAAATACTGGTCTGAAAAAACTGGTAGAAAATCTCTATTAACTTGTCGGAAAATAATTAAATTATTTTAAGTAAATTCTCGCATTTGTCACGTATCAGCATGTATTGCATAAGGAAGTCATCCAGGTATTAATGTAATGGAGATCCGAGTAGAGTGCAAGTTGATTGCAATTTAGAGACACTCCCCACAATTTCCTTCATAATGCCTGCAAATTTTCGACACCATATCTCACACGTATTTAGTTTTTCCGAATGCGATATAACTGCTAAAATATTTTTAGACTAAATAAATGCGACTGATTTGCCGAAACTTCTTTTCTCTCCCTCCCTCTCCATCTCTCGCTCTCTCCCTCTCCCCTTTTTCCTTTCTTTCTGTTGTATGATCGCATTGTTTACGGTTTCCGCGGTATCACTAATTTTGTCACTATATCACAGCTTTAAATATATGAACGAAAAACAATTCGAAGAAAGTGAAACAAAAGCGTAATAATTCAGAAAATCATGAAAAGAGAAAGTCACAGAAAAGAAAGCAATATGACATTAGGCGCCATTTTGAATGGCTATTCTTTCAGCAGCAATAGCTATCGGACTCTATCTTAGGTGAAATATTTGGAAAGTACATGCTGAGTGGCCGTAGGAAGATGAAAGTTAGTGGCGGTCAGTAGGGGTGGTTTCATAAGCCACGCCTCCTTCATCTGATAGGCTAAGCGAATGGTGTACAAGTTGGCACATTGCTGGTCAGTCAGTTGAATATATTCGAGTGTACTCGTGGCCTTGCTAGATCGTGATGAGCAGCGGTCTCCATAGCAACCACGAATCGGTTTGCATCAATTCTGATAAGCCTTTATTACCAATTCTAAAATTCAAACTTTCGCGCTTTTTATGATATTAATGAGAACTCGCCATCTGACGTATCTTGTCTTCGGTCAAAAATTTTCCCGCCAAAAATTGACAAACAGTGGGAAAATGGACGGCCAGGTAGAAAAGCGTCAACATGGGCTGCGAAATAAGCCACGCCTCGGTCACCTGATTGGCCAGACAGATGGCGTAAAGTTTGGCGCACCGCTGGGCAGACATGCGCACTGATGACATTTTCTTTGCGCGGCTCGAGAAGTCCAGCTGCTGGTTCGGCTGACTGGAGAAGCTTTTCTCGTACAGAGGTGTCGCCACTGGTCCCGGACAGACCATGCTGACCACAATGCCCCGGTTGGCCAGCTCGGGCCGGGCCGAGTCGAAGTAGCCGTGAAGGGCATGCTTGGTGGCCGAGTAGCAGCTGCTGGTCGGGGCACCCACCAGTCCGAGGCCACTTGAAGTAATGGCCAAGTGACCCTTTGACCCATTCTCCAGCCAGTGCTTGACCATGAGTCGGCTCAAGTGGATTAGGCCAAAGACGTTGACACCAAAGATAGCTTTGTCTACCGCCGGGTCAACCGTCTCGAATTGGCCGACCTGGTAACGGCCGGCATTGTTGACCAAGATGTCCACCTTGTTGAACTGCTTCAGCACCTGGTCAAGCTTGGCCTGATGACCATCTGTGCTCGCAATGTCAAAAGGCAGAACCAAGATGTCCGACTCATCGAGAGCGCCATTAGCGGCCAAACACTTGCGCTTGACCGCTTGCAACTTGTCCTCACTGGTGGCCGAAATTATGAGACGGGCCCCGACCGCGGCACACTCCAGGGCAAGCTCCTCCCCGATTCCAGTGGAAGCACCCACGATCCAAATTACTTTGTGTTTCAAAATGGCTGAACCATTTCCGAATTTTTCATAGAACACGACCATCAAGTCGCTGTCAACCTTTGACCACTTATATAACAAATAGCCAGCAATGGCGACAAAAATGGCAGCACATAGTCCTAAGAGGAAAGCCATATTTACGCACAATTGAACAGATGTTACTGCTGGTGATAATATTATCTCTCTGAAGCTAATCACCGGTTTCCATGGAAACCATTGTGAGCAAACAAGAAACCGGTATGTTGCATAACATGCTCACACGGAAAGTCATGGTCAAAACATAGCAGCAAACCAATTATATCTCGTTCAAGGTAACGACATGTAGCAATAGTCATGGGAATGTTAGGTACAGTTTCCATGGCAACTGTTCAACTGCCAAGCTTTTTTCAATTTAGCTGAAATAACTGAACTCTTCATCAGCCTAAAGACTTGCAGTTATCATTACTGCAGAGTCCCATAAACAAAATGGCTACCAATCTGAAAATATGGCGTTTTATTGTTCTCAAACTAATGCGCATGCGCCATTTCCCGAACCTTGTCTTCGGTCATATATCTTGCCATCAGAAACTGAAATACATTGGGAAGATGGACACCAAAGTAAATGGCCGCCAAGGCTGGCTGTTTAATAAGCCACGCCTCGGTCACCTGATTGGCCAGACAAATGGCGTACAGCTTGGCACACCGTTCGGCGGTCATGGTCATGGCTTCCAGTGCACTAGACTGTTTCCGAGGGCCCGCTTGCTTGGTCAGCTGGCTGGTGAAGCTTTTGTCCAGGAGGGGCGTCGCCACCGGGCCGGGGCAGACCGTGCTGACCACTATGCCCCGGCTGGCCAGTTCGGGCCGAGCCGAGTCGAAGTAGCCATGAAGGGCATGCTTGGTGGCGGCGTAAGCGCTGCTCGCCGGGGCACCTATGACGCCGAAGCCGCTGGACGTCACGGCCAGGTGACCCTTTGACCCATTCTCGAGCCAATGCTTGACCATGAGCCGGCTCAAGTTGATCGGGCCGAAGACGTTGACGTCGAAAATCGACTTGTCTACCGAGAGGTCGATTGTCTCAAACTGGCCGACTTGAAATCTGCCGGCATTGTTGACCAAGATGTCCACCTTTTTGAATTGTTTCAAAACCTGGTCAAGCTTGGCCTGATGACCATCAGTGTTCGTGATGTCCAAAGGCAAAACCAAGATGTCCGACTCGTCAAGGGCTTTATTGGCCGTTAAACACTTGCGCTTGACCGCTTGCAACTTGTCCTCACTGGTGGCCGAAATGATGAGACGGGCCCCGACCACGGCACACTCCAGGGCAAGCTCCTCCCCGATTCCGGTGGAAGCACCCACGATCCATATTACTTTGTGTTTCAAAATGGACGACCCTTGACCAAACCTCTCGTAGAACATGAGCATCAAGTCGCCATCACACTTGTACCATCTGAATAAAACATAGCCAGCTATGATGGCGACAGTGATGGCAAGTAGTATGCCTAATATAACTATCATGATGAACGATGTGCAACTGTAACTGAAGCAAATATTACCACTACACGCCGATGATATGAAATTTTATAGTGGAAGGCCTTGGTTTCCATGGAAACCGGTCTGAAAACAGCTGAAACCGGTTTTTTAAATTATGAGAACTTGCTAATCATTGGCTACCTGAAGAGGTATTTCTTTTTCATTTTCGCCTATTTTCGAAACCTTGGGTCATCGTACGGTCCCTCTAAAGTTTGACCCTAATTGACCCATGGTGTAATATCATCATATGAACAAAATGTAGACTGATGCAAAAGCAACAAAAGCCTTTTCACTTCCTGTCTCTTTTATATGAACTTTGATTAAGCTGATGAACTGATAATTAGTTATATTGGATTTGACTAATTATTATCATTAATTATCAGGAAGTGACAGTGAAATCTTTCCGCCATGACAGTTGGCGGTACTGTCGATACTGCTTGAGTCTACCGAGGGTGGTTATATCACTGTCGTCACAAATGTCACAGCTTCGTCTTGTTGCATAATATTCGGGCCCGGCATGGTTGTTGCTATGGGTCAAGAGAAGGGGCAGCTTTTCAGGGTCCTTGATGGACACGTGACCCGCGCAACCGGCCCCGGCCCTGGTTACCAGGCTGGTCAAGTAGGTGAAGGTCAACAAGATGGCCGTGCCCAGGGTGTAAAATGCGACGATATTGGTACTCTGGATGAAGCCAAAGTTCTGGAAGAGTAGGCCGCCCACGCCGGCGCCCACCAGCTCGCCCAGGTTGTTGCAGGCCGACCACCAGCCGGACACCAGGCCGTAGGTTTCTATGTCGTCCGAAGCGCCATCTGTTATCACCAGGTCCAGTATGGCCTCGAAAGTCGGCACGAAGGACAGGGAGTAGGCCAGCCCCAGGACCATCATGGCGGCCGTGCTGATGTACATGCTTCTCTCCAAGCCCAGCAGGTCCGATGGGCCGAGCAACAGGTAGCCCACAACGGTGCCCAGTAGGCCGACCACCATGAGGGGTGACTTGTCTTCCATGTTGTTCGCCAACCAGCCGCCCACCGGAGAGGACAGGGCATACGCGGCCGACATGACCAGAAAGATGAGGCCCACATATTCGGGGGAGATGCCGTAATCTCGAAAGTGCGGCTCAACGGTGGGGTCAAGGAAGCCCTGGGTGGACGTGGCCACGGCCAGCACGATGCTGACCACCACTACTCGCGGGTTCTTGGCCAGCGTGGAGTATCCAAAATGGCGCCCGGCCGATGTGTCGGGTCGTTTCAAATGAGAACCTAATTGAAGTAAATTTGTGACTGATTAAACTAATTGCAATTAAGCGTACCTTCCAGCGGCTTGACATAGTAGTAGCAAGTGAATATATTGAGTAGAACAAAGGTGCCCAGGATGTAAAATGGCAGCTGGTAGCCGCCCAGGCCGTAGAGGAGCCCACCGACGGCCGGGCCCATGCTCATGCCGATGCCCACACACGTCTCGGTCAGCCCGAAGGCCAGGCCCACATTTTCGGGGAACAGCTGGATGATGTAAGTGTAGGAGGCGGTGGAGAAGCAAGCTGCCCCAAAGGCGGCCACGCCCCTGACCAGGAAGCACATCCAGGTGAAGGTGGTGGTGTCGTCAATGTAGACCAGGACGCCGAACAGAATGTTGGCCCACCCGTTGAACCAGATGCCCGCCAGGAGCATAAACTTGATGCCCACCAGGGGCAGCACTGAGCCCAGGATGGGCGAGGCCACCATCATGACCAGAGCGTAGACCGAGAAGACGAAGCCCGCATAGGCTGACGTCATGCCCTTCAGGGAGGCCTCGTAGGGGAAAAATGGCGCTATGATGGACATGGTCAAGTAGGCCGTCAGGTTGACCATGGACAAGGCGAACAGCGTCATCTTGCGGGACACTGACCGCTTGAAGGGGCGCGACAAGCTGCGATGGTGTGAGTAGGACAGCATGGACTTGCGCCGATAGGCAAAGGCTATCGGGTCGTGCACTTTCTTCTCAACAGGTGGCGCCTCCATCGAGCTGGACGTCGAGTAGTCTTCTCGGCCGCCGAACAGGATGGACTTTGTCCGCCGAACGGTCAGCTCTTTGCCCGATTGTGTTGAGCCATACATGACGGACAGCAGGTTATCGTTGTCCGCCATTTTGGTTCTTTTCTGCGTCATGAGTGGCCGTCCCAGGGCACCCTTGGGCATGGACAGGGCGCATGCCTGGAGCAGTTCCCGGCTGGCGCCATCTTTGCCCGACTCGACGTGGTCAAGGTCACCGTCGCTGAAGTTGTGCTCCGAACCAAGATGGCTGCCAAGGGCTGAGCGTTTGCCGACTTCTTCGTCACTGTCCGAATCTGAAGATGGGTTCGACGAAGTAACAAAATGGCGTCGCGAGCTTCGTGGCCAAGTACCGGAAATGGGACTGGTTTCTCCGTCTAAGGCCAAAACTCTATCCATCAGTTGATACAAGATGTCCACAACTAACCACACTGCACAGATCAGTGTCTTGCGTCGCAATTAGCATGCACTAATTAAGGTGTTTTTTGCAGCTAATTGCTCTTGAGTTTGGCAATGGAAACTTTCTGTCGGCACTTATAGTCGACTAGAAAGCGAAAAAATTAATCCAGCTTTCATATGATAGTTTCTTTCGCAACAATACAATCGGCTTCGTTATCGCAATCTTATCTAGCAAGTCGCTCGTGTTGACGCGATCCTAAGCCCCTCGATAAGATAAAGATTACTCGGAAGAGCGCCATCTAGTGAGCAAAAACTTCAGCAAACACGTGACCGGCAACTGAAGGGTTATTTATCTGACAGCACGCGCCGGTTAGTAGTATCTCTGTTTCGCACTGACAGGTAGATAAGGGAGAAGAAGAACACAGTGAGAGCAATGTTGATTAGATTAAGATAGAGCAAAAATTCGGGAAACTGCCGGATGAAGTAACCAACGAGAATGGGATACAGGACGGAAGTGAGGCCGGACGAGAAGACAAAGATGGAGCCGATGGTGTTGGTCACTTCCATGTGTTGCTTGAGAAAGGAGTACATGGGCGCCGACACGGAGGCCGACCCGATGCCAATCAGGACATTGCCGGCCCACGTGACCGCCAGGGACTGTCTCCCGAATAACAGCTGGACAAGTGACCCGGAGCCCAGCATGAAGCAGTTCATGTAGACGAAAAACTCGGGCTTCAGCTTCATGGCCAAGGGCACCGAGATGGCCCGGGAAATGGTGGACGCGTAGTACATGACCGAGCTGATGTAGGAGGCCGTTTGCTTCGACAGGTCAGTGTGGTAGTACTGCAGGTAGGTGGGCATGAACTGCGAGTATATGATGGACATGCCGCTGTAGAACAGCATGGTCAGGCAGGCATATGTCACAATGTCCGTTGCGTTGACATTCCGCTTACACGGCAGTCGGTTCTTGAGCCCTTCGACCACTTTGTCCACTCGGTTCCGGTCCATGGGTTCCATTTCCGTTTCCTGGGCCTCTTCTCGTCGTGGCACTTGATATGCATCGATGAAGTACAGCGAAAAGATGACAGCTGACGCCAGAGCCAGAACGGCGCCGGTGATGGCGTACGGTATGTGAATGCTTGACCCTATTCCCTGGGCATCGTTGGCCAGAAATTTGACCGTTATGAGCGGGGCAGTGGCACACCCGAGGGCAAAGCACAGGTGCAGGGCTTGCATGTAAGGGCAAGACTTGTCCTTCCATATCTCGAGAAGCCAAACATTGACCCCGGCTTCCATGCCGCCATTTGCAAGGCCACTGAGTCCGGCCACAGTGAACACCGCGGCCACATTCTTGAAAAGGGGCAACAGGGTGACCCCGACCGCCATGATGGCCACCAGGACGGAGATGACAAGCTGGCGGTTGCATTGGGCAAACAAGATGGCGCCCAGTGGGGCACCGATCATGTAGCCGGCTGACCGCGATGTAAACAAGCCAGCCATTTCAATGTCAGTGACATTTAATCCAGTTTTCAAATCGGTCAATGTCGGCGCTATGATGTTGTATGTCAATCCCTAAATCAATATGACAATTAGATTAGTCGCTTGATTACAACGTAATCACTTACGCCACCAAAAAAGATCAGGTACAGTGAGAAAGTGTACAGAATTTTCTTCTCCCTGTGTCCGCCATCTTGATTCGGAACAATTTGTCTTTGACTACTTAAGTTGCTTTTCTTCTAACACTAGTCATATCTTCTTTTCCGACTTGTCACAATTTATGTTTCAAGTGGTAAAAAACCGCTATCACGTCTTGACATTTGTTATCAGGGAGAAAACTTTGACTTGACTGAGCTAAATCAAAGTAAAGTGTTTAAGTTAATGACTCCATTGCAGCCTAATTGTTGTGATCACCAATTTAGAACGCACTAGAACAATTTAGCTGAGAGAACCTTGAACTGTTCCAAAAAAACTACAGAAACTATGGAAATGTAAACTTTGTAAAGTCGGCTTCCTCTCAAGACACTTTTGGCGCCAATTTCAAATATGACTAATTAATTTATCATTCAAACCTCATTAACTACTGAATCAATAAATTTAATTGTCTGTAATAGAAGCCTAGAAAAGTGGAATATGCAGAAAATACTATCAGGTGAACATACATTAGAATGAATATGAGATCTTGTTGAGTTATATTACTAATCACAGGAATCAAGGCCAGCGATGTGAAAACTGAAACTAGTGTAGCAAAAGTTAATTGAATTACGTGATTTCTCGTAATTACTGAATAAATTGGCATCGCAATTGCAATTAGCGAAACAATAAGGAACAGAATAGCCAAACCAAAGTCTTTGACAGTTTTTGAACCACCTTTCCAGCCAAAGATGATGAACATGAAAAATGAGAACCAACTAATCACGATGATAAAAAATATCACCAGAAATATAATATAAACTTTCTCGAACCACTTGCTTCTCAATCTACTCTCATAATCGGATTCCATCATTAAAATAACTAATTACAATCACAGAGAAACAAAAACTTTTCAAATAGAAGCATAGCAACAACTGTCAACAGTAGCGTTGTCAAGGCAACCAACGGTTGAAAACCTAACGCCATCTATCGGCAATCTTGTCGAAAGTAAGCGTCACAATATTTACAAATGGTAATCAATTTATTCGCAATCTTACTCCTTATTTCAACTTCACTTCCTTGTCACTTGTCTGTTTAAGAACATTCGTTTCCTTATCTGTCCGCCATGACACTTTTATCTAATTCAATTTTCGTCCACAGAACGAGGGGTTTGTTATGCATGATGCCCAGACCAAGGAGCCAGAGGCCGAGTTCGGACATTGCGGCATTCCGTGACCGGTTGCGCAATGCCAAGCACGTGGTGGCCTTGACCGGGGCCGGAATATCAGCTGAGTCGGGAGTGCCAACCTTCAGGGGCTCTGGCGGCCTGTGGCGTAAGTACCGGGCCCAGGACCTGGCCACGCCGGAAGCATTCAACAAGACGCCCAGCCTTGTCTGGGAGTTCTATTCGTATCGGCGAGAACTGGTGCTGACCAAGCAGCCCAATGCAGCCCACTACGCACTCTCAGATGCCGAGAAGGCCTTCAGCCAAGATGGCCGACGCTTCACGGTCATAACACAGAACATTGACGAGCTCCATAGGCGGGCGGGCAGTGATAACGTCATAGAACTGCATGGGACACTCTTCAAGACACGGTGTACCAAGTGTGGTGACATTGCTTCCAATCACGACTCGCCCGTTTGTGAAGCCATGCGAGGCCTGGGTGACCCGGACCCGACCACCCTGGACTCGACGGTGCCGGTCAAGGAGCTGCCCCACTGCAAGAAGGTGAACTGCAATGGCCTCTTGCGACCCCATGTTGTCTGGTTCGGCGAACAGCTGGACCCTCGAGTTCTAGAACAAGCTGCTCAAGAGCTGGACAAGTGTGATCTATGTCTAGTGGTGAGTGTTGTACTTGTTTGCCTAGGGCTAGCTCTGATTTGTTCCATTGCAATGATTCCATTTAGATTGGAACCTCGTCCATTGTGTACCCAGCGGCCATGTTTGCCCCTCAAGTGGCGGCTCGCGGAGTGCCAGTTGCAGAATTCAATATAGAGTCGACCCCTACGACGGACAACTTCGGCTTCCACTTTGACGGTCCCTGTGGTACAACTCTGCCCGAAGCCTTCCAGTCATAGGCAAAGGGCAGCTCTCGTCAGTGACAGCCCGGGAAAGCTAATATAATATGGAACACTGACATGGATTCAGCTCGAATATATATTTTTACATGGGTTCTGTTTTTCAGAGACGAAGTCCATCACAATTTGTCACGTGACAGCTAATTAAACTTTAATGAACTGTTCAAGTTGATGTTTGGCAAATACAGTTCGGCAAAGTTTAGTACAAACTTTGTAATATTGAAAATTTTCTAAAGTGCACTCTCTAGAGGGAACCGACAGGTGAATAGAGGTCAACCGGAGACACGGGTCAACTTGGTCACGGCAGAGGGAGAGGAGAGGAGGAGAGGGAGAAGGAGAAGAGAGCTCTAGGCTAGTCAGTGTGCTTTCAGTTGTCCGTGAAATTTGGTCAACAATTCGGAACATCATTGTTTCATTTTCATTCATAGTCGACATAGTTTTAATTCGATAGTTTTTCTCGCAATGTACATAGCGGCCATTTTGTTTGTGTTACTTTCAGTGGACAGTGGTCAAGCACTGGGCTTGTCCGCCAATGCAAGTCGCATGGAACTGGTCAGTCATATGATTGATGGCGGCCATTTGTTGTCCATGAAAGTGCACAGTGAATTCAAGGCGGGCACGGGCGAGTTTACCAATGACACGGTCATACCGGCCCGGGTCAGGTGGCTGGCGGCCGGTGGGACACTGCTTGGGCTGGTCAATGACCTGGTGATGCGGTCACTGCCCAAGGTGGCCGAGGTCACCTTCAAGGCCAACTTGTCGCTAGCGTGCACTTCCGGTCTACTGATGGTGGCTACGGCGGCCCGCCAGGGGACACCCTGGGTGTTCAGAATGGCGGACGCGACGGGCACGCTGTCGCCCGGCCTACTGGACGGCTCCATCACTAGCCTGGGGGCTTATGACGAGTGCCTGGGCATCCGGAGTCCCAGGGGTGATGTCGAGGGCAAGTACTGTCTAGTCAAGTGGTCACTGCCGCTTCCGGTCAAGCCGAAGCACGTGACTCTGCAGGACCGCGTGCTTGACTTCAAGGGGACCAAGCTTCAGGGGACCGTATGTTTATCTACCAAGTTTACCCAATCTGTCCCACTCATGTTTGCAATATTAATTCCTTTGTCCCCTAGGTGTTTGACGACATGGCTGGCTATGCGCATGCGTTCTATGAGCGCAGCGGTCGCAATGGCCTTTGCGTCCCTTCCAAGTGCTCTAAGGAGGATGTCGATCGAGTTCTAGACTACTGTAAGTTCGAACTGTTCTGTCGAACTCTAAACTGACCGTATTTGTGTCCAGTTCTCAAGGACACTGGCCTCGAAGCCCACGTGGCCCGTTGTGAGACTGCGCGGGACTCGTTCGAATTCAAGGGCTACCACTTCGCCCTCATGGGCAGCCTGTTCGCCATTTTGTTTTTGGTCGTGGCTGGCTCTCTGGTTGACCTGACGGCCGGTGACGAGAAGCCCGGCCCACTGGTCAGGGTGCTGAAGGCCTTCTCGCCCTTTGCAAATGGCGCCTCGCTCGGCGGGTCACGTGACTCTGGCATTGGCTGCATTCACGGCTTGCGCTGCATTTCCATGGCTTGGATTTTGTACACTCACACCTATCTAGTGACCATCAAGGAGACATTTTCCTTTAGCCGCCATTTTATGTATGCCGTCGAAGGCACTGGCTTCCAGCTGGTCCTCAATGGCTGGGTCTTGGTGGACACTTTTTTCGTCATAGGTGCTGCCCTCTCGTGTCTGGCCACCTTCAAGACGCTGGACAAGGTGCACCGGGTCAACTTCGTGACCATCATCGCCAACCGACTGGCCCGCTTGACACCCATGCTCTACTTCACCCTTGCCCTGTGCATGCTGGTGCCCGCCCTGGGCTCTGGACCGCTGTGGTGGGAATACTGGCGCCCTCAGGTGGCGAGATGTGAAAGTAACTACTGGGCCACCATGTTGTATGTCAACAACTGGCTACGCGCCGACGCAATGTGCTACTTGCCTTCATGGTACTTGGCCGCCGACTTCCAGCTGTTCGTCTTGGGTGTCTTCCTGTCCGCCATTTTGTGGCGCTTTACCAAAGTCGCAGTATGGGCCGTTGCCGGTCTGGCACTTGGCTCTGCCGTTGCAGTGGGCACGGCCGTGGGCCTAACTGGTCTGCCGCCCACTGTTATGTACAATACGCCCACTGAAAGGTATGTCAGCCATGTTTTTGCAGCTTACCGTTGAATAAATCATTCAACTTGCAGTGAAGTTGATGACGCAACATCAAGCATATATACGCCCACCTATGTCCACCTGGCTCCCTATTGTGTGGGCCTGCTACTGGGCTTGGCCTTGCACCAGCTGTCCAAGAGGAAGATGGTCATCTCGAGGGCTACCAACCTGACTCTATGGTGCCTCTCCCTGGCGGCCATGTTGCTCATCCTGACTGTGACCCAGGGCTGGAACCAGGGCAGCCCGTGGACCAGCTGGTCGGCGGCCCTGTACGGGGGCAGCCACCGGCTGGCCTGGTCGCTGGCGGTCTCGTGGGTCATTTTTGCCTGCGCCTCGGGCCACGGAGGGGCCGTTGACTCATTTCTGTCCTGGAAGCTGTTCACACCCCTGAGCAAGCTGAGCTTTGCCGTCTACCTTCTCCACTTCATCGTGCTCTGGGCCAGGTATGCCTCGATAAGGTGGACTCTGCCCTTCGGCCACTATTCCATGGTGAGTGCCCTTTACTCTGTGAACTATGCAAACGACCCCTAACATCTCATTCGTCTCAGTTATGTGAATTCATCGTGAACTATGTCTTGAGCACAATCATGGCCGCCATTGCCTTTCTATGCGTAGAAGTCCCCTTCGGCAAGCTGTACAAGATGGCGACCAGTGATGGCCCCAAGTGGTCTGACGTCCATTTTGAAAAGACGAATGGCTCGCAGCCCCTTGACCACGAGTCGGCGGCCACTCAGGGGACTACACGACTTTAAAGATGGCCGACTTTCACTCTCTAGATGTCACTGTTCAAAAACCATTATCACTCACAAACTCAGCACTTATTTGAAATGCAAATGCAAAGTTGAATAAATTAGAATATTTTTGAATGTTCTCCAGGTCCACAGAGTGTTGGGCAACCATGACAACCAAGATGGCGGCCCGTCTATTTGCCAAAGTGTTTCTCTCTCTCTCTCGCTGAACAGTTCACTCTCGAGAAGAGTGAGTCTACGGAAATGTCAGGACAGTTTTTTGAACTGTTCACTGATATGACTACTCTGTTAGGTCTCTCTTTGCGAACATGATGCAACTTGAATTGAAGAGCACGAAACTTAACCAGGAAGGAAAAAGATGACGGCAGGCAGAGGAGGGGGAGAGAGGGGGAAGGGAGAGGAGAAGAGAAATGGAGAGGGAAAGGCAAGAGGGACAGGGAGAGAGGGGGGGGAGAGATCTGTCAGGATGTATGCGAAGTGCACTAAAGAACTCGAAATGTACGAGTTCGAAGTAGACTTCGATTGATCAAGTGGAGAGAGAAAAGATTCTCTCAGAGAGGGAGAGGGAGAGCGGAGAGGGAGAGGGGCGAGAAAGGAAATAGAAGTGTTAAGAGTTGGCTAGAACATTGCTCTGGACATTTCATACTTACATTGAGCACACTGAACATCGCAATGTACACTCAGAAAGCAAAACGTACGTGGTCGAGCCCAATGTCCAATTACTGTTGTGAAATGTCCGCTTCGAACTCGAACATTATATTCCAGGTTCACTGGGACGTGAATTTAATTTTGCGCTCACTCGAACTCTTCAGTGTACATTAGCCCTCTCCCTCTCTCCCTCTCCCCTCTCTCCCTCTTCCGCTCTATATTTTGCTCCTTTTTGTCCCATTTTGTGTCCGTTTCACGTTCTGTTTGTCTTCGAAACACTGTGTACATTTAGAACAGTCCAAAAAGCTTCGAAAGCTACAATGTGCCAAAGATTCAACAGATTGGCAGCCAGTGTGTGTTGTTTGTTGCGTAAAAACAAAATGGCGCCCAAAGTGAACTGGAAGGCTGGCATGTTCGAACGAAAAAAAGAACGAACAAGATTAGAACATTGTCCAGATGTTCGTCCATTTTGTTTCGCAAGCCAGCCAGTTGCGTCTTACAGTCCTAAAGTCCGAACATCTCGAACTGTTCAAGTTCGCGAATGGCAGTGTCATAGTCCATTGAGATGGATAGTGAAGAGATTGAGCCAAGCAATCCAATTACCAATCCAAAATGGCGGACAGTAAGTAAGTTCTGAGAGTTCGCTCCGAGAGCGAGCAGCTTAGCCGATGGGAAAGAATGGAATTGTCGAAATAGAACTTTTCGAGACAAATTCGAGATAAGGTTCTTTCATTTGGCGGAAATATTCGCAAACATTCTTTGTGGTAATATATTAAACATGTGCAATTTTTTAGCTTCCTTTCTCTCTCTCTCTCTCTCTCTCCCTCTCCCCTCTTCTCTCCCTCTGTCGTATCGGTTTACTCGACTTTTCATCCAACTCGCCAAGTTCTGGGAATGTTCAGGAAATAGAACTTTCTCTTCGAAATTGGTCTCTGCAGAATTCATGAAGAGAGCGGTGAGCGGAGGAGAGGGAGAGAGGGAGAGAGGAGAGAGGGAGAGACATATCCAAAAACAAAGGCGAACCTCTCAAGTCTCAGTGTACATTCTTTCGAAACACTGGCTAGAGCTTTAGAACAGTTCTAGCTTTTTTCGAACTTTCGAACAAAGTTCTACTCAATATGTGTTTCCTTGGAGACATCTTTTTTTTGCTCACGAAACTCAAATACGCTCTCAGGTATGATATAAGAAATAGTGTCTACCTTTCAGCGCCTCCAGGTATTTCATTGCATCATCACACCGGCCATTGTGAGGGAGAGAGGGAGAGAGAGAGAGGGAGCCTTCTCAAATGACAGTTCGAAGGGAAAGAGGAGAGAGGGGAGGGGAGAGGGGAGGAGAGAGGAGAAAGGGAACCATCTTTAATGCCTAAAAGCACTTTGGAAGTGAAGTGTGAAAAGAGATACAACTAAGAATGGAAAATGACTGTTTATATATTTCTATATATAAATATATTTCGGGATACTTTTTCTGTTATATGGAGTTTCATTTGATGGACTTTGAAATGGAAAAAGTGTATCAACATGTATTATGCAACTGGACTGGTGTAAGTGATACGAGACGAGAATTCAGTAGCTCGGCTTCTCCTCTTCCCTCTCCCTTCCTCTCTCTCCTCTCTCTCTTTTCCCTCTCGCGTCTCTCTCTCTCTCTCTCTCTCTCTTGATGACTTGGGAACTTGACTTTTAGAACATGAGGCCAATGTACAGGATTTTCGCGAGCTACGGCTATTGTTCTTAGACAAGAGGGAGAGAAAGAGAGGGGAGGGGAGAGGGAAAGTGAGAGGCACAAGGAGAGGGAGAGAGCGAGAGAGGCACGAGCGAAAGTAATTGTCAGTGTTTTGTGTACGCAAATAATACACCGTGACGTTTAATTTAGTCGTGCAAGTAGTCACAGTCCGTAGTCGAGTTCTAGAACTCGACACGGAAGGAAGAGAGGGGGAGAGGGAAAAAGCGAGAGGGAGAGGGAGAGAGAGCGAGAAGGAGCGAGAGAGAGAGAGTCACTTTTGAGAGCGCAGGTGCGTAGGCCAGGTCACAAGTCGGTTTCAGCAGGGAAGGAAACGAAGGGAAAGAGCGTAGAGGGAGAGGGAGAGAGAGAGAGGGAAAGGGAGAGAGGGAGAGATAGAGGAAAAGGACAGAGTAGGAGAGAAAATCGATCGAATATATTTTGCTGCCACTGCTTTGCTACCAGTATACACATATACACACACATAAAAGGGGGAAGCGAGCTAGAGCGAGAGCGCGGGAGAGAGAGAGAGAGAGGAGAAAGGAACGCCGAGAGGGAGGTAGAGACGGGAGAGGGAGAGAGAGTCTTGTAGTTCTAGTGGTAGAACAGTTCTAGAACCGACAACGAGTCAGGAAAGCGAAGTGTACAGAGTTTAGTGAGAAGCTGAGTGAAGCAGTTGCCGTGTGACTCTCTTTCTATCTCTCGCTCTCTTCTCTCTCTCTCTCCTATCTCTACTCTTTCTTCTCTCTCCTCTCTCTCCTCTCGCTCTCTCCCTCTCGCTCTATCTCTCAATGTGAATTTGCTACGTGTCCAGCTTAACTCGTTCCATGTTCGATTCGCGAACCGTTCTGAGAAGTGTCCCGGAAAGTTGGAGCTTGATGTGCTCGCCGACTGCAAACTGCCAGCGAGAAGATCTGCAGGGAAAATAGGGAAAATTGACTTCAATTCTTCTTCTCTCCTCTCCAATTCTTCTCGCATCGAATGTTGAATGTTGTCTTTATTTTCGTTCTCACACTAATGTCAGCTGAGACCCGGTTCAGGTAAACACACATTTCCAATTAGTCACAGGTATCAAGTCGTCCGTCATAACCGGTGATGTCTCTCTCTCTCCCTCTCTCCTCTCCCCCTCTCTGCGGCCGCCATGACACCCCGTTGACCCCTTTCATGTTTGTGCCCCATATGTTGTCAGCAATGGTCATAGAAGAGACCTAGGACTGAACATTACGAAAATATTGAATGCCTTCTTCGATCACGGATACGACAAACGAGTGCGACCAAATTATGGAGGTGAGTCACGCATGCGTGAGCGCGCTCCTATCTCTCTCTCTCTCTCTCCCTTGCCCAAGTTGTCACTGACAGACAGAGAGTCACACACACTCGGCATTTCGAATTCGTGAGAGATTAGATTCAGAACCATTCTGAACTTTAATGACTGCGATTTAAGGGATTTTTCCATCTATAAAATTTCTGCCAGGTAATCCTTTGCTTTCAGAGACAAAGGTATTTAGGGTCCCTCTCCCTCTCTCCCTTCCTCTCTCCTCTCTGTGCGGCTGCCTGTGTCTCAAGTGTACCGAACTGTTCTCTCAGAAATCTGCAAAACTCGACAGAACTCGACAGAATTGGACAGAACTTTGGTTCTAATCTTTGTTACAAGCTTGCCTCGAATAGAGCTGCCATTGTTTCTATATGAACAACCCCTAACTTTCGGGTCCATATTATTCTATATTACACATATATTTATGTTGCATTTTCACATGTCGACCCACATTCTTGTTAGACGGCTCTCTCTCCTCTCCCTCTCCCTCTCACGCTCTCTTCCCTCCCCTTGGCCTCTCTTGAGTCGAAGCTTTTCGAAAAATATGAAGTATATAACGATTAGTTAAGTTAGAAAATAGCTGCCATACAAGTGTGTGCCCTCTGCTCTCCCTCTCTCCCTCTCCTCTCTCTCCCCCTCTCTCTCTTCGCTGCATGCCCTCTTAGGGAGAGGGAGAGGGAGAGAGAGAGTGAGCGAGGAGAGGGAGAAATGAATCGAATCAGTGAATGCAATTACTGTGCTTTAGCAATAAGAAGCTAGAGGAAGAGGGGAGAGGAAGGGGAGAGGGAAAGGGAAAGAGAGACTTTATTCTATACATTGCTTCTGAATGGCATTTCAATGGTCATCTAAAGGCGGAAGGTTTTCTCCCTTTCTCTGTTCCTCTCGCTCTCTCCCTTTCCCTCTCGTCCATCCACTCTTTTCCTCTCCTCTCTCCTCTTTCCCTTCTCTCTGGCCCTCTCGTCTCTGTTGCTCTCCGCTCATGTTTTACCCTACGGACAACTAAGTGAAAGAAAAGTATATATAGTTAGCTTAAGCTATTACAAGCATTGGTGTTGAGTGCTGAGTATAGCAAAAAAAGAGAGGAAGAGAGGGAAGGGGGAGAGAGAGAAGAGCAAAGAGGCAAAATCAAGAGCAAGAGGAAGTGGGTGAGAGCGAGAGGGAGAAGAGAGAGAGAGAGAGAGATCGTAAGTGGCGCATAGGTGACTCTTATAACTACGTAACCCTGTTACCTTCTTATCTGTCTCCCCCTCTCTTTCTCTTTCTCATTTTCTCTCCCTCTCCCTCTTTCCCTCTTATCTCTCAGCGAGAGCATGTAGACTATCAATGTCTGCATTTCAAGTTGCTCATTATACAGCTGACGTATCGCGGCTCATTCTGTTGTTCAATTAGACGGCAACCTTCGGCAAATTATGTGGCTGCTTTCTCTCTCTCTCCTCTCCTCTTCCTCTCTTCCCCTCTCCCTGCCTCTCTTCGCCCTTTCACTCACCGTATCATCAATAATGCAATTAAGTTTCTCTTCGAAACTTTTAACGCTTCACTCTTCCTTCATGTGTATTTGTCCTCCCCCCTCTCTCCTCTCCCCCTCTCTCCCCTTCCCTCTCGCTCTCTCAGGCTTCACGTCTTTTTTCGCTCTATTTTCTAGCAAGTCTCTCTTATCTGACTTTTTATGAACTCGCTCTCTCCCTCGCTCTCCCCCTCGCTCTCGGTTTTCGTTTCCTCTCTCTCCCTTTCGCTCTCTCCCTCTCCCTCTCAATCTCTAGCTTACAGAGTTATGCCATGAGATGTAAAAAGAAACTACTACACTGAAAAAGGTACACTGTGGTATTAAGAGCATCTTAAGTGCTCAAGGCGCCATGTGCACCTTCGCTCTCCCCTCCCTCTCCCTCTCTCATCCTCACCGTTCGACTTGCTCTCTTTTTACTAGTCCCTTGTTTAGCTTTTCTGCTCTCCCTTTCCCTCTCTCCCTCTCCCTCTCTCCGGCCAAGTTGACAAGCTTTGGACATTAGGATTCAAGTGCAATCCAAGTTCGCAGCCATTTGCGGTTCACCAACAGCATGGCCTTCTCTCTCTCCCTCTCCCTCTCCCTCTCGCCGAACAGTTCTAATAGGCTGCCAACCAGAAAGTGTCGACATTGCTTTGCTCTGGCATACGTCTTGCTCTCTCTCCCTCTCCCTCCTCTCTCTCCCTCTCTCACCACGGTCCTCCCTTTGTTGAACCATCACCTGGTTCGAACTACTCGTAATGTTGGCTGATAGTGTTCTAGAACTTGCTTCTATGGCCATTGTCGACAGTTCAAGAAAGAGAGGGAGAGAGTGAAGAGAGGGAGGGAGAGCGAGGGGAGAGAGGAAGAGGAGAACCTTTTTACGGTCGCATGATCTTTACAATGGAACATTTCTCCAATTCAATGTGGCGCCAGGTTTTCTTTTCATTCATTCTTTCAGTCTTCACTCTCCCTCTCTCTCCATCTCTCCCTCCTTCTCTCTCCCTCTCCCTCTCTCAGCAGAGTTCTCTCTCTCTCTCGCTCTCTTTCTCTCAAAAGCATGTGAGAAGAAAGAGATATGTGAAGTTTTTCATTTTGTATTCGCTGAAAAAAGAACGCCAAAGGTAGAGATGAAAGAGAGAAAGAGAAGGAGAGGGAGAGAGGAAGAGGGAGAGAGCGAAGGCGAGAGGGGTCTCCGGCTTTGATCTAGAAATCGAGTCAAGACGTTCAACTGCTCATTGCCAGCTTCTTCCCATTAATGTCAACCTGCGTGCTCAGAACATTTCGAATTTCCTTTTCTCTCTCCTCTCGCCTTTCCTCTCTCTCCTCTCTCCTCTCTCTCCCTCCTTCTCTCTGCCTAGTTCGTTTCCTTGGATTCCTCTTTTCATCTCGATTCTCTCTTTTTATTTTTATTACTTAACAAATGAGTGAGAAAATTCAGCACATGTTTCGTGTACCGACAGAGAATGACAGCGAGAGGGAGAGAGCGAAGGGGAGAAAGGGAGAGCGCGAGAGAGAAAGAGAAGAATAGGAATCCAGAGACTTCAAATCTATGCTTGTCTCAACCTTTGGCATTTTGTTTCTCTCTCTCTCTCTTCTATTCTCTCCCTCTCCTCTCTCGCCGCTAGCTTTCGCTTTCCTCTACATTGCCTTTGCGAAGATTCATTTCGCCGCCAATTTCTCTCACTCCCTCCCTCTCCCTCTCGCCTCCTCTCTCTCCCCCGCTCTCCTTCCTCTCGCCACTCATCGCAACACACTCGCCATCATCTTTCCTCACAAATTCTCAATCTCAGCCGCAGGTCACAACACAGTATCAATCAGAGCATACGCTCTCTCTCTCGCCCTTCCCTCTCTCCTCTCCCCTCTCCCTCCCTATCTCTTGATTTCATTCTGTTCGCTACTGACCTGAGATACTTTCTAAAGAATGCCCTGTAATTTATAATACGGTCCCTGGGTGGAAAAAATTGATGACAACCCATCAATTGAGGCGCCAGTTACAAAATTGTAGCTAATGTTGCCAAGGAGAGGGAGAGGAGAGAGGAGAGAGGAGAGAAAATATTAAGGTCATAATGAGAAATTGTTTCCATGTCTGTTAAAAAATATTCTCATCTCTCTCCTCTCTCCCTCTCTGCCTCTGCTCTCTGGCCATAAAGTGTCTCTCTAGACTTTCCAGTCAGAACTGTAATGGCTGTTACTTCATTATATATAGTCTTCGCATTATGGTTTATTATAGAAGACAAAATTGTCTCTATCCCCTTTCCCTCCCTCCCTCTCTCGGCCTTCTTCTTCTTTTCCCGCTCCTCCTCTCCTGAGAGCCGTGCACAAAGGGTCCATTGTGTATCTTTCGTGCTCTCTTTCTCTCTCCCTCCTCTCTCCCTCTCCCCTCTCTCCCCTCTCAACTCTTTTTTGTTGTGCGCTTCATGTTGCATGTAAGTAATCAGAGGGACCGTATTATAATCTTGGGTCGTTAAGGAATATCACCATTATCGTATATTCACTGAATGGATGTGAATGGAGAGAGGCAGAGGGGCGAGAGGGAGAGGGAGAAGGAGAGAGAAGAGGAAAGGAGGATAGCTCACTGCGGCTCACTTTGTATTGTAGAAAGACTAATAAAGATTAATTTTTATGCTAAGTACTGTCGACTTACAGCTATGTTCTAGAACTTGCCAGTTCAATTTGAGTATATTTATCTTCATATAACACTTTTTTACTGTCTCTCCCTCTCTCGCTCCTCTCTATCTCTCCTCTAGACGTAAGTCCGCTGAACTTTCCCTTTATTTCTTGACGTTTCGCTCTCTCTCTCTCTCCCTCTCACGCTCTCTCCCTCTCCTCTCGGTGAGCAACATTCTGAGCGAGCAAAGTTTTGCCATGAAATGTGCACACACATATATATATTTCATAAACATGAAAAAATTGAGCCTGCACGTGACGTACGTGTTCAAATTTCCGAGCAAGTCTCTCTCTCTCTCCTCTCCCCCTCTGTCTCTCCTGGTCCTCTCCCTCTGTCTCTCGTCTCTCGCTCTCTCCTTCGCTTGCCTAGTGAATGTTTGTGCGTGTAACCATGATTTACCGCAGAGTAAAAGAGATTTGAAAGAGAGAAAGTGGTCTCTCGCCCTCTTTCCTTTCGCTCTCCTCCTCTCTCTCTCTCCCTCTCTGTCTCTTGTCTCCTTCTCCCTCTTGAGTCAATCATGTATAGTGGAAAAAATCCCATGACGAGCAAAATATGATATCAAATAAACGCACGCAGAGCGAGATAGTCTCTTTGTCTCTCTCTCTCTCCCTCTCTTCCTCTCCCTCTCTTCCTCTTCATCTCTCGCTCAACTGCCATTGCCTTTTGCAGAAATTTGTTCCAAATTGAAAACAGGAAATAGGCGACTCGGAAACCGGAAATGCTCGGCATTAAATTAAAGCCGATATTGAGAATACCATGAAAATTTAGAAGCTGATTTAAATTTCCCTCTCTCTCTCTCTATTTCCTCAATCTCTCTCAAACCATTCGCCATCACAGTATTTGCTCGTCTCTCTCCCTCTCTCCCTCTTCGCTCTCGTCTCTCATGAGAGAAGACTCAGATTGAGCACGTTGTCTCTCGGCACGTGTTTGGCTTCATGTTTATTATGAGCCAAAAATACTATTATATGAGACACACCGACCTGAGGTTGAGATGATCCATTAAATGGATCGACCATTAAGAGAGGGAGAGGGAGAGGAGAGCGAAAGAGGGAGGGAGAGAGAGGGAGAGAGAAGCAAGTAGAGCGATGGTGCTGCATCAAGTCGTAGACATATCACTGGACGCCTTCTTTCAATTGATGATGGCTGAGGGAAGGAAGGAGTGAGAGGGAGAGAGAAGGAGTGAGAGAGGGAGAGAGAGAGGGAGAGGGAAGAGAGAAGGAGAGATAGGGAATAGCATCTTCTCTTAGGGGAAATGGCGTGAGGTAGAGCGAGAGGAGAATGAGAGACAAATCTAAAGAGTAAGGGAGAGAAGAGAAGAACTATTTTGCCGCCTCAGCATATGACCTTCTCTGCCTTTCTCTCGCGCTTTTTTGCTCTCTCTCTCTCTCTCTCTCTCTCTCCTCTCACTATCTCTCATGCTCGATATAAGGAACACTGTGTATTATGTGGTATATGATACACACACACATAGCGCACAGATTCTTCGCTACTTGATTTATAGTCTCCAGATTTCTCTTCCTCTCTCTCCCTCTCCCTCTCCCTCTCTCCCCCTCTTTCGCGCACTGTGTCTCTCCTCTCACGCTCTCTTGCTCCGAAAAGGAAAACAAGCATCTACGTGCAAGTTGCACTGTTTCAATGAAAGCAAAATTGTCTACCGAGAGGAGAATAGGGCTGAAAAGGAGATTAGCGTCGACAAAAGGCAAAGACAAAAACAATGGACGAAGACAATACACTGGACCGGATGTGGAACAATGGCGACAAGTTGACAGCTAGAGGGAAAGAGGGGGGAAGAGGGGGAAGGGAGAGAGAGAGGCAAAGACACTAACTGTGTGTACCGAGTCCACAACTGGGCTCAAGATGGCCTTCAGGGGGCTCACATGTCACTGTGTTTACCTTCCGCTAGATGTCAGGCCGAAAAAAGAATCTACATATCACTTTGATCTGAATAGCAAATCAGGCCAATGTTTATTTACTCTAGTCATTAGTTAAGTCAAGCTCTTCCCCTAATTAACGGGTAGACGCTTCCCGCCTCGCGTACTGACCTGACTTTGACCTTTGGGTGACCCTTGAGTGACCTTTCCTTTCTGGGGTCAGTGATGGGCAGAGAGCTCTCCCGGGCGACCGTCGGCGGTTTCCCCTTTGATGTCACATACAATGCACACAAAATGGCCGCCAGTCGAGTTGAGATGCAAATGCAGTCAAAACAGATTGGCATATTTTTGAATATCTTATTCGCCTTTCCTCGCCTTCACTTAGCAGCTGGTCTCGAGTCAAAATGGCGTCCATCACAGTTTCGAGTTCTTTTCCACTCTGTGAACAGTTCATGTCTGTCCGGAAAGACACTCGGAGAATATGAGAACAGTGTCTCGTCTTCTTTTTGCTCCCAAGTTCGAACTGCTCTGAAATGACAATTCGCGTGGCCTTTGGTTGGCAACAGCTGTTCCGGGTTCTAATTTGCGGTCGGCCGCTAGGGGGCGCCAGCTAAGATTGATTGGTGGCCAGAGTTGAGCTGAAGGGACCCAGAGATGTAATCAGAGAGCGAAGCGGAGAGAGGGAGAGAGGAAAAAAAGGAAGGGACAGAGAGGGGAAGATCGAGAGGAAGAGAGGGAGAGAGGAGGAGAGGGAGAGGAGGAGAGGGAGAGCAGTGTACTTAGGCAAGATATGTGGACTATGATACGAACGTAGCCAGACATTGAATATCAGGCAAATGTACACAAATTGTACACATGTTCGACTCGAATGTCCAATTACGCTCGTGAATGTTCACTCAGAGAGCATGCATGTACAAATAGATGGGGCTGAGATTGAGTTACGCAACAACTCAATTATTGTCGTTCAAAATGGCGGAAAATGAGCAGGTATGCAGCACAAAAAAGAGGATTACGTGATTGCAAAGTTTCCTCTTCTCTCTTCGCTCTTCTCTCTTCTCTCTTCCTCTTCTCTTCGTCTTCCCTTTAATATGACAAACTGGAAATAAGTTGCTTCCAATTGTTCCCAGTATATTTCCAAAACTCCATTGTGGTAATATGTTAAACAGTAGCAATTTATCAGTTCTTTCGCTCTCTCCCTCTCCCTCTCTCGCCCTCTTTATCTCCCTCTCATGCTCATTTCTCATCTCTCGGCACGAGTATGTCGGCCATGATTACATAAATTCAAGCTGCTCATTCCATAATACTAATCATAGAAGCTTCTAATGCAGTTTGATTAAACAAGATAGAAAGGAATTTTGATTTTGTCTCTTTCCTCTCCTCTCCCTCTCTCCTCCTCGTCTCTATCCATCTTGTTCCCTCTCAGGACAAGTTGACAATAGGACTCAGGTTCACATATAGGTTTCGGCAATTCGCGGTTAGCCAGCACATGGCTTTACTTGAACAGTTCTAGAACACTTTTAATAGGCTGCCAACCAGAGACTATCGACTTTACCGCTACCTGACATCTCTCTCCCTCTCTCCTTTCTGCCTCTCTCTCCCTCTCCCTCTTTCCCTCTTCAGCTTTTCCTCTCGCTCAAAGTCTCTCGCGATCTTATTACTGACTGCTTAGAACTTTTCGATTTTACTCATACTTTCTCTCCTTCTCATCTCTCCTCTCTCGCCCTCTGCTCTTCCCTCTCTGCCTCTCCGCCGTCACAGGACCACCGGTCGAAGTTCAAGTATCCATGTACATAGTGTCCATATCATCAGTGTCCGAAGTCCTAATGGTCAGTAGAATCAATAAAATCTAAATCCATAGAAAAAAGAGACAAAAAGCGAGAGAGGGAGAGAGAGAGAGAGGAGGGAGAGAGAGCGAAACGCAATATTCAAATGACTCGACATTTCCATTTCCGGTTTGCATTTCAACTTCCGGCCGGCAGGACTTCACGTCAGACTTCTATTTCCGGCAAGCCTGGAAGGACTCCCGGCTGTCCTTCGAGGCCCGGCCGGGCATCGAGTCCCTGTCGGTGGGGGCGGAAGTGGCCGAGCGGATATGGGTGCCCGACACCTTTTTCGCCAACGAGAAGTCGGCCTACTTCCACTTGGCCACCACGCCCAACACCTTTCTGCGCATCGGCACGGCGGCGAAGTGTACCGCAGCATGAGGTGAGAGTCACGTGACACGCACAGCACACATGATTGCATCATCTTCATCCTCCCATCTCATCCCTTGTCACTAATGCATCAATCACCCCTTCGTGGGCCAGGTTGACCGTGACGGCCAGCTGTCCGATGGAGTTGCAATACTTTCCCATGGACAGGCAAACGTGCAGCATAGAGGTGGAAAGTTGTGAGTAGCCAGTGGGCCGGCCCACCGTTTGTGGGCAGAGTCATAGTCCTCTTTTTGTCTTCCCCAAGATGGCTACTCCATGGCCGACATCCGGTACAAGTGGATGAACGACAAGGCGGTGGGCATTGACGACAATGTCATGCTGCCTCAGTTCAGTATATTGGGCTATAAGCAAATGGACCGCCATGTTGTCCTCAGCACAGGTAAGCCCACCTCTTTGTCTGCCCAAGTCTGCCACTTTAGTCTGCCGTTGTCTCCTTTTTGACCGGTAGAGAGGGGAAGGAAGGGGGAGAGAGGAGCCTGACACTTTTAAGGGACAATCTCATCCATCTCGGCCCTGAAGCCTGTCACAGTCGGCCATTTTTGTCATACATCACGTGACCTTACTCACACCCAAAGGTCATTGGATTACATTTTGCAGCTGGTTAGCTTCCATAGTCTTTCCGACTGGAGAGACATTAATTCAGTCGGCCTCCTAGTCACGTGACACGCATGTGTCCTAGAAAGTTTGTGTGTCTGAGTGTGTGAGTTAGCAGAGATGTGTGCTAATTAGCGACTTTGAGATTTATACTTTTAATTGGCAAATGTAAATGGCTCTGCAAGAGGGAGAGCGAGAAGGGAGAGAGAGGGAAAGAGGGAAAGGGAGGGGGAGAGAGAGAAACAAATGGCTGCTAAATGGGGAAGAGGTATTAATTCAGTGCCTAATTGCTTTTATCTCTTTCGCAAACACAACACACATACATGTACACATACATAGGAAACTATTCTAGACTAATTTGCGAGATACAACTGGTCCGAAGTATGGGATATTACATGATACAAATATACATACCAGCCTCGCTGATAGTCATCATATCATGGGTGTCATTCTGGCTCCACCGCAACGCCACGCCGGCCCGGGTCCAGCTAGGGGTGCTGACCGTGCTGACCATGACCACGCTCATGTCGTCGACCAACTCCCAGCTGCCCAAGATATCCTATGTCAAGTCCATTGACGTCTTCTTGGGCACGTGTTTCGTCATGGTATTCGCAGCTCTGCTCGAATACGCTGCCGTGGGCTACATTGGCAAGCGCATATCTATGCGCAAGAACAGGTATGTCACGTAGTGGGCCTGTGCCCACTTTTACCAGTTGTAATATTTTGTAATATTCTGTAATATTTTGTAATATTTTCAGGTACCACCAGCTGGCCAAGGCGGCCGACGATAAGAAGAGACGCCTTCTCCAGATAGAGGCGACTACGGGCATGAAGTACAGATCCTGCGACGACCTGGACTCGCCGCAGCTGGCGCCACCTGCCGACTATGCGCTACAGCAGCCACTGCCCGCCATGCCCATGCCCCAGACTCCGGCGGCCCATTATGCCACCATTCGCCGCCACCTTGGAGACTGCCAGCGCCAGGTGCCGCCACCGGGCCAGCAGGCCCACCAGCCGTCCGGCCGTAGCTTGGGGCAGATAATTTATGGCCACAGCCGACCCCAGGACGTCCGGCTGGACATGATTGGCTCCAAGACCACGGCCAGCGTGACCCAGTCCCCGTCTACCGGTGACCTGGACGGCCTGGCGTCGCCCAACTCGCCGCCATATGCAACCGGAAATGGAAACGGAGGCAGCACCGGGGTCAGTCGCAACAACTCACTGCGCCACCGGAACCCGGCATCAGCGCCACCTAGCACGTGCCGGAGCCACACCCTGCTGCCCATGCCCACGGCTCCGGCCCACAATGGCCAGGTGGCGCCCTCTAGGAACCTGAACGAGCTGTTCGGCGTCAGTCCCAGTGACATTGACAAGTATTCCCGAGTCGTGTTTCCGGTTTGTTTTGTTTGCTTCAACCTGATGTACTGGATGATATACTTGCACATCAGCAACGTACTCAATGCCGACATGTTGGAAAGTCCGCAGTGAAAAAGAAAACCAAAATGGCGTCGACCACTACACATACACACTTCCACTTCCGGGCACACACTTTGGACAAGAAATCTTATCATGTTTAGGACAACTCAAGCTCTATACCAAGGGGTCGGGTCACACAAAAAGAGGGGCAAAACTTTATATACATTGACGATATCACGTGACACATCATACCCAAAGAAACGCCCCCTATTTACTTGACACCCCTGTTCAACTATACCCAACTAAACTAAGTAACTGAATTAGCTGGCAACTGTTTTTCAATCAGAAAAAATGACTAGGAACCCGTGTCACGTGACCTGCAGCATTTTTTGCCCGTATATTTAAAGGGGGGAGAACACTAATCACGCAGAGTCACGCAGCCTGGGAAGGAATCGGGGACAGAGAAACAAACCAATACTTGAAACAAGACCATTGCGCACATTGAAACACTTATATACCATTTCTCAAGATGAATTAATCAGGTTAAAGATGGATGACAGGAAACAGTTGCTATGACGGTGAAATAAAGAATGTTTTTCTATACAAATGTTGACTAAACCAACTTGTCAATACTATTGACTCAGTAGACATTCTTTCAGTAGTTCGAGAACGCAGTCGACAAGTGGCGCCATCTAGTGAGCGCGAAAACAGCTGCTCAGCTTATTGAACCCTTTTTCGTCCAGTGTTCTCGGAAAGTCTTCTATATTTCCAATTCTGATTTATGATGACCCATACTTTCTGTATTTTCTTATATCGATTATATTTCATTTTATGGTACAATACCCATGCCTTTAGTTTCACTTTTCCCTCAGAGTCGCCTCGTGATCATTCCGTACTTGTATCACAAAGCTCGACAGCTTAGGACTGCAAAACAGCTGGATAAAGTACATTGTTATAATATGTCAATATTTCAAATGCCATACACGTGTAGTTGTACCTTTGAAAGTCTAAACCAGGATTCTATTGCGTAACATCGTTCAAAAGGAGATAAAAATACTTGATTTCCCGAAGGTGCTCTGTAGCTTTCTGTGTACTATCGGTCGCGCATGCGCAGTGAAACTTGACCTGCTTCAAGCGTGAATGCCGCCATCACTGTAATTTGAAAAGGTACAAATTTTAAACAGCCTAGTTGTAGATCTATTTCCATAATCATACTGTTGAACGATACTAACTGAAACTATTCCATGACAGCCTGGAGCTGTTTCATTGCTAAGAATAGCTCATGACCACTTCAGCCCACTTACTGCCAACCTTGCCCACAATGAGAAACCTGGCTTTGCCGCGAAATATAAATCGAATATCAAAGACACTTGTTTCTAATAGAAAGTTGAGTGCAATGTATATTTCGTGAAAATATTACAGTAACTAAATATGAGTTATTCTATTTTTCAATTAAAAGTGAAACATAGCAAACATGGACATGATGATTTGTTGAGTAGTTTGCTAATTGCGAACGAAATCAAGAGATGAGAAGAATTAGAAATGAGAGATGTGAAAAAGTTGCTCAAATTTGTTGCATTTTGTCGTCGTTTTATTGGTTCATGATATTCGTACCACAGGTGGCGCCTCCGTCTCTGTGCCCTGATTGGTCCGGAACAATGGTGTGAAACAAATGTTGTATATATAAGTTTGGCCAAGTAAAGTAGAAAAAGGAACGAGAGAGAGAGAGAGAATTTTGCGTTGTCGACCTCACTGCGCAGGAGCAGTAATATTACAGATTAATATTACAGTTATATGGATGCCCGTTTCTGATTGAAATCATCGTCGTCCAGATCCTGATTAGATTTAAGCGTGATAAACATGTGCTGCTGATTATGATGCTGGGACATCTTGCTGCTCGAGTACATGGTCTCGGCGTCAGGGGACCGTCTCCAGAGAGTCCACGTCACCGGAAGCCGAGCGGAAGATGGCCAGTGGGCGGAAGTTGGCCCACGGACTCTGTTTCTGGTAGGCCACAGTGGAGTTGTGGTCCCGCTTGAAGCTGTACCTTTGCACGGAGCGCCGCCTGGGGGCGCCGTAGCAAGTGCACGAGCAGACCGAGGCCACGTCTTCCGTTTCCGGTGTCATGGCGTCCGGCCCCTGGCCGCTGATGACCGACTCGTTGCCCGTGATGACGTCACCCTCTAGCCGGACGGCGCCGGCGGCGGCGAAGGCTGCCTCTGCCTCGTCTCTCCTCTCGTCCTCCGTGTTGAGGGTCAAGAAGCGCAGGACAAGCAGATTAATGGCCGCCGACACCACCGACAGGCCGAAGAGTATGAAGACAAGCGAGAAGATGACGTAGGTGGGGTCACCCTGCAGTGCTGACCCCTTCTGGAGGGCCACGTAGTCGCCGAAGCCAATGGTGGTCAGTGTGATGAAACAGTAGTAGAATGCGTCAAAGTAGGTCCAGTTTTCCCACCGGGAGAAGGCCAGTGCCCCGGTGGTCATCACTATGCACGACACGATGGACACGAAGCATATCAAGTTGGTCTCCGTTACCTGTAATCAAAAAAATCCCAGGTAAGTACAGGTAAGGCCAGAAAAAGGCAAAAATAGAAAAATATTGGCGTCCGCCACCAGATGGCGCCACTGACCTCAGTAGTCTTCATCTTGAGACAGCGTTTACAATGTTTCAACGAGTAGGCGACAAAGGTGTTCAAGCGTTCACCTATGCTCTGGAACATGACCAGACCCAAGGGTATGCCGGCCAAGGCATAGAACATACAGAAAGTCTTGCCGCCCCACGTGGCCGGCGTCGAGTGTCCGTATCCTGGAGTAGATTAAGTTGATTGGATTAATTTGATTACATTACAGCCAGATTAGGTAATTGTCTTTTATTCATTAGTCGCCAGCAAAGACTTAATTCTCTGTCGCTCTGTTCATTATCTTTTCTGTTTTTCTTTCTTTCTTTCCTTCGCTCTCTCTCTCCATCTCTCTTTCTTTGCGTTTAATCTGCAAAGTCGCTTCTTTTGTCGACTCTGTCTTGTTGCAGATTATCGGTGTCGCCGATATTTCAGTGTTAGGAGCGAAGAAAGAGCTGCGGCTTGATTGATTTATGTCTCAGAGATAGAGAGGGCGAGAGGGTGAAGGTAGGCATAGAAATGAAAAGAAAGAGGGCGAGAGGGAGAGGGAGAGAGATGGCGAGAGGGAAAGCCTCTGATTAAATGCGTGTTCGCCTTTTTTCATTGGGCTTAAGAGCTTAAGTACGTGCTTGGTTGCTACGTAATGCACTGAAAGACTATCTAAGATTGTCTTTACTTTGCAGTCACTAATTTAATCAGATTCCGTCTTACTCTCGCTCCCTCTCTCCCTTTCTCTCCCTTCCTCTCGCCCTTTCGCTCTGTTTACCTCTGTCGGCATTTGCTTTGACTGTCTAGCTGACAGGAATCTAGTGATTAAATTCCTTCAGTTGACAAAGTCGTCAACTTGTTTGTCATCTAGTATTTACTTTAGAACTGTTCCGAACAATAAAGCGCCAGAAAAGGTCCGCAAGATGGCGCCAGCAGTGGCTTAACCTGAATATCGTGAGCCAGGCTTATCGATTATCGATTGTGGACCTGTTTTTCGGTAAACAATTAGTGTCAATAGACAGTCAACAGCAATCAGCAATTCAAGTAAGAAACTAATTACCAGCCAAAGTTTGACTAATTAGGCCCATTATTTATTTCTAGTCACGTGACGTGAAGAGCAAGAAAAATATATAAAGCCATTTCCGTCTCGCGAATATATAAATCAAATTGAAAAGATTGCATAATAATTGGAAATTAGTATTGCGAGCACGTTTCCGGGCCAGAGAAATTTATGACAGCTAAACGGATGTGACATTTGGAATAAACAAATAAAAAGCAAAATGGCGGCAAACATATATCTCTACAATTATTCGGCGCAAGTTCGAGCACCCTTCTGAACATTTGTGAACACTGAGCATTCATTGTTCTTGTTTACACTAGATTAAGCATTCAAACATATAGAACTGTTCAATCGGTCGTGTACATTGCAGTTTGCTGCTCTCGTTCGAATCGAGCATAATCGCATTTCAGCTTCCAACTTGCTTTCCGGGAAACAAACAAATCGAATTTGAACATTTCGAACTTTCGCGTTCTGTGTGTGTGTTCTGAAGTTTGCCGTTTCATTTCAGAGTGCAATTAGAACTGTTCTTGGACACAATGACGTGAACATGACGTTCGAATGCACGCGGACAGTGGCCAGTGGACCGAGGCTGAGCAAATACGGCACGAAAGGGAAGAGGGAGGAGAGAGAGAGAGGGGAGAGGGAGGAGAGGGAAGGGAGAGAGAAGAATAAGTGCCGATCAATGTATTCGGCAGCGGCTCTACAACTTGAGACGCGAATCAAGTTGATTTCGTTCCTCTCTCCCTCTTTTTTTGCTCCACTCTATTGCAGTCTCCCTCTCTCTCCTCTCTCTCCTCTTCCCTCTGCCTTTTTACTTCTTGTTCGTCATAAATCGCAATTCCGAGCAGCGAATAAAAAGGCAATTGAAGCTTGAACAGTTCAAAGTCGCCAGGAGCCAATGTAATTGAAGGCGGTTCTGTCCTCCTCCTAATCTCTCTCTCCTCTCTTGCTCTCGCTCTCTCTCTCTCTCTCTCTCTCTCTCTCTCTCTTCCCCTTTCGCTCTCCCACAGGCTGACAAGGCTCTGACCATCACACAGCACATGGGCGGCCATTATTTTTTGCTGTCTCTCACAAGAGGCCAACTTTGATGAGAATTGTTCAACCGTCGAACTTTCGAGAGTAGAACTGTTCTGCAGAACATTGTCGATTTCCGGAAAGACTATTTCTTCGTCATTAATTGAATGCAGCTCTCTTTGCTGGAGCTAGAGGCTAACAGAGTTGACGGAACGAAAATTGCAACAGAGAGGAGAGAGCGAGAGGAGAGATGCGAAGGAGAGAGGGTAAGAGGGAAAGAGGGAAGGAGAGAGGAAAGCAAAGGCGAACTGGATAGCCGTTGACAAATTGCTTCGCTTCTCTGTTTGGACAGTTCTGAGATGGTTCTAGAACCATTGTCTCGAAGTGCACAAAGATTATGCAAGTCTCTCTCTCTCCTCCTCCCTCTCTCCCTCTCCTTCCCTCCCTCTCCTCCTCTCATAACGGAGCCAACAATGATACACGGCCATTAAGCGCCATCTGGAATGTGTCTCCCCTTCCTCTCTCCCCTCCCCTCCCTTCCGCCTCTCGTGAATATTGCGTAATAGTTGCGTCTCGTCTTGACCATATGTCCAGGCTCAAGGACATTAGCGAACGGTTCAGAACCAAGTTCGACCCAGTTCTGTGTCTCAGAACTCGAAAAGAGATATATTTATGAAGGATGTCCGCCATGATTTTTATTGCTCTCTAGTGAGCATTGTGTTGCCAATGTTCAAGTTCGAAGCGCCTTGTTTTTTTTTGTTCTATTTGTTCAGCTAAAGAGCGAAATAAATAGACTGAGTGAACAGGAGCGAGGGTGAAAGGGAGAGAGGGAGAGGGAGAGAGGGAGAGCAAAGCTAGTGAATTTAGCAATGTCTGAAAACGTGAAACTTGTGTTTCGAGTTCTAGAACATTTATTGATGGCTTTCTAAGTTGGATGAATTTTCTGTCTCTCTCTCTCCCTCTCTCCCTCTCTTTTTGGAAAAAGCTTTGCTTGTATCACGCCTAACAAGGAACGTGAGAGCGCAAGAGAGCGAGACGGCGAGAGGCAAAGAGGGAAGCAAGAGAGGGAGAGAGAGAGGATTCAGTTTGCATTTCGGTGAGAACAAGAACTCGAAGATAAGCGACTATAGAACAGATGGTTATGTACAATTCATGCCGAACGCGGCGCTTGGTAGGCTAAGTATACTGTAAACAAGCTGACTAGAGAGGCCAAGGAGGAGAGGGCGAGAGGGAGAGAGGGAGAGGGAGGAAGAGAGACGAAAGGAAAGAATACGCCAGTGTTCGCTATGAACCGAAGATCGATCGATACAACATTCCAGGTCTAGTCACTTATAGAACTTTTCTGAAAACTCGGATACCAAAAATATATACTATCGCTCCCTTCCTCTCTCTCTCTCTCCCTTCCTCTCTCCTCCTTCCTCTCTCGGCCTCTGTCTCTGTTAAGCTGGGAATAAGATGAATTCCGGTTTCATACCTCTGTTACTTTCAAAACCATATTAGCTGTCGCTGGGGAATAAATCGAATTTGGAATTGAAATGAAAAAGAGATAGAGAGGAAGAGAGAGGAGCTGAGAGGGAGGAGGAAGAGGAAGAGAGGTACAAAACCCGAATGTGAAGAGAAATATTTCGACTTCCCTTTGCAGTCGCCATTGAACTCTTCTAGAACAGTTCATTTGAAACAAGATCAACTCATGAGAGGAGAGATCAGAGGGAGAGAGAGAGAGGGCGAGAGAGCGAGAGAGAGAGGGAGAGAGAGATCAAAGATTGAAATAACTTGCCATAGAACACGCGATATGAAGTTAACGGAATGTCAAGAGAAAAACTTCGAATCGAAGTTCTAGAACTGTACTCAAAGAGATGAGAGAGAGAGAGAGAGAGAGAGGAGAGAGAGAGAGAGAGAGCAATAATTGACTTCACTCTGGAAATCATTTCGAACAATGAAACTCAATTTGCAAAAATAACATACAAGTGAACATTGAGCAGAGAGGAAGAAAAATGGCCGAGTTTTGCATATTACAGTTCCAAAGTGGCCGCAAATGGAGTCAAATGTTCAGAGCTGGCGAATCTTCGAGTACATTTGGAGAGAGCTCAAAGTTCTAGAACCCAACCGGGGACCGTACTTTAATTTAAGTGCGTGAAAAGAAAAGCTCTAGTCATCAGTCAAACCATTATGACATGTCTGTGTGACACTTAGTACATTCCGAATGGACCTTTGGCACATGTCAGAACTTGTCGAACTTTCCACAGAATGCGGCCGAGATGAGAGGGCAGAACAAAAATGGCCGCCGAATGTTCGAACGGAGTGGAGAGAATTTATGGAAACGTCCTCTCAGTCAGAATGCAAACATGTACATGTAATCAAATTCGAACCTTGGCTTGTGAACGTTAGAACTTCCTATTCGTCGAACTTTCACTTTCCTCTCTTCCGCTCTTCCCCTCGAGCTAGACGTTCTCTTTTCCTCTCTCTCTCCCTCTCCTCCTCTCCTATTCCCTTCTTCATCACGTTCCTTATCAAGGCTGTCGACTTAAACTCTGTGATGTAACTCGAAAGTTCTTAAACAAAGGTTCACTAACTTCACGGCTCTCGAGTTCTTAATTAGAATCTTCTCTTCAATTAGAGTTTACTTTAACTTTCAACTCGAAGCTCATTGGCCAGAAAATTGGCTCCAATTTTGAATTTGAAAAGAAGATGTATTCGAAAAAAGAGGAGTTCGAAAAATGGTTCTAGAACTACTTGAAAAAACTCGACGAACCGTTGCATTTTCGAACAATTGCGAACTGTTCAGTTGTCGAAAAAGCTGCTTCTATATTTGTTCTCGTGACGAACAGTTCTTTTAGATAAGAGCCAAAAAAGAACACATTGTTCGTGATTTGAACAGTTTGGCCAAAAAATTGAGTTCGAACTGACGAGTTCTTTGCATGTTGGTCACAAGCGAACAGTTTCGAACTGTTCACTAACAACCAGTTCGAACTCAATTGTCACGGGATTCGAGTGTGGGATTAACACTTCATTGGCCATCATTAGAATCAATCTTATCGAACTGTTCGCCAGACTGTGAACAGTTCTCCTCTATCTTTCTCCTCCTCTCCCCTTTCCCTCTCCTCTCCTCTCCCTCTCCCTCTGCTCGACACGCTTTGAGACAGTAGAAGAAATCCAGTGTGTGTGACTCACAGCTGATGACACTGTGGTTCTAATTCGAAGGGAAAGAACCTTTGCGAACATTTGTCAGCCCTTCCTGTCTGAGGAAAATAATAGGACAGAGAGGGAGCCGGAAGAGCGGAGAGCGGCAAAGGGAGGAAGAGAGGGGGAAAGGGGAAACTTAGATGGCGAGAGAGAGAGGGGGAGGGAGAGGGGGAGAGAGAAAAGAAATGTCACAGCGGGCGGACATTTTCGCCAAGAACATAGTCCACAATCTTAGAACCAGCTGTCAGCTTAAGAACCAAAGTCAACGCGATTTATGGACAGCGGAGAGGGAGAGAGAGAGGAGAGGACGAGAGGAAGAGAGGAAGCGAGAGGCGAGAGAAAAGCTTTCCCTCTCAGCCTCAAAGTCCACAAGCTCGGGTCACATTTGCAACACCCAAGCACTGATGAGAGGGGGAAAGAAGCCCCATCAAGGCATTTGCGTCTCACGCGCCTCGCACTCCAGAGACGGCCCCCGAAGCAAACAGCACAACAAACACAGCGCGAGGGGGCGGAGCTTACCTATGGTAGTGAGCACAGTGGTGGCAAAATAGAAGGCCCCTTCAAACTTCCACTGGACCCCTGATTTGTGGGGCACGGACTTGATGACCACCGTGGTCAGCACTTTGAAATCTTCGTCGGAAATGTTATACTTCTTCTTGAGCAATCTTTCCACTTTGTACAATGTGTTTTTCTGTATTATCTCATGCTCCGACTCCAGGGCATCAAAGATGGCCGCCCCCACCAGCAGGTAGGTGAAGGTACAGACAATGAGGGAGAGTGTCCTTATATTTTGCCGCTTCATCACCATTTGGGACCAGGGCCAGGGGTGCTGGTGGCGCTGGTGTCCGGCTAGCCTTGAGGGGTCATCTGCTTAGTGCACCGGTGGAACTCACGAGACGGTCCCCCTGTGGATTTTTTCGTTTGTTTTTGATTCATGGACACATTGCTCTCGGAAAATAGGGAAGGAGGAGAGATGAGAGGGAGAGAGATGAGAGGGAGAGAGAGAGGAGCTCTGGTGGTCACGAAGGCTGCCTTCAGGTCACGAAAGTGTTTTATGGTTCACGCACAGATGGACACATACACAGAGAGATACACACGGTCACGCAGAGAACTAAGGAGACGGTCCCCAAGGCGCGCAAGTGGTCAGCTTGGATTCAGTGGCCTGTGACTGTCACTCTGGTCACCAGCTAATTGGCCATCAAGGGGACAAGGGACACTCGGGCAAAGCGACAAGATGGCGGCGAGAGTGGTCACGTGCACTCTCTGCTTGACCATAATTGGAAGACGACAGTGGTAACAACAAAGATGGCGTCCGACATGGTTACATGATGGCCTCTAACTGCCCATTTGTCCACGTGGTTTACAAAATGTCTCCTCTGTCTTGCAACAATTTGAGTTAATTTAACACAATCAACTCCAACTGCTCAAATGGATACAGACAAGGAGAGGGAGAGAGGAGAGAGAGAGAGAGGGAGAGAGCAACTGCCGACGTTATTCGAAGACGCACAGGTTCTAGTTCTGAACTGTTCAATCGCCAGCGCTCAACTGTTAGTGCACGATCGAAATTACCAGTGAACTCGCTTTCTCTGCCGCTGTCTCTCCCTCTCTCTCTCTCTCTCCTCTCCCTCTCTCGCTCTTCCTTTCCCTCTCTTCTATCGCTGCTTTGCTTAGTGAGAGCAGTGAACAGTTGAGTTCTTTCCTACTCTCTCGCTCTGCACCGAACAGTTCAAAGACGCCCCTAGCGGAGATTCGCTCAACTAAGTCAGTAATATAGTGAAGAGAAAGAGTGCTAGAAAAAGAATGAGAGGGAAAGAGGAAGAGAGGGAGAGGGGAGAGCGAGAGAGACAGAGCCAAGTTGATTTTGGTTGACTGAATATCACATTTCTTCATATACGACGCGAAAGCTTTGTGTTGATGACATCAACATTGATAGAGAGAAGGAGATAGAGAGCGAGAGGGAAAGGGAGGGAGAGGGAGAGAGAGAGAGGGAGAGGGTGAGAGGGAACACGAGAAGAGAACCATAATAAAGGGACGCTTCTAGTTGCCACCTGAGTCCTTTGACTAAAGCGACGAACCTTTCCACTTGCTGCAGACAATGGCCACAAAGAGAGGAGAGGGAGGGAGAGGGCGAGAGGGAGGGGGAGAGCAAGAGTCACCTTTCGATGATGCGAAAACTATTTCAGATTTCCAAGCACTCTATAAAAAAGAAATGGGTTGAGAGAGAAAGAGAGGGAAGGGAAGAAAGGAGAGAATGAATCAAAGGAAAAGGCAAATAGAGGTTTTTCGGCAAAAATGGAATAAAATAAACATCAATCTCATCTCCAGGACAAGATTTCCTTTCGGGAAAATGGAAGCTTTGAGGAACATTTCCAACGCCTCTGGACATTGCCATCCAAATGTTTCATTTCGCTCTTTTTCATCTTGGCGTCTCCCTTTCCCTTTCACTCTCTTCCCTTTCCCTCTGGCTCTCTCCCTCTCCCTTCCGCTCTTAGTCGACATCATCAGCCTTGACTCTTGAAGATTTTACACCAAGATTCCTCTCAGAGCTGCCACTGAGGCGTTCTCTTTCGACTTGACCAGTGATGGTCAGCGGTCACCAGTGTCTATATTTAGAGCGCGACCCTTCTCCTATCTAAGGAAGGGACACCTTGGAGTGTCTATGCGTGACATGTTCTACATTCGCTCTCCTCCTCCTCTCCTTCCCTCTTCTCCTCTTTCTCACTGTCCACTCGGTCGAACTCTGTCCTTTCGCTAGAACTTCGAGTCAAAGTGATCGCTTGTCGGCCATTTTTTGTGTCTCCGTTACACCACAACTGTGCACACTCACAAATTTAACAAGAATTCAATTACATTTATGTACATTCCATTGGCTGTCTAGGTAACACGAGCCCGAATGAAAGGCAAAAAATCGAACATTGTTCTAGAACACAGTCCGGAGAGGGAAGAGGGGAAGGGAGAGGGAGAGCTGGACACAACATACAGCTCGCTGGCCACTTATTGATGTCCAGGCACGAACAGTGGGCTGCACAGAACAGAACACTCACTACTTAATTACATTCTCCCTTTCGTAAGGTCATCGCCTTTTAATTGGACTAACCTCTATGATTGATCGGCTCTGCAGCTGAAAGAAAGGCAGAGAGGAAGCCGGAGAGGGAAGAGAGGAGAGAGAGAGGCAAAAGGCAGAGAAGGGACGAAATTTCATTACTTAATTAACCCCTGGCTCATAATCTTGCGTTAATTACACTCACCTCGGCTCATTGGTCACACTGGCTTGCTTCCACTTCAGCTTCCTTCTCTCCCTTTCCCATGGAAGCTGACCGAATGTGTGTAACTATAAACTAAATTGTGCTCATTAACACTAATGACAGTGCGCTGGAGGCCGAAAATATCGGGGAAAAGTATTGCATAAAACAATTCCATTGTATAAAACATGGTATAAAATGCAAAGTAATTGGCAATTACGGATGCATTTTTGGCGTCCGCCGCTAGATGGCGCCCTCGAGACACGGCTTCGTTCGACTGGCTGCGCAGGCGCACAGAGGCGCAATCTGTTACTGGGCTTGGCTCTCATGTTTTGCTTTCTCTTGCAACACAATATCTCCCTTTCAATTGAGTTGACAAAAATTCATGCTCTCTCTCTCCCTCGCTCTTTGTTCAATCTGAATTAACTTTTTAAATTGTGTTGCATTTTTAAGCGTCCTTTCTAAATCCAGTTGTCGGCTCGTTCAATTAGAATCGTAAAGAAAACAGCAAAAAGATGGTTGACGGTGGACTGTCTTGCGTCAAGTACATTCTGTTTGTATTCAACTTCATCTTTGTGGTAGGTGTTAATTGGCGTTTAATTGTGAAACCCATTAACTTTAATTGCGCATCGACAGATCTTCGGCGGTCTACTATGTTGGTTCGGCTACTCAATGATGGAAAACAGCAAGGACTTCGGCCAACTGTTCGACACGCCGGACACGGTGGCCATTGGTGTCATCATAGTTGGCTTCTTTGTCTTCTTGATCGCCTTCCTGGGCTGCTGTGGCGCCATTATGGAGTCGTACTGCATCTTGCTGACCTTTGGCATTGTGGTGGCCGTCATGTTGACCGTTGAACTCATTCTGGCCGGCCTGGTGTTTGCCTTCAAGACTGACGTGAGTTGCCGTCTTTATGATGACTCTGCATCTCTCTCCTCTCCCTTTCTCTCCCCTTTCCCCTTCGATTCTGTCATATTGCATCGACGGTAGCAATTTGAGGTCAAATCAGCTTTATCGGTGTCACTTCCGCCACCATGATCCTATTGATGCTTCCGCTCTGTAACCTGTGTTTCCCTCTCTTGCTTTCTATTACTGGCTCAAACATGACGCAATGATTTGATCGAATGACATTGTTCTCTTTGACAGGTTCAAAATGCCGCCGAGCACGGCTTGAGCAATGGCTTGAACAAGTACAACGCTTCGAATCCGGACGCTCATTACACTCGCATCATTGATGACCTGCAATCAAGCTTCAAGTGCTGCGGCATCAACAACGCCTCTGATTGGTGGGGCTTGGTGGACCCTTTCCAGCCCAACCTGTTGCCCAAGTCGTGCTGCGACAAGACCAACCCAGAGGCTGTGTGCATGCTGAAGCCGGACGGACCGATGACCAGCACTACCACTGAAAGGGCGCCCATTGCCGGTTCGGGCTTCAACCCGCTGGTCTCCGAGAGCGCCGCCATTGTAGTAGACCAGGGACCCTTCGATCATGGCTGTCTACCCGTCATCGTGGACTCTTTCAGCAACTCGCTGGGCCCAGTGGGCGGAGCCTGTCTAGCGGTGGCCCTGTTTCAGCTCATCGGCATTGTGTTCGCTTTCTGTCTCGGCCGTGCCGTCAAGCGCGAATACCAGGTTGTCTAGATTTATCTTCACTCGTCTCTGTCCTCACGAGCTCTCTGAGACAACTAAACAGTCCGAAAAAAGAATGTTGATTGATTGATAAGAAAAAGAACTTTCAAGACACTCACGCAGAACCACACTCACGGTGTTCAAGGCAGTACATATTCGATAACCGTCTCAAGTCTCTCCTCTCTACATTATTTATCCACATACTGTTCTCTCTTTCATAGTTTCTACGTTCTACTCTCTTTCTTGCCGATACCACTTCGATAATCGTCAACTATTACGCAATCGCAAACACTTTGGTGGCAATCGTCACTAGTCGAGTCACTCAACGACAAGAAAAAAAGAATACCAGAATTGACAATTGTTAACAAGACTCCACTCAAGATATATGATACGTTGAAAGTTCTAGAACTGTCGACTTGATTGAAGGACATGTTCAACTGAAAAGAGAAAGAATTCGAAGATTGAACTCGATTGTGTGCCTTGGACCATTTTCAGAGCGATTCTGTAGAACACTCTTTCTATTTCCGGTTTTGCTATCCCTATACCAAGTCACTCAGAGCTCTGGGCTTTCGAAACATCTTTTCTCTATCTCTCTTTTTTTAAACGTTTTCTCAGAAATTTGTCTTATCTTATCACATTTTAATTGTCCGTCTACAAGTACGTGAAGCGAAAATAAATAAAAGAAAAATTTGAAGAAAGTAATAAATTAATTCTAGAGAACCTGAATCTAAAGGGCAACCAGGGACCTGGAAGTCCAGCTCGGCCACCGCCTGGCCAGCACTAGGTGGCGCCACCTGGTGGTCAGCCCTTGGTGTCATGGTGGTGCTTCTTGTGGTGCTCATGGTGGTGATGCTTCTCGTCCTTGTGGTCCTTGTGATGGTGGGACGAGTGCTTGTCACTGTGGTGATGGCCGCTCTCGTGGTGGTGGTGCTTGTGCTTGTCCTTGTGCTCGTCGTGCTTGTCCTTCTTGTCCCAGTGGTGGTCATGGTGGTCCTTGTGGTGGTCCTTCTTGTGCCCCTTGTCGTGCCAGTGGTGCTTCTTGCCGTGCTCCTTGTCCCAGTGCCACTTCTTGACATGGCCGCCGCCCTTGTCGTGGCCCCATTCCTTCTTCTTGCCGCCGTGGTCTGCGCAAGAGCGAAACACAGTTACGGGGACCGTTTCATTATGACGCTCTGGCCTTTGCCTCTCACTCACCCCATTTCTTTTCGTGACCCTTTTCGTGACCATGGCTCTTGTGACCCTTGTCCTTGTGCTCCTTGTGCTTGTGGTGGTGCTCCTTCTTGGCACCGTGGTCCTTGTGGTGCTTCTTGTGCGAGTGGTGGTGGTCCTTGTGCCCATGCGCGTGGTGGTGCGACTTGTGACCATGGTTGGTGGAGTGGTGGTGCTTGTGGTGCGTCTTGTGATGGTGGTGCTTGGTCTCCTGGGCCTCGGTGGCCGCCGCCTTGTGGTCATCGTCCTTGTGGTCGTCTTTCTTGTGGTCATCTTTGTGGTCATCCTTGTGGTCATCCTTCTTGTGGTCATCCTTGTGGTCATCTTTTTTGTGGTCGTGCTTGTGATCATCTTTCTTGTGGTCATCCTGGAAAAAAGTGGGCGATCGGTGGTCAGCTCTAAATTGTCAAGTGGGCGTCAGCCTACCTTGTGGTCATCTTTTTTGTGATCGTCCTTGTGGTCATGTTTGTGGTCATCCTTGTGATCGTGCTTGTGGTCATCCTTGTGGTCATGTTTGTGGTCATCCTGGCCAAGAAATGTCGATATTTAAACAGATTTATAACTAGTGCGCATGCGTTGACACCAGAGCCTCTAGCGGAGACACCCTTACCTTGTGATCATGTTTCTTATGATCATCCTTGTGATCATCTTTATGATCATGTTTCTTGTGGTCATCCTTGTGGTCATCCTTTTTGTGGTCATCTTTCTTGTGGTCATCTTTGTGGTCATCCTTGTGGTCATCCTTGTGGTCATCGTGGCCAGACTTCATGATGACGTTCTCGGCGTTGAACTGTTCCTTTATCTTGAACGAGTGGGCCATAGATGTCACCGTGACCAAGATGGCGACAAGGCATAGCCAAGTTATGCTGGAAGCCATGTTTGCTTGTTGAAGCAACTACTGATGGTATTTGAGTTGCTTCGGACTCGATGGTAAGTTCGACTTCGGACACTGGTCAGTATTTATCACGAGCACATGTTTAGAGCTGAGTAGTTCTGTTGAGATACTGAATGATTAGTTGAATGATATTATGAAGCGATAAAAGTTTCTATATATAGTCGGCTAAAATGTGCGAGCCCTTGGACTCAATCTGTTTTTTGGTCACGCGTGACACTGCGTGACTATATTCGGCTCTCTACAACTCTGTTCCTGCTTGGTACAAACTGTTAAGCTGACCATGCTATGATGTCACGTGACAAGATATAGATGCAATCTTTCGGATGCACTCTGTACTAGTCACGCAAGGTAAGTCACGTGACATCAAGAATCCTATCGCACAATAAGTTAAATTGAAATATTTCTAAGATTTGCATTGAGTTCTATGAGACATGAAATGAGCCGAAATATGACAAGTGAAATATCGAGTCAAGCAAAGAGGTGAGAAAGGTTAGAACTGCATGCGTGTAACTCACGCTTACACTTGGACCTGGTCACGCGTGACTGATTCCGCTAAACGGTTGACCACTAAGAAACAAGTTCAAGTTTGGCAACAGCTTGCTTTATAGGCCGTGATGTCGAAGAGAAAGTGCGAGTAGATGTTGAAACAAACAAGATGAGTGAAAAAGGTAAATCAGCTTAATTGCATTTATCAGATTAGGAAATAGATTAACAATCAAGTACAGTTACATTTGATTTTGTTTTACATGGAGCTGTTTGAGTTCAGTATATAAGACAGTAATATTGAGTTGAAAGGATATCAGTTACAGATCAACTTCCAATCTCTTACTATCTCATACTTTTAGCTTTCTAGTATCACAACAATCAGTTTCATGTTATATAAGTGTATTGACCAAATCATGGAATAAGTATTCCATCCATTCGGCGCCATGTTTGCTTCCCATCTCTTGGTGACATGGGCGCTCCTGTCGCCATTGGCAACTTGTTACCATCACAGCAATGGCGGCCGCGGTCAGCTTGACCACCAGCTAGTCTCAGCTCAGAATGCTAGACACGATGGAATCGATAAAATCGAGCCCACAACCGTTGCTCAGAGCGTTTTCCAACTGGCGCTGCTGGCAAGCCAAGTGGCGCCATCTGGCCATAGCCTCTTCAAACGGTCAATAAAGAACCATGTGACCATAGATTCGCCCGTTGACCTTAAGACAGCTGCTGGTGGCAAGAAGAAGAAGAAGAAAAAGAAGAAGAAGAAGAAAAAACACAAAAAGAAGAAGAAGATGAAGAAGCATAAAAAGAGTAAGTTCTAGAACTGTTCTAGCATTCGGTTCTGAGTTTGCAAAATCGAACTTCAACTAACCTGCCTTCTTCTTTTCAGAGAAAGGCAAAAAGAAGAAGGAACACAAGAAGAAGAAGATGAAGAAGAAGAAGAAAAAGAGTAAGTTCTAAAAGAGTTCGTGCACATAAAGTCGACTGAGTGGAGTTCTAGAACCACTTGTTTGTTCAAGTAGTGATTCACTCTAATTGCTAATTACCTTCTTTTTAAATCAGAGGAACACAAGAAGAAAAAGTCTCATAAGAAGAAAAAGAAAAAGAGTAAGTTTTAGAACTTTAACGAGTTCTCGGGATTAAAGGAAACTTTCACTGGGAGAATTGGTTCGTTGTTAATACTATTTGCTATTTTTAGAGGACAAGAAAACAAAGAAGAAAAAGAAAGACACCGGTAAGAAATGGAAGAAGAAAAAGAAGAAGAATAAGAAGGTAGGTTTCAATTCTTCCAATACTCCTCAGGCTGTCAAGCTTCCCTATTTTCCCAACTGAAACCTGAATTTTGATTACGAATTATGCAAACTTTTCGCTTCTCTCTCTCCTTTTAATAGAAAAAGCACGACAAGGGCAAGAAGAAGAAGTGGAAGAAATCAAAGGGCAGCAAGAAGGCCAAGAAGAAGAAATGGAAGAAAGACAAGGGAAAGAAGAAGAAATGGAACAAGAAGAAGAAACATCACAAGAAGAAGAAGATCGACAAGGGGAAGAAATGGAAGAAAAAGAAGGCGAAGAAGGCCCACAAAAAGAAGAAGTCCAAGAAGGAGAAGAAGAAGAAGAAGGATCACAAGAAAAAGTCCAAAAAGAAGAAGAAGAAAAAGAGTAAGTTCTAGAACTGTTCTAAATCCGGTTCGATCTCCAGTCCACTTTAAACTAAAATCGTCTTTGTCTTTGTCTTTTCAGAGGAACACAAGAAGAAAAAGAGCCACAAGAAGAAGAAGTCAGGAAAGAAGAAGTCTCACAAGGAGCACAAGAAGAAGAAGTCCAAGAAGGGCAAGAAGAAGAAGGGCTAGTCTACTGGAAATCTTCCGGTGGGCTTTTGGGCAATTTCTTTGGGCAAACCTTGGTGGCTGTTTTCAGGGAATATTCAATGTTCCCATGTTTTTCTCTTTCCTATTATTCTCGCTTCGACACAAAGATTAAAGGTTCATTTTGAAGTTCACTAAACAAAGTCTGCTGTAGTCTTCCTATTCCTTGCCAGTCGACCGAAAGTCAGTAGCAAAGTTTTCAGGCTCAAAATAGCGACTCTAACCCATCACTAAGAAGAAACAAATGCATCAAATCAGAGTCTTTGATTTTCCATATCATGACATAGCAATATTTTCCCATCAATCATTTTGAGTTCGAACTTGAGTCTTGTAGACTCGACTCGAAGACTCAGAGTCGCTGCTAGCAAATATTACCTGACTCGTCATTGGACAATTATATTCTAGTCTTCGCGCATGCGCGATAACTGGCTAGATTAATCTCACTCCGATAAGAGGTTTCTGATATTTAACTGCTTCGATTTTATAAATCGCGCTGAAACGTCCAAAGATACTGACCTTTACCTTGGACTTGAAAATACACTTCTGCAGATACTTTGCGCATGCGCTACACAGATCTTTGTTTCGAGTCTAGACTCGGTAGGTTCAAGAGTAACTCGACTCGAATAGTCGGAAAATGTATCGGGAATTGGACTCTATGATTCAAAGACCAAGCTCGACGAAAGTCGAGTCATTGCCCATCACTGCTTTCTCAAAAAGGTACGCCATGACGTCCGGCGTACGCGTGTGTAGATAAAAATACACCACTCGAGTTAAAGAATAGAGGATGAATCGGGCCGCTTTTTCTTGGCATTGTCATCGGGCCGCCCGAGACCACCGCCCGCCCGCGGGCTGAACGGGCGGGCCGGTCGGTGCCCGCAGTCAGCCCGACCCGATTCAGCCTCTACTACAGAATAACCACTTCCCAGCTGCGAAACTTTTTCGCTATCTCTACATACTGATCCGAGACGTCATATTTCAGAACAGAAAGAAGTAATAGGTCATTCTAAGTTTAATATCATATAAATCCAGTACAATGAAGACAATTGAGATGCTATAGCTTCTCATGCTCATCGCACTGAGACTTCATCTTAACGTTCTGAACATTGAACTGTTCACTATCTTGATCTAGTGGCCCATGGCCGTCATAGGGACCAAAATGGCGATAAGCACGTCCAGTTTGTACGGGAAGCCATGTTGATGCTTCCGACTACTGATGGTCTTGAGTTGCCTCGAGCTCAGCGGTAAGTTCGACTTCCAACACTGGTCAGTATTTATCATGAGCACATGTTTAGAGCGGAATACTTGCTCTGTCGATATACTATAATACTATAATGATTAGTTGAACAGTATTATGGAGCGATGAAACTTTCTATTTATATAAGTAGTCAGCTGAAATCTGCGAGCCCTTGAACTCAATCTGTTTTTGGTCACGCGTGACACTGCGCAACCATATTCGGTAACTCGGTTCCTGCTCGTACAGACTGCTAAGCTGACCATGTTTTCGATATCACGTGACAAGAAATAGATGTATCTGAAAAGTCTATATGAGATCTTGATGAGACAAGAAATATGTCGAAATATGACAACTGCAGTAAATACTGAGTCAAGCAAAGAGGTGAGAAAGGTTTGCACTGTCAGTCCGTGGTTTGCTCTTCGGCCTGGTCACGCGTGACTGATTCCGCTGAACGGCTGATCACGAAGAAACAAGTTCAATTTTAGCAACAATGCGTTATATGCCGTGATGCTGGAGAGGAAGGCGAAAGGGGAGAGAGAGGGAGCGAGAGGGAGAGAGGGAAAGTGCGAAATCTGAAGACGAGGGAAAAAGGTAAATCAGCTTAATTGCAATTATGAAGTTAGGAAATAGATTTACCAATCAAGTGCCGCTACCTGTGATTTTGTCATATCTGAATCAAATTGACTTGAAGTATATAAGACAAGAATATCGAGTTGAAAGGATATCAGTTGCAGTTCACCTTCCAGTCTTATATCATCTCATACCTTTAATCTTCAAGTATCACAACATCAGGTTCATGTTATATAAGCTGTTTTAAGTGACATATTGACGACAACATGGAATAAGTATTCTCTCCGCTCGGCGCCATGTTTGCATCACGTGTCCTGGTGACATGGGCGCTCTTGTCGCCATTGGTCACTTGTTACCATCACAACAATGGGAGCCGCCACCAGCTTGACCACCAACTTACCTCCTTTCAAAATGGCGGACAAGCCATTGTCGATAAAATCGAGCCCACGACCGTTGCTCAAAGTGTTTTCCAGCTGGCGCTGCTGGCAAGCCAAGTGGCGCCATCTGGCCACAGTCTCTTCAAACGGTCCATAAAGAACCACGTGACCATAGATTCACCCGTTGACCTTAAGACAGCTGCTGGTGGCAAGAAGAAGAAGAAGAAAAAGAAGAAGAAGAAGGAGCACAAGAAGAAGAAGAAGATGAAGAAGCACAAAAAGAGTAAGTTCTAGAAATATTTCAGAACTTCATGATCGAACTTCGAATTTTCGCGTTTCTTTTTGTAGAAGAAGCCAAGAAGAAGAAGGACCACAAGAAGAAGAAGATGATGAAGAAGAAGAAAAAGAGTAAGTTCTATACCTGTTCTTGAACGTCAAGCCGGAAACTCGAGTTCTAGAACAACTTGTTTGTTCAAGTACTGATTCACTCTAATTGCTAATTGTCTCTTTTTTAATCAGAGGAACACAAGAAGAAAAAGTCTCATAAGAAGAAGAAGAAAAAGAGTAAGTTCTAGAACTTTGACGACAAGTTCGACGGATTAGAGCGATTAGTTCGATTATTCATTAATGTTTCATATTTCCCTCAGCGGACAAGAAATCGAAAAAGAAAAAGAAAGACACCGGTAAGAAATGGAAGAAGAAAAAGAAGCATAACAAGAAGGTAAGTTTGAATTCTTCCGAAACTTCTCAGGCTCTCAAGCTCCCTTAGGCTTCCATTTTTCCCACTGGAAGATTAGTCTTGACCACTTGATTATTGAAACTTCTCTGTTTCTCTTTTCCTCTGACTAGAAAAAACACGATAAGGGCAAGAAGAAGAAATGGAATAAATCAAAGGGCAAGAAGGACGCCAAGAAGAAGAAATGGAAGAAAGACAAGGGAAAGAAGAAGAAATGGAACAAGAAGAAGAAACATCACAAGAAGAAGAAAATGCACAAAGGGAAGAAATGGAAGAAAAAGACGGCAAAAAAGGCCCACAAGAAGAAAAAGTCCAAGACGGACAAGAAGAAGAAGAAGGATCACAAGAAGAAGTCCAAGAAGAAGAAGAAGAAAAAGAGTAAGTTCTAGAACTGTTCTAAATCCAGTTCAAGTCGACTTTAAACTATAATCTTCCTTGTCTTTGTCTTTTCAGAGGACCACAAGAAGAAAAAGAGCCACAAGAAAAAGAAATCGGGAAAGAAGAAGTCTCACAAGGAGCACAAGAAGAAAAAGTCCAAGAAGGAAAAGAAAAGAAGGGCTAGTCTGCTGGAAATCTTCTCGTGGGCTTTTGGGGGCTTTCTTTGGTGGGCAAACTTTGGTGACTGGCTTCAGGGAATATTCAATGTTCCCATCTTTCTTTCTTTACTATTATTTTCGCTTCGGAACAAAGATTAAAGGTTCACTTTGAAGTTCGTTAAACAAAAGTCTTCTTGGTCTTCGCTGGTCGACTAAGAGCCAGTCTTTTCATGCAATCAGTAGCCGCTTCCGTTTCTAGGCTCAAAATGCAACTCTAGCCCATCACTATAGAAGCGAATATTTCAAATTATTATTTTTCATAAACGGCCTGACGTTTAGACTTAAGCCTGGTAGACTAGACTCGAAGACTCACAGCATGTAGAGATCACACAACTCAGCATTGTCGAGTCTAGACTCGAGTTCAAGTCTGCGCGCATGCGCGATCACCATCTTAATTCATGTCACAAGCCCGCAACTTCAGAGCTTATCTCTGATATGTGACTGCATTGTGCATATTTGTTTCCCGAGGTAGACCTTGGCTTGAAGATGCACTGCTTTAGATACCTTGCGCATGCGCTAAACAGATGCACGATTCAGACCCAGGCTGGTTGGATGTGAGCGTCATGGAGTCACCCGTAGATCTTGGCCACGTGTCCCTTTTCAGTGAATCAACTGATTGCGGAACCTTTTCCGAACTATTTCATTTTTCCAAGCTTGCCAGCGGCCATCTTGGCGGGTCAGTTGCAAATATTATGGAACAAAAGAGATATTTCATTAAATATTTAATATAATATAAATCAAGTACAATAAAGGTAATTCAAACGAAAACAGCTCTACACTCCTCATGATCAATGATCATCATGTAATCATCCTAATGATCATCCTTGTGATCATCTTTCTTGTGGTCATCCTTGTGATCGTCTTTTTTGTGATCATCTTTATGATCATCCTTTTTATGGTCATCCTTGTGGTCATCTTTCTTGTGGTCATCTTTGTGGTCATCTTTCTTGTGGTCATCTTTGTGGTCATCTTTCTTGTGGTCATCCTTCTTGTGGTCATCCTTGTGGTCATCAGAGTTCATGATGACGTTCGCGGCATTGAACTGTTCCTGTATCTTGAACGAATCAGCCATAGATGTCACGGTGACCAAGATGGCGACAAGACATATCCAAGTAATACTGGAAGCCATGTTTGCTGATTGCAACTACTGATGGTCTTTGAGTTGCTAGGGGCTCGGTGGTATGTTTGACTTCGGACACTGATTTATGAAGAGCACGTTGTTGAACACTGTTGAGATACTGAATGATTACTTGAATGATAGTATCAAGCGATGAATGTTTCTATTTATAGTCGGCTAAAATGTGCGAGCCCTTGGACTCAATTAAGTTTTGGTCACGCGTGAGAATGCGTGATAATATTCGCTGGGCAACTTAAACGCTATATTGTCCAAACTACATAGCTGACCATGTTTCTTAGTCACGTGACAAAAGGTAGATACAATGCCTTGGCTACACTTCGTGCCAGTCACGCAAGGTAAGTCACGTGATACCGAGAATTCAATCTGAGAGTTCGTGAAATTGAAATATTTCTAAGAATCGACATTGATCTCTATGAAACATAAAATGTAGCGAAATATGACAAATGAAATGAATATTGAGTCACGAAAAGAGGTGCAAAAGGTTATCATTGTGTGTTTGTGTTTTCGCACTTGCACTTGGACCTGGTCACGCGTGACTGATTCCGCTAAACGGTTGACCACGAAGAAACAAATTCAAGTTTGGCAACAATGCTTTATAGGCCATAATGTCAACCAGAAAGGGGAGAGGAAGGAGGGGGAGAAAGAGAGAAGGGAAAGAGCAAGTGAAAGTTAAAACAAACAAGATGAGCAAAAAAGGTAAATCAGCTTAATTGCAATTAAGAAGTGCAAATAATTCGACCAATCAAGTGTAGTTACCTTTGATTGGGTCATAGATGAATCGGATTGACTTGCAGTATATAAGACAGTAATATTGAGTTGAAGGATATCAGTTACAGTTCACCTTTCCATCTCATACCATTTCATACCTTTAACCTTTCAGTATCATAGCAACGAATGCCAGCTGTCCAAGTATGATTCAAATTGTTTAAAGTGACATATTGACCACAATATGGAATAAGTATTCCATTCATTCGGCGCCATGTTTGCTTCATACGTTCTGGTGACATGGGCGCTCTTGTCACCCTTGGCAACATGCTACCATCACCACATCGACAGCCGGGGCCAGCTTGACCACCACCTGACCTCCTTTCAAAATGGTGGACAAGCAGGAATCGATCAAATCGAACCGACAACCGTCACTCAAAATACTGGCCAATTGGCTTTGCTTACAAGCCAAGTGGCGCCATCTGGTCACAATCTTTTCAAACGGTCCCTAAAGAATCATGTGGCCATAGATTCGCCCGTTGACCTTAAAACAGCTGCTGATGGCAAGAAGAAGAAGAAGAAAAAGAAGAAGAAGAAAAAGGAACATAAAAAGAAGAAGAAAAAGAAGTCCAAGAAAAAGAGTAAGTTCTAGAACTGTTCTAACATTCGGTTCTGAATGTAGCATAATTGAACTTCGACTATTCTTTCTTTTCCAGAGGAAGCCAAGAAAAAGAAGAAACACAAGAAGAAGAAGATGATGAAGAAGAAGAAAAAGAGTAAGTTTCAGAACCGTTCGAACGCATGAAGTCGAAGACTTCAGTTCTAGAACCACTTAGTTATTCAAGCAATGATTCACTCTAATTGCTAATTACCTTCTTTTTAAATCAGAGGAACACAAGAAGAAAAAGTCTCATAAGAAGAAAAAGAAAAAGAGTAAGTTTTGGAAATTCAAACAAAACTTTTCTTTCAGAACATTTCGAAAATTTACATAAATTAAATATTAATTATTATTTGTTTTGTGCAGAGGAGAAGAAATCCAAGAAGAAAAAGAAGGATACGGGTAAAAAATGGAAGAAGAAAAAGAAGAAGTCCAAGAAGGTGGGTTGGAGTTATTCCAAAACTTCCGATACTTCCAAAATTCCCTTGCCGAGAAAGAGCCTAGACATAAGTTTCACTGCTAGCAAATCTTCCAAACCTGATAGCAAAGCTCCCAAAGCTAGTAAAACTCCCAAAAAGCCCAAAAAGGTTCCTGAGAAGAACATCAACATTTCCCTGAACATCGGAATTTCCTATTCTCCCAAATGAAAATTATTAATCGGCTGAGTAATTAATTGTGATAATCAGGCTAATCAAGGTGTTAATTAAAAATTTCAATCAACTCATTATGCAAATTATATTTTCTCTCATATTTTTCATAGAAAAAACACGACAAGGGCAAGAAGAAGAAATGGAACAAATCAAAGGGCAAGAAAAAGACAAAGAAGAAGAAATGGAAGAAAGACAAGGGCAAGAAGAAGAAATGGGACAAGAAGAAGAAAAGTGTCAAGAAGAAGAAGAGCGACAAGGGGAAGAAATGGAAGAAAAAGAAGGCAAAGAAGTCTCACAAGAAGAAAAAGGCCAAGAAGTCAAAGAAGAAGAAGAAGGAACACAAGAAGAAAAATCGGCCAAAAAGAAGAAGAAGAGTAAGTTCTAGAACTGTTCTAAATCCAGTTCGAGCCGACTATTGGTCGACTTTGACGACATTTGATAATCATTCTGTCTTTATCTTTCCCTTCAATAGAGTCACACAAGAAGAAAAAGAGCCACAAGAAGAAGAAGTCAGGAAAGAAGAAGTCTCACAAGGAGCACAAGAAGAAAAAGTCGGGCAAGAAGTCCAAGAAAGGCTAGTCTGCTGGAAGTCTTCCGGTGGACTATTTGGCATTTTCGTTGGGCAAACTTCGGTGACTGCCTTCAGGGAATATTCAATGTTCCTGTTTTCCATTTTTTACTATTATTCTCGCTTCGACACAAAGATTAAACGTGGACTTTAAAGTTCGTTGTACAATAGTCTGCTGAAGTCTTCTTATTACCTGCTAGTCGACTAAAAGTCAGCTATTTCGTGCAATCAGTGGCAACGGTTGAAGGCTCAAAACCGCAACCCGAGCAAAGCCCATCCCTAAACGAAAATGAACACACAAACTTGGCCATCCATTGATATTTCATGTCAAAACATAGCAGTAGTTTTTCTCATCAATCAAACTGAGCCAAGTGTAGATTCAAAAAAAACGCGCGCCTGCGCAGTGGAGGCGTTAAACCCTGAGCACAGTCGTGCGCATGCGCGACAAAAAAATCACCACTTGTTGCTCCTCAGCTAGTTGACTTGTTATTGAATAACCAATTCACAGTTGTGAAACTTTTACATTTCCACTACATACTGTTCTCGCGCTCTCTCATCACAATATAACAAAAACCTAAAAAGTTTTATAGACGCTATAGCAGAAAAGTGATAGTTGTGTCCCCTACTGTACTACCGCAAACTTTGACCAAAGCTCGCCCGCGGCCATCTTTTTGTGGGTCATCCCGCCGGCAGACATTGAGGGACCTGACCTGGACAAGGTCACGAGGCTAGGCTTGACCGAGACCAGACCCAAGGGGCGGAGGGACCGTTTGCAAATTACAATACTGCTCACCTTTCACTCTCAGGGATTCCGGTTCTCCTTACTCTCCCCTCTCGCTCTTTTTCCCTCTCCCTCTCTCTCGCTCTCCCTTCCTCTTTCAAGTTTGTCTTCTTCACGTGTTCACTTTCTCTCTCGTTGGTCAGTTGCAGAAATATTTTGAGCCAGAGACAGAGAGGAAGAGGGAGAGAGAAGAGGGAGAGAGAGAGAGCGAAAACAAATCTCGTTTCTTTCCTTGTTTTTTCCGCGTCCGTGAGTGTCTGTGCTGTTTCCTGAGACTAGTCACGCGTGAGTGCAGCTTCAAAATTCCATGTGGAAGCTAGTTGGCCTGGACATCGACATGGACTCGTCACTGTTGACCAGCTTCGTGACAATATTACTAATATTAGTGGTCATCTATCATCTACGTACCATCGCCAGGTACCTGTATGTCGTCTACAAGACAGTTGGCAGAGACGTTACGTAAGTAGAGACCAAGTTCGTGATGTATCTCTTGACATATTTGCTAAATAGCAATTAAGCGAAGCAATCGAACTACTGTTCCTAATCACGTTGGCGGCCATTTTGAATAGCTGTGTCTTTGTTTCTCGTGACCGTGATTGCTGATGTGAAACTTTGACGTAATTACGCGTTGAATAATACTTGGAAAGATATACCTCAAGGAAGAGGGAGAGGGAGAAGGGGGAGAGGAAGGGAGAAAGAAGGGAAAATCAGCGTGAATGCGTGACTGTTCTGCGTGATTGATGTTGCTTGACAGATACCTTGGTCACACCAGAATATGTATGATTGCCAAATTAGTCGTCTCATATTTAGATTGACAAGTCAGCAGGGTTGTTGCCGACATAGATTTCCAGATAATTGATGAGCTGTGACAAGATAGTTGATTGTTGACAACTGATAGTTCTGTGCCATCTCTTCTACACTCCCGTCGCCATCTTGGATTCTGTCTCTAGCGACTTCCGGTCAAGATAGGAAATTGAGGGGAAGACCAAGTGATTGATTGCGATTTACCGAAAATGAAACCAGATCAGTTCCTTCTTCTAATTGTGTGCATTTTATTCGAGAGGAAGAGAGCAGAGAGGGAGAGCGAGAGAGGAAGAGAGATGAAACGTAAAAGTTTTACCATTGTAGAGCGAGTTGTAAGAAGTAATGTGAAATATCCAGGTAGACAAGTATTACCTACAAGGGTGAAATCGAGTTTCACTTTCATCATACAATTCTCTTGTATTTGCTCTTGACTGGAGAGAGGGGAGAGGGAGGAGAGAGAGAGAGAAAGAGAGAATGCTGAGAGGGAATACCGGTCAAACTCAGTTGGCTGTTATTAACCCAATGAACCTGCCAGAAAGAGCGAGAGAGGGAGAGGGAGGGAGAGAGAGCTCAAGTGAAAGTGACCTGACCGAGAGGGAGAGGGGAGAGAGAGAGACAAACCGGAATATTAAATCTTTTTTGTATGTCATGATATTGAAAGCGAGACGGCCAGTTTTTCTCTCCGGGCTACTTCACTTTCGCTCTCTCCCTCCCTCTCTCTCCCCCTCTCTCTCTCCTCTCTCTCTGCTCTATTCACCTGAGTTCACATTATCAGGCAATTTGCGCTTATTACCAGCGACCCGAATAGATGACGCAACACCGTGTTGACCATGTCGCAATGTGGCGCCAAATTCAAAGAATTTCAAAGCTGAAAGCGCAAACAAACGCCTAAACAATCAAACGGAAATAATCATTAAAATTATTTATTTTATTTTATTTCACGACCCAAGGGCTCTCTTCCGCTTGGTGGCCACGAAGGTGTTTCTCTACCAGCTGAGGTCACGTGACGCCACTGTGGCCCACGTGTTCCGGGAGAATGCCGACAAGTTCCCAGACAAGGTGGCCATGTTTTATGAGGACCAGACTTGGACCTTTCGTGACCTTGACCACTTTTCCAACATGGTGGCCAACATGTTTGTGGACATGGGCTACCGCAAGGGGGACGAGGTTGCCCTGTACATGGACGGCCGGCCCGAGTATGTGGGCATTTGGCTGGGCCTGTCCAAGGTGGGCGTGGTCACGGCCCTCATCAACACCAACCTGCGAGGGGACACGCTGGTGCACTCCGTGACCACTGTCCAGTCACGCGCCCTCATCTATGGCGACGAGTTGGCCGCGGCCGTGGACGAGGTGGTCCAGCCCATCAGGCTGCGCCGTGAGATGGACTTCTTCTCCTTCGGCCATCTTGGAAGGCGCTTTGTGTCCGGCACCGAGATGCGGCCCATGAGGGACATCTTGGCCCACTGCAGCAAAGACTACCCCACGGCCCGGTTTCAGGGGTCGTTTACTGATAAACTCTTCTACATCTACACCTCGGGCACCACGGGGCTGCCCAAGGCGGCCATTATCAAGCACTGCCGCTACTTCTACTTCGGCACGGCCTGCAACAAGCTGGTGGGCCTGGGCTCGAAGCAGATCATCTACACCAGCATTCCCCTTTACCACCTGGCAGGTGGCGCCATCGGCACGTGTCAATGTCTGGTCTTCGGCAACACCATGGCCATTAGGTCGAAATTTTCGGCCTCACGGTTCTGGTCCGACTGCATCCGGTACCAGGCCACCGCGGCCCAGTACATAGGCGAGATCTGTCGCTACGTGCTGACGCAGCCCGACTCGCCCGCTGACCGGGCCCACGGGGTCAAGGTTATGTTTGGCAACGGCATGCGACCCAACATTTGGCGCGAATTCAAGGCGCGCTTCTCGATTCGCCGAATAGCCGAGTTCTACGGAGCCACCGAAGGCAATGCCAATGTTGGTAAGTGACCCTTGACCTCTTCCCTGAGCACCCCTTCTAAGCTCCGCCCCCTCTTGACCCCTATTTGCAGTGAACTTAACTGGAAAAGAGGGCGCCTGTGGCTTTGTGTCCCAAATAGTGCCAAGATGGTTCCTGAACCTCATCTACCCCGTGGGCATCATTAAGGTGAACGAGGAGACGGGCGAGCCCGTCCGCGGCCCGGACGGCCTGTGCATTCCCTGCGGCCCGGGCGAGTCGGGCGAGTTTGTGGGCAAGATCATTGACAAGGACCCGACCCGGTCTTTCGACGGCTATGCCAACAAGGAGGCCTCTGAGAAGAAGGTGTTGCGCAATGTGTTCAAACATGGCGACGCCGTCTTCGCCTCTGGCGACCTCTTGACCATCGATGACCTGGGCTATGTCTACTTCAAGGACCGCACTGGCGACACCTTTCGGTGGAAGGGAGAAAATGTGTCCACCACGGAAGTTGAGTCTGTGCTTTGCAATGCCGTCAACCTGTCTGACGTTGTGGTCTTTGGCGTCCAGGTGGCGGGCTGCGAGGGCCGGGCGGGCATGGGGGTCATTGAGGACCCGGGCCGCCATGTTGCCATGGACACGCTTTACGCCAGTCTCAAGCGCTCACTGCCGCCATATGCAATTCCCGTCATTGTCCGGCTGGTGAACAAGATTGAAACTACTGGTACCTTCAAGCTCCCCAAGGTGGCGCTGCAAAAGGAGGGCTATGACCCGCAATGCATAGACGACCCCCTCTACTTCCTTGATACCAAAGACAACTGTTACCACAAGTTGACCAAGTCTTTATACGAAGACGTCATGAATGGTCAGATTCGATTCTGAGAAGAACCAACCTTGACCAATCAGGGGACACTTGCACAAAACATATTCCATAAATCACATTGTTGCGCATGCGCAGAGAGACCTTTTTTCTTGCTCACTACACAAACACTGATTCCTTCAAATGATTAAGTCACAATTAACTGATGATAGACGTTCAGCCATGTGATCATTTTTCAAGCTATTTATTTTAATTATTATTTTTAGTTTAAAGTTGAATAAAGTTTGAAATTGTTTTCACTCACGAGCCGCTTCTCTCCAGATGGCGCTGTTTTCAAGCTTTCGTCACTGACGCTCATGCGCAGAAAAGGTTAACTTGCGCCATTTACAACTTGACCTGAGATCGTTGATTTTTTGCCCGAGACCCAGTTTGATTGCGCAATCAATCGGTCAATTAGTTAATTGAGTCAACAAAGTGAAAGTGGTTTTCGGACCATCAGTAAATTGAGTGCAAATTAACTTCGATTGCCAAACAGTGTTGCCAAGTTTACCAAGCTAAAAAATATTTGATATATAAAGTGAAGTCCAACGGATCACTATTCATTCAGTATCAAGTCTCTCATCAAGTCACACAGCTAGTCACGCACACACTGTCAATCCAGTCACGCAGCGAAATCTGATGCGACATGTCTTTTACTAATTGTGATTAAGTTTCAACACTCAGTTCAACAATGTTGAAGATTGTCTTGATTGTGATTTTGTTCTATTCATACCAAAGTGTTGCCGACAAGCCGCCAGATGGCGTTGACTCGGACTACTTTGACATCTTTGATGACGTTTTCTCGCCCCGGGCCGCCAGTCAGGAGCGCCAGAAAAGGGTCAAAGTAATCCAAGATGGCGGACACGACAGTGAAACCGCAGACTCAAGTCAATCCGACTCTGAAGAAGACCAAGATGGCGACCAGGGGACACCCCTGCACCTGGGCGCCAAGTTCACCATAATCAACGCCCTGGTCACAGCGCCCTCTGTGGGCGTGACGGTGAAACAGCAACACAGACAGATGTCCATCATTGACACCAAGGAGGACATGATGGCGGCCGCCGATGACGATGACGACAAGGCGCCCCCTCCGCCACCCCTGAAGAAGAAGAAGAAGCATCATCATCATAAAAAACACAAACACAAGCACCACAAGTCCAAGAAGGACAAGGGTCACCATAAAAAGAAGAAGCACAAGAAACACAAGAGTAAGTAGACATGGTCACTAAGCTGGTCCGGCTCAAAAGGGTAAACAGGACAAATATCGACCACCCATCAACTTTGAGTGCTATATTTTTGCGGCATATCACAGAGACCACTCATCGCTATAGGAAAAGTTTCAAACATGCCCTCTATGACTTTTCAAACTCCTAATATTACTGTTTTATGAAATATAGAAAAGTCAGCCAATGGGAAGAAGATGAAGAAGCACAAGCACAAGAAGAAGAAGCACAAGAAGAAGAAACACGAGAAGAAGCACGGCAAGAAGCACCACAAGAAGGGCAAAAAGAAGAAGAAGGTAAGGGACCGTTTCATTAGTGCCATCTAACCAGGGGTGTCTTTCTTAGAAATGGATCGACGAGGGCAAGGTGAAGAAATGGAACATAGATAAGGGCAAGAAACACGAGCACAAGAAAAAGTGGCACAAGGACAAGGGGCACAAAAAGAAATGGAAGAAGAAGGGCAAGAAGCACATGAAGAAGCACGACAAGAAGCACAAGGACCACCACAAGGAGCACAAGAAGGTACGAACTCGGAGACGGTCCCCTTACCTTCAAGGGGCCGTCTTGTCATTGAAGTATTTCTAATCGTGTTTTCGCATTCTTAGCATCACGAGGAGAAGAAGAAGCACAAGAAACACCACGAGGAGAAGAAGCACAAGGAGAAGAAGGTAAGCCTGCTCATGGTCAAGGGACCGTTTGCACATAACTAATATTTCTGTAATATTGCAGCACATGGAGGAGCACAAGAAGAAGAACCACAAGAAGCACAAGAAGAAGAAGCACGACAAGGGTGACGAGCACAAGAAGGACGACCACGGGGACGAGCACGACGAGAAGAACCCGCCCCCTCCGCCGCCACCGCCCCCTCCCAAGAAGGACAAGGGCGGCTACGAGTCGGACTGACCACTGCTGGTCAACAGTTGACCCAGACCTACTAATTGTACAAATATTAGTTGAGAGTAATAAAAGTTTCATATTTCATTTCAGCTTCTTTTTTTTGGTACATTTAGTTTACAGGGGTTTTGCTCTCAGTAGCCCTCGTGACCATGTCCGTGACCATGGCCGTGCTCGTGGCCGTGCCCATGTCCGTGGCTCTCGTGACCATGCTTCCAGTGGTCGCCATGCTTGCCATGGGAACCGTGGCTGCCATGATGGTCACCATGGCCACCCTTGTGCCAGTCGGAGTTGTGCTTGTGGCTTCCGTGGTCACTGTGACCATGAGACCCGTGCCCATGCTTGCCGTGCCAGTCCTTGTGGCCACCATGGTGGTGGGAGCCGTGCTTGGCGCCGCCATCTTTGTAGTGGTGGTCGTCGCCATGTGACTTGTCCCAGTTCCACTTCTTCTCTACGCCACCGCCCTTGTTGTGGCCCCAGTTCTTGTGGCCGCCATGTTTGCCCCAGTGGCTGCCGTGCTTGTGTCCACCATGGTGGGCCGAGTGGTCACCGCCGTCCTTGTGGCCCCAGTGGCCGTGGTGGGCAGCGTGGTGGGAGCCGTGGTCCCCGTGGTGGCCGTCCGAGTGGTGGCCATGATGGCCGCCATGTTTGGCGTGCTTGTCCCACGAGTCGTGGTGACCCTTGTCGCCCCATGAGCTGTGGTGGTCATGACCGGCCGCCATTTGCAGGTCGTCGGCCAACTGGAGCCCCTTGTGCTCTTCGGCCAGGCAGGTGGCGGCAAACAAGATGGCCGCCGCGGCCAGCTGCAGGTAGACTTGCATGCTGAGCAAAAACTATAGAACAAAACTGTTTCTACTCAATAGTACAAAAAGCTTGTTCAACAATATATGAAAAACAAGCAACTGATGATAAAACTGTTTCTTTGCAAACCTTTTATACTATTTTACTTTCGCACCCAAAGAAACCCAAACTCACAATCAAACTGCAATTAAGTGACGACCCCTTACCTTTCCCTCTGCACCCCTGAGAGTGTCGCATTTACGTCAACCAGTCAACCATGATCAGCTGAGTTGACAATAAAACAAACTCTTGATTTCGAGAGTTACTTTTTGGCCCGTTTTCCCGATTTCCGGATAATAATCAGATTTAAATGCCAATTTTTCGCAATTAATCGGAACGATGTTGCTTTCCCCTTTTTCCGATATGTGAGCCAATTAACTTGAGTCGGAACCAAAACGTATCTTATATTACATGTATATCTCTGCTCACTTAGGTCAAGACAAAGATGGCGGCTCATGGGATTTTCCGTAGTTGAAAATTAAGGGGTCTTTCTCGATTCAATTATTGCATGGTCCCTAATCGGCTTATGTGTGCCATGATGTCATAGATACCATAACTAAGTATAAATAATGGTTGAGGTTCGAAATTAACTCAATTTGCGAATAAAACGATCTAAGCTTAGAACAGTCTACGACTCAATAAAATATATGTTAGCTACTTAAATTTTAATTCAATTTAAAGCGAATAAATAAACTATAAATACTATCTACATCATATATTTATCCAACCAAGCTACCAATCGTCGTCATCGGAGTCAAGCTCGGCAAAGTCGTCATACTGTTTCCGGCGCATCTTCCGCTTTTTCTGCTTCCCAGAGGCCGCCTTGTGTCGGTAGCCACCGTCGTGGTCAGGGTAGTCAGCCTCGTCATAGTGGGCATGCCCACTGTCATGGCCGGGCTCGTCATAGTCATACTCGGTCCACCCCTTGCCGGCTCCCTTTTTGCCCTTCTTGTCCCCCTTCTTCCACTCCCAGTCCTTCTCGTAGCCACCGGCCTTGGTGGTCACGTGGGCACCCTTGTCCTTGTACTTGTCCCCGTCGGCCCACTCCTTGCCCTTGTAGCCGCTGTGAATGTCTTGGCCGTCAAAGAAGTCCTTCTTCTTGCCCTTTGACTTGCGGCTCTTGATGCGCTTCGACTCTTCCTTTTCCGGTTTGACTGTGGCATACTCTTCCGCTGCCGAGTCTTGGTAGTCAGTGGTGGGGGTCGTCTCGTAAGTGTCATAGGAATAGTCAGGCATGGATTCAGTCGTCGTGGAAGTCTTCTTGGGTTTCTTCGTAGTCTTCACCTTGTCTTTCTTAGACCTCTTTGATTCCGACTTGCAGTCGTTAGATGGCGCTTTCGCCCGTCTCTGGGTCACCATGACCTTGTTCCGGTGTCGCTCGGGCACAGGGGTGGTCAGCTGTTTCCGCTTCAGCTTGTCCCCTCTCTTCTCATTCCGGTCCACTTTCTTCTCGGTCTCTTTGAACTTGTTCGACTTCTCCTCATAGTCTTCCCAATACTTCTTCGCCTTGTCATTGCCTTTGAAAGGCACATCTTCCTCATCATCCTCATAACTTCTATACACCTTGGAAACTTCTATTCTTCTCCCTTCGCTGCCCTTCAGCTGCTGGCGAACCTTTTTGGCCCACTCTGGCATGCCGTTATCTCTTGCCCTGCGGTGACGGACAGGCCTTATGTCGTCGGCTTCATTGGTCTCGACATCCGGTTCCTGATCAACTGCGTCTTCCTCCACCGGAAGTGATTCAAGAGATGACTCCGTCGATACCTCGGCCGGATATGGTTCGTCTTCTTGGTTCGAAATCTCATTTTCGGACAGCTCTGTAACGGGACTCGGTCTGGGAGTTGTGGTCACCGGACTGGTTTGGCTTCGGTTCACTCTAGGTACTGCTTTAGGAGAAGGATGTTGAGACTGATTGTTGAACTGATTAGGAGACGGACTTGTGAACAATGAAAACAGGAAGGGCTTAATTGTGACGGTTCGAGTAAATTGGAACGGCTTGCTGCCGGTAAACACCGGTTCCGGGTTCCTTGTCAGTTGGCCTCTTGTCACATCTCTGACCATTCGCCTTGTCTTTACTTTGCCCGAAGACACGGCGACATCCAGTCCGCCATTTTTGTCGTCCTTTACCACGTAGGGTTCCCGGATTCGCCACTGAAACTTGATTGGCATATCTGAGAGGAATCAGGAAGCGTAATTTGGAACAGATTAACTCAATCAACTTAAATCTTACCATGAGGTGCCAATGAAATGGCCAGATCAGGTTCTAGTCGACGCTCATAGTCGTTCTCATCGGTCACAAATCCATTAGTAAAACTAAGACGAAGCAAGATGATTAAGAGAAGCTTGATTGTCGTCATGACGGTTGCTTCATCAAATCGGAACTGACTTTCATTATGCGACGTGACTCAGGAAGACACATTTCTTGGCATACAAAGCATTTCCGATTTTCGAATTGTCTTCCTCAATATTGTGATCTAATCCACTTAGAAACCAATCCAAGCTGGCAGAGGATCAACATTTATATTTGTTTACGCGAAAAAAGCAGCGCTATGCGGTTCAAAAAGTCGCCGCTAGCTGGCGCTGTCGCAAAAATTCGGCGCTTCGACTTCGGCTCGAATGTTTTGATCTCGAATTTCGAGTTTGTGCAATTTAATCATTTTTTTTCTTCAGACAACAAAGTACAATTAATAATTTAACAAACAGTTTCTTCTTTTTTTACGAATGGTAAAATTAGCAAATCAACATGTTCAAATGGTTGACTCCTTGTTACGTTCACTGTCATCAAAGTCATCGCTGGCCGACGAGAGTGTATTTGTTAATTGTTGATCATCGTGACTAGTATTTACAGGTTCACAGGGTGGGCCACAGGGGGCACCAGTGGCGTGGTCATCCGGGACCACCTGGCCCGGAGTGGGACATTGTTCCTTGTGGTCAGTGGTGCGTTCGGCGGACGACGACATGTGCATCTCAATTTCGGCCAACCGGGATTCGACGTCCCATTGCTGACGGTTTAATTTGATTGACATGGTGGCATTTTCGGACTCCAGGCTCTGCAAGCGTTCCCGGAGTCTCTTTATTTCGGACACCAAGAGGTCACTAGTCTCACTGGTGGCAGCTGGCAAAGATGGCGTCGGTGTCCGTGAGCCACCTGGTGGTTGCAGAGTATTTCCCAGAGGTGGCGCCATCTGTGTTTGCTGTTGAGCTAATAGCGCCTCGGCCAAGTGGGGTGCCGAGTGGGCCGGGCTCAGGGCATAGAAGGATGAGGCCCGGCTGGGTGAGCCGGGCATGGGTAGTGGGCCACCGCCACTCATGGGCACCATCATGGCTTCCAGGGGTGTCTGGGGCTGTGAGGTGCGCCGCTCGTACCACGGTGAGCCCCCGGGCACGGGCAGCGTTACAAAATATTGTGCGGGCATGGAGGGCGCCACTTGCATTGTGGGCGTGGCTGGCGTGAGGCCAAAGGAAGGGTGGACGGGCAGGTAGCCCTGGATCATGGGCTGACAATGACCATGAGGCCCACTGCCCTCGTGCATGGACCCCTTACTGGACTCTGAGTCAGCGCCACCTGGCGTGTCGGCTTCACAGTGAATTATCATCTTGTCCTCGGTCAACAGGGTGCCCGCCGAAGCGGAAGTGGCCGTCTCCTTCCGGTGACCATGGTGGACACCGTGGCCCATGATCATATTCTGGCCGGGCAGGGGTGACTCCACCAGACCAGGGGTGCTTCGGCTCCGGCTCATGGCGACTGCAAATAGATGGGCGAACAATAAATGTCAAATCAAATATGGCGGAAATGGGACAGTTATGCGAGCGGAAATGGCTCGAATCGGAACCGGAAGCGGCCCCAAAATAACTTTGTGTCATTTCCTGTCAAGAATGGCGGCCCATGAATTGTTCAACTGAATATACGATATGAATAATTCAGAACAATGATGAAAATATATGTATGTGTACAGAAAAAAAGTGACCGGAAGCGGTGATAAATTAGTGCCAGAACTGTTCTAGATATGTCAGAACTTTGTTTCGTGTGAAACGTAACGCGAAAATGTGTATTTGCATAATCATAAAGACACGGAATTTGAATTGCAAATATTCTTAATTAGCTTAATCAACAGAAAAATTCTATTGACATCAAAATCGATTATCTTGTCATCCATAAATTTATCGCTCTCTCGCTCTATCTCTCTTCCTTACTGCTCCCTCCTCTCTCTCTCTCCTCTCAATCTCTCCTCTCACGCTCTTCTATCTCTCTAGCAGCTTTCGCCACCTGATCAATTGTCGATTGTTGATATTGATTAATCGATCGAATCGATAGAAATGTCCATTCTTTTCTCGCTCTCGTCTCTCTCTCCCTCTCTCTCCTCCTCTCGCTCTCCGCACAGTTCGTGCTCAAACAAGCAAACTAAAGGTTGTTATCATGGTTCGATATGTTCTGAGGTGAAAAAGAATGATGCATTGTCTCCAACTAGAAGTTCGAACTGTGCCCAATCAATAAAGTTCTGAAGAGCGTTCTATTGCCTCTTGCGTCCCTTCCCTTCGCGCTGCCTCCGTATTTCTCTCTTCCCTCCTCCCCCTTCCTCTCTCTCGCTCTCCCTCTCGCGCTCTCGCCGTCAATATCGCTCTCGAGTTAACGATTAATGTCCATAGAGTGGATAAGGAATAAATGGAGTCACGTGAACATCATGTTCGCGGTCAGGCCGCGTGAACTATGTTCAAGCCGTGTTGAACCTTTTCGAACCTACTGTTCGGCAAGAACAGCTTGCCGCGATCAGGTCGTCAAGTCGATTGGCTCCAAATAACAGCTCCCTCTCTCCCTCTCCTCTCTCCCTCTCCTCTCCCTCTCTCTCCCTGCGGTCACAAAGCTGTTGTCCAGAAAAGTCCAGAACTCTAATCAAAGGTCCAAAGATTGGCCAATAAAAGCTGCAAAGCCAGAACTTTTTGCAGTTCGAACTCGCACATAAAGTGGATCAAAAAGAATAAGAGAAAGAAAGAGAGCGAGAGGGAGGGGAGAGGGAGAGGGAGAGAGAGCCAAATGTCCACTTACTCTTCTTCAGCGGTTCCTTTCTGTACTTTTCCAGCCTCTTGACCGCAATGGCTTCCAGTCGAACCCGAGCGGCTGGATAGTCCTTCAGAACGTCCCACATGTCCTAATCAATTAAAAGAACTCGACTTAGAACAGTTCGAACCGCATGGTACAAGACTCGAGTGGGCGGAAAGGCAAAAATAAATCCAATTAATGGCCAAAGTTGGACGTATTGGAACAGTTCGAATCCGCGTTGGAAGCATTGGCGAAGTTCGAGTTCTGAAAAAGAGGGAGAGAGGGGAGAGGGAGGGGAGAGGGAGAGGCTCACCGTCTTGCTGAGACAGAACAGGTCCGAGTAGCCCACCGACTTGACGGAAGCCGTCCGCCGATTGCCGGCCGTGCCCATGTTGAGGATGGATATCTCGCCAAAGTACGAGCCGGCCCGCAGGGTGGCCAGCACCGTCTTGCCGTTGTCCGTGACCACCTGGAGGCGCCCTCTGTTGACGATGTACATCTCTTTGCCCACCTCGCCCTTGCGGCACACATAGTCGCCGGGCGAGAAGAGGACGGGCCGCAACCTGAGCACCAGGGCACACAGGAAGCCCGCCTCGGTGTTCTGGAAGATTTCCACTCGCTTCAGCGTGTCCAGGTGCACGTGGATGGCTATTTCCGCTTTCAGTTTGGCTGTGTTGGCAATCAGAACCGGAAGTGGAATTATTAGCCTCTGTTCTCTGGACTGTTGTTTTTATTGAGTCTCTCTCTCCTTTCCCTCTCTCCTCTCCTCTCTCGTAACTGCGGTCTGTCGGAAGACTATTTTGACATGTTTGAGTTTCTGTGTTCACTCATGCAGCGCGAGAGGGAGAGCGGAAGGGAGAGGAAGGGGAGAGAGAGGGCGAGAGGAGATGAAGTACTTTTTTCCATCAAGTTGGGAGGCATTAAGCAAATCTCATTTCGCTATTCGAATCAGTTCTAGAACATGAACTAAGTCAGCACTGGAATCTGATTTTGTCGCTCTTTTCTCTCGGCCTAGTTTCACTTGCATAAGCCTTGCGTAATTGTGGCAGAGAGGAAGAGGGGGAGGGAGGGAGAGCAAGAGAGGAAAGGGAAAGTATCTAAATGGCTGAGCAGCTTAGAGCACTTTCAATGAAATTCTAGTCGAGAACATTTTCAAGATCGAACTTGAACATATCAAAGACGCAAGAATAGCAATCTCTGAGAGGCAAGTTGCACTTGACAGGAAAGAGAGCGAACAGTTCTATAACGTTCTGTACAATGTACAATAAGTTCGACAAGAATTAGAACATAAAAATAAATCCTCACCGGGCAGGAAGCCGACGGACTTCTCTTCGTCAGAACTTTTCTGAGTCATCCACAAATAGTCGAACCATTTGATCACTTTTATCTTCAAGTGTTCAGGGACTCTGCGCATGCGCATGTACGTTTTCACTGCATCCAGCCTGGCTGTTAATTTTTATTGGGTCACGTGTGTCCAGAGATGGCCAAAGTGTGTGGTCAAGCCCAGAGGAAATGAGAGGCAATATGGCGCCGGCGAGAGGAGGAGGAGAGGCACGAGAGAGGAAAGGGAGAGAGAGGAGAGAGAGAGAGGGAAAATCGTTAGTCTTAATTTGTTGGCAAATTGATTCGTAGCTCTAACGGCAACAAGCGAACAGTCCCAATAATGGCCCGGAATCTTGTCCAGGTCATCCATCTTGTCCGCAGATTGCGACAGCACTGCGGAGACGGTCCCTTACCCTGAAACTCCTTGCGGGCCGCGGACACGTTGGTGACGATGTTGGCCACATGGCCGAGCACGGTGGCCAACATGAGCAGGCCGGACACCAGCTCAATGATGAGGAACAGGTACTCGGCCTTGGTGCGGGGCCGGGGCAGGTCACCGATGGTGGTCAGGGCCAGCGTGGACCAGTAGAAGGCGTGCAGGTAATCACAGTCAACGTCGGAGCACTCCTCCACCCGGGAGCCGGTGAACCAGTCGGCCGAGCCGAAGCCGCCCCTGGTGGAGATGAGGTGGTACAGGCAGGCATTCCAGTGGAAGATGACCAGTATGTAGTGCGACAGCGATATGGTGCGGAACACGTTCGGGTAGTTGGTGTGGCGCTCCGTGCGGTCCAGGAAGGACCAGAACCGGTAGATCTTGACCAACCGGAAGCACCGGAGCATGGAGTTGAAGCCGATGGACAGGTACAGGAAGTCCAGCGGCAGTAGGCACAGGCAGTCAATGTAGAACATGGTGGAGTTCATGTAGTGCGTGCGCAGCTTGGACGTCTCGGTTTGCAGGACGCCCTCGTCCAGGTAGCCGGTGCGGAAGTGGACCGCGATGTCCAGGATGTAGATGAAGTCGCACACGCCATCTAGCGTCAGCCAGGTGGACATGGTCAGCTGGTTGATCTCCTCGAAGGCGAACCGGTACATGATGACCCAGAAATTGTACAGGAAGGCCAGGGACACGATGACGGACCAGTAGTAGCAGAGGCGGCCCGACGGGTCGAACACGAAGGACATGTTGCAGCCCGACTTCTCGCCCGTGCCCGTCACCGTGTCCCACTTCTCCAGCTCGCGGCGGATCTCCTTCCTTCGCGCCTCCCGCAGCTTCTTCATGTGGCTGTCCGCCTCGCAGGCCGGCGGTGCGCAGCTCGGCCGGTGATGCTGGTACGCTTTGGGGCCCGGGCCGCTGCTCTGGGTAGGTCTGTCCTGGCGCCCGTTCGCAGCGCACCGGCTGCCCGTCTGACTGGCAGCAGGGCCGCCTGGACCCACCTTGGAGGAGATGGTCTCTATGAGCGGCTGGCCGAGCTCGCTCTCGGGCCGCTCGTCGCGCTCTTCGGACCGCTGACAGGAGGGCGCGAAGGTGGTCGCCTTGGCCACGGGCGGCGGCGAGGCCGACGGGCGGCGAAGGCCGCTGGAACTGGGCACGGCCGTGGGCGGCACTCTGCTTGGACATACAGGTAGACACATGCAATAATTACAGGTAACATTAGGTAATGAATTCTAATTACTTTGCGCTCGCGATACCGAGAGCGGGAGGGCGAGAGGGAGAGACAGGGAGAAGCGGATTATAAATAAATACATCATGCAGCTAACTCGGCCTGAGCATAGAGAGAGGCTTAATTAGAGCTGAAGCTAATTAATAATTAATTGGCCAAGATTGTAGAACATCAAGTGAACAGTGTAACGTAAGGACAGTAAGCCTTTGCACTCACTTTGCTCCGTAGGTTGCGGCGGAAAAAATGTGCGACTTGTCGGATCCGGTGGACGTGATGATGCCCGGCACCACTCGGGGCCCGTTCACGGAACCGGAAGTGGATGACCCGTAGCGCACATTCTCGGGCTGGGCGGCCACCGAGATCACCTCGTCCAGGTCGTCGTCGTCCAGGGTGTGGCCCGAGTAGGGGGTGTACTTGACCACCTTGCCCTGGAACTGCTTGGAATCCTTTCCGGGTCCGGATCCGGATCTCAGACCGGAAGCCAGGGATAATTTCCTGAACATATTTGTTTTATTCCCTGTCTCCCCAGTCAGCTACTCGAATGGCGGCAATTTGAAAAGAGGAATTTCAGAGTCGAACTATTTGGGAGAGCCGGTCACACTGGGGACTGGGAAGAAATGTACAAACTCGAAGTTAACTCGGGGTCACGATGTGTCATCAAAGGGTTCTAGAACTGTCCCAGTGTTGTTTCGCTGACCAGAGCTCTGTGTGTACACTTTCAATCGGACGGTCATTTGTTTGCATTACAATCCACTGAACAGTTCGCCGACCATTGATTTATCGTTTCGCAATGTCCATTTCAGGGCCGCGTGTACATTTGGACATTTGCGAACTTGATATTCTCTCTTTGCTTCTAAAACTCGACGAGAGGGAGAGGAGAGAGAGAGGGAGAGAGCGGATGTTTGCTTAGAGATGAGACAAGCACATAAACTATTGTCATTAATTACGAACTGGCGTCTCTAGAACATTGTTCACAATTCGAGTGCAACATTTGCCAAAGGTCTATCCACTGAACAGTTCGCTCTCGAGGAGGACACTTGGAACTCGAATGAACAGTGTAAACAGTACAAATTGTACATATATTTTCCGAAGCCAACATATTATTCATATTACTCTCTTGTCGAAGCAATTAGGCAACTAGCCGAATGTCGACGATATTTTGAACTGTTCAAATACGGCTCCAGCACTGGTGACATGATGGAAGAGAGGGAAGCAAGAGCCAGCGAACGGAAGAGAGGAGAAGGAGAGGGAAGAGAAGGCGGAGAGGGAAGAGAGAGAGAGGGAAGAGATAGCTAGGATATATACAGTTTCGAGCTGAGAGAAATTGGATTTCAGTCCCGCTTCCGTCTCACTTTTCAAGAGTTCGATGTTGGACAGTTCTAACATTTATGAATCAGAAAAGGAAAGAGAGAGAGAGGGAGAGAGGAGAGGGAGAGAGAGAGGAGCGATTCGGTGCAGTTGCTGCAGCCTTTGCTACCTCTTTGGACTGTTCATAGAGCGCAGCCTTCGACAGCTTCGCGGCGCATGTGAACCGTTGCTCGAGCAGCGACCATTGAACCGTTCAAGTCAGAGTCACACACATAGAGACCGACCCGAGGAGCCACAGATGGGCATCAGTCTCAAGTCCATTCGGCTCCGACGGCAGCTTGTTAGCGACAGTCGCTTTTCAGTTCTTAAAGATCGGCTAAGAGACTGCCAAGTAGCCGGCTCTGCGTTTGGAGCCGAGAGCGTGCCCATCTCTAGATGAAGGGAGAGACAGATAGCGATAGACTGAAAGCGAGAGGGAGAGAGAGAGGGGAGGAAAAAGAGTAGACGATTTTCTCTGTCTATATGAACAAGAGCCTTTCGAAATACTTGAATGTCTAGTCTTTCAGTTTTCCTCTCTTCCTCTCGCTCTTCCTTCCCTCTCCCTCTCGCTTCCCTCTCTCACCCGATTCCAGCAGATTTCTGCCCCCGCTGACTTTCGTTCTGACGGACCCACACTGAACAGTTCACGGTGCTGCTCGCGAAAACTCGAGTCCCTGGTTCTGTCAATGTTCTGTTTCCTTGCCCAGAGACAAGAGAGGAGGCACAGTTCGAACCTTTCAGAACCAGAACTCGAGGCAACGCGGATGAAGGAGTGATTCGCTGACGGACATGTCGCAATATATGCTCTTACCTCGCAAACATGCCTGCCAACCTTTTTTTTGAACATTTGCAAACCTTTAGAACATTTCGAGAACCATTTTACGTGCCGCTGTGAGAAAGAGAGCGAGAGGGAGAGAGAGAGGGGGAGAGAGAGAAAGGCAAGCTCCACAGCTTTGAATTGCTTTGTAGAGCAAAAAAGTAGACTCAAGTTCGAGACTAGAATATAAACAAGTAGGCCATTCAGTGCTAAACCAAGCGCAACTCAATTAGTGCTAATGACCTTTAGAACTCGAAACCTATTCGATTACAATGGCCAGACTTGCACATACACATACTGGATGTACACACACACACACGCGGCCATTGTTCTAAAGGCAATTAGGGCGAAGCGTGAACTGTTCAGCAGCTCTAATGAGATGCGTCTCTCTATGCCATTGTTTCCATTCTTTATTCGAACCCATCCGCCGCTTAGAACCTTAGAACATTTCGCCTCTGGCAATCGAGTTCGTGCCGAATGTCTTACTTATTCTAGAGGAGGGAGAGAAAGAGGGAGAGACACTTTAAAGGGCGGAGTTTGCCTTTCTTGAAGGAGTTCAATGGCGGCGCGAACACAACACGGGCGAAACTTGAATCTAATTTATTCGTCATGATTGAATAATAGATCAGGGTTGGCGAATTCAAATTCGAATTCTGGAAAACAGAGTAGAGGAGACGAGAGGGAGAGAGACAGAGAAAGGAACAATGTTGGTAAATCGAATTAAGGCAAATACCTTGAGCAGCACGTACTTCAGAGCTCGTCCTTTGGTTTTGAAATGTGCTTGAGAACAAATGCATGCAATGTTTCCAGACTGCGGTCACTTTCGTACTCGACAACCTGGGCGCCATCTTTGAAGAGGAGCAAGGTGGGAAAGCCGTCCACCTTGTGCTGGTCGCACAGCTTTTCAAATTGGTTGCAGTCAACCTTGGCCAACCGGAAGTCGGCCGTGCCGTGCATCTTCTTGGCCAAGTCGTCCCAAATTGGGGCCAGAGACTTGCAGTGGCCGCACCAGGGGGCGTAAAACTCGACAAAGGTGACGCCACTCTTGATGGTCTTGTCAAAGTTCTGGTCCGTCAGTGTGGCCACCAAATCGGGAGTCGCAGTGGCGCCATCGGTGGCCAGGTCAGCTTCAACCTTGTCCAAGACAAATTTCTTGAGGGCTTCGTGAGTGCGCTCCCCTTGATACTTTTCAATCACCTTGCCGTCAACGATCCAGAGGAGAGACGGGTAGCCCCTGACGCCCCAGGGCTTGCAAGCCTCCCTGAACTCGTTGCAGTCAATCTTCGATATTCTCACCAACTCGTCGTTCTCAAAGGACTGGGCCAACTGTTCCCAGATTGGCACGAGGCGCTGACAATGGCCACACCAGGGGGCATAAAATTCAACAAAATGGCGACCTTCTTTGAGGAAGTCGTCAACGGTTACGTCAATCAGTTCGTGCATTCCATTCTTTGGTGCTGCAACTGACACTCCGCCAGCATTGTCACCGTCAACCTCGTTCTGCGAATCGTCACCAGGTGCCACTGGGTCAGCCAAGGGCAGTTTCTCCTCGTCATCGGCCACTTTAAGGGCAATGCTGAGCTGCTTGTTCAAAAATTCGACCAGCGAATTGAGCTCTCGGGGTCCCTCGTAGTCAGAGCCTGACTTGTCATTGGCTCGATACAACTTGAGTGTCGGGTAACCTTGAACTCCTTCTTTCGTGCAGAGATCGCCTATAACACAATGGTGTTTAATTGTCATGGATTAAGTTGAACATGCCGTACCTTGGTCAGTGCAATCAACTTTAGCCACCACAGTTGCCAGATCCTTATTGTTCTCTGTTGCTTCAGTTAATTTAGCCCAAGTTGGTTCCAGCTGAACACAGTGAGGACACCTGGAGAGAGAATTATGATTTTAGAACAGTTCAAGTAGACACTTCGAACTCACCACGGGGCATAAAATTTGACAAAGACATTCTTGTCACTGCCAACTAGTTCTTTGAAAGACTCTTTGGTTAATTGCTTAGCGAAGCAAACTGACACAGCTAAGGACAGGACTGCTATGCTCAAGTGTCCACGACTAATCATCATTAAGCCGAACGATGCCTAGAACAAGAACTCGACCAGATTCCACTATAACACGTCACTTTGTAATACTAAAACTGGTACAGAACGAACTGACACTACTTGGATGACGATGAGAGGCCAACTGAATCAAGCGCCTCAGGTGCTCGGCGTCTGTATAAATCCAGTGCTGTTGATTTAAGCAAGATGCAAACCAGCTGCAAACATATAAAACAACAAGCTTTGCCGGCGAAAGCTGATACCCGGCGATGTCTCGACGCTAACGAGGAGATCGCTGATAGATGGCGCTCTGAGCGGCAACTTTAAGAACCAATCAGCGACTTCCATTTCTGATTCTTTCCTTTTAGAACTGTTGTCAACCGCGATCAGTGTTGAATCACTTCCGCTCTTGTTACGCAACGTATTGTATAAAAGATAGACTGGAATTTTATTCTAGTGACCTTTGAAAAAGTTTTGCATAGTAGAGGCTTTTAGATTTACTGAAGAGCGACTTGGTCTCGTCAAATGATTTACTCTAGGTGACTTTCGTGCTCATTAAACTGTCAGCTCGAACCATTATTAATTATTAAAGGCTTCAGACTTGGTATAAAAAAGATATAGTTTCATGATAAATTCTGTTAGATGCCAAAAATAAGAAATTTGCTCAGTTCTATGGCTTTTCCCGTACTTAATGCTTGGGATAGAATTTCTTAGACGTGTCCTTGGCGTGGTCGCGAAGCAACTGGCAAGGTTCGAATTCTCGGCCATAGTCATTGGTGAACTTGTCCATCCAGGCAGCGATGCGGTCAGCGCCATAGGTGTCCAGGTAACGGAAAGGTCCGCCGGTGAAGGGAGGGAAGCCAAGGCCAAAGACGGCTCCTACGTCACCTTCGACGGGATTGGCTAGAATGCCTTCCTGGTAACACAGGACAGCCTCGTTCACCATGCGAGTGAGCATGCGCATCTGGAGCTCCTCGTCAGTGAACTCTCGGGGCGGCTTCACCTTGTACCTGGCCAACATGTCAATCACTTTCTGGTTGACCGGTCGCTTGCCCTTCACCTTCTTGCCGTCGTAGACAAAGAAGCCCTTGCCCGACTTGCGGCCATGGAAGCCAGCGGCCACCATTTCGCGGCCAGCCTCAGTGTTTCCGCCGGCAATGCGATGGCCGAACTCGCTCTCCAGATACTTAGAGATGTGCATTGCTGTGTCAAAGCCAACTTCGTCCATTAGGGTGACCGCGCCCACCGGAAAGCCCAGTTGCTTGGTCAGCAAGTCAACCTTGTCAAATTCGACACCTTCTTGCAAAATTCGAGTCACCTCGGCCATAATGAAGGCCAAGATTCGAGTAGTGTAGAAGGCTGGTCCGTCTTTGACCGTGATGACCACCTTGCCCTGTTTCAGGCCAACCTGGACGGCTTTGGCTGTGGCTTCCTTTGAAGTCTTGTCGGTCGTGATGATCTCAAGCAGTTGCATCTTGTCTACTGGAGAGAAATAGTGCATTCCAATGACATTCTCTGGACGTTTAGAAGCTTCGGCAATCTTGGATATCGGAAGGGCCGACGTATTAGAGGCAAAGATACAATCATCACGGACAAGAGCTTCCACTTCCTTGACCACTCGGTGCTTAACGTTGATATCTTCCAAGACAGCTTCGATGACAATGTCAGCATTTCGAATCTCGTCGTAATTGAGCGTAGGTGTCAAGAGAGCCAACTTCCGGTCTCGTTCAACCGATGAAATCTTTTTCCTCTTGAAGGCATCATTCAGTGACTTGGTAATTTGTTGCTCACCCCTGGTCAGACCATTGATGTTGGCATCCTTCAGAACAACATGATGGCCGGCATTGTTAATCGAAACAGTAGCTATACCGGCTCCCATGAGACCGGCTCCGAGTACGGCCACATGCTTCGGCTCTGATTTCGGTTTTCCAAATCGGTTCTTTTTGCACTGCGTTTGCCCATTGAACAGGCCGATGAGAGCCTTTGACTGCGAAGTTTGAACGAGTTGACCGAATCCTTTGGCTTCGGCATCGAGTCCGGCCACGATTCCCTGTTCAAGACCGAGCTTCGTCACTTCCAGTATTTTCAAAGGGGACGGATAATTGCCAAGTGTCAGCTTCATGACTTGAGCACGAGCCTTGTCGAATATCTTATCGCGAACAAATTGGAAGCCAAGGGCAAAGCTGGTGACACGTTCGACCAAAGGTCGAGTTCGGTTAATCTTGAGCTTACCAGCCGCCAGCTGCTGGGCTGTTGATATGGCAATTTCCTCCAGGTAGTCAAGGGTTCTTTCCGGGCCAGGGGCGATGCCGTCACCCAGTGGCTCGACAAGCAAGTCAACTAGGCCGATCTTTTTTGCCTTGTCGGCTCTAACTTGCTTTCCTTGCAACATCATAGGCAAAGCTTCTTGAATTGACACCAAGCTCGTCAAGCGCTGAGTACCACCGGCTCCCGGCAATAGACCCAACATGACTTCCGGTAGTCCGAGGACCGTTTTGCGGTCTTTGACGGCAATTCGATAGTGACAGGCCATGGCTACCTCCAGACCACCGCCGAGAGCAGGGCCCATAATGGCCGCCACCACTGGCTTAGAGCTGTCAGCCAATCTTTGCAACATTTGTTGGCCCTCTTTGCTAATTTTGACACCATCTTCCACTGATTGGACCTTCTCTAACATTTTGATGTCAGCACCAACTATGAAATTTTCAGTCTTTCCTGACATGACGACCACGGATGAGATGGATGGATTGCTGAAGATTTCATTTTGAACTTGTTTGATTTCTAAACTGACTTGTTCTCCTAACACATTCATCTTGTCATTTTTGTTATTGAATTTAACAACGGCGACGCCATCTTTGATGTTAAAGTCAATCGCTTGTCCGGTAGCTATGAGAAAAAGAAGGCAATCAGTGAGAGGACAAACCGGATTTAAGCTTCCTATTAGGTGACATTTAACTTACAGCCAGAGAAACGCCTCATTAACGAAACACTACTGGACAAGTTGGCGCCCGAGCGCCGAGCATGGTTAACCAACTTCAACATGGTGGACATTGTTGTCCGGAATAATTAAGTTTGAACTAAATGAAGAAAGACAAAACCTTCAATTAAGAGCGAAGTCCAAAGTGCCGGCTGTTTGATGAGACAACACACTTGACAAACAATTTCCTCGTAGGGGACCGTTTTCAAAGTGCGAACTGCAAAGGCCTTTATTTTTCTTATCACACTGATTCGATTATTTACTAGATTTATGCACCTTTACGTCATGCGTTCAAGGACATCCATTTTAATTGCAATTTTTCATTATCAAGTTGCAGTATAATTATCAGTTTAGATTCTTCATCAAGAGCTTGTATCAGGGAAGCCAAACTTGACCAGTGGCTAAATTCGATGGTCTATCGAAAGTGCGCATGCGATTGGACTTGGAATCGCACTTTAATGCATTTATGGCTTTTCAGTGGACTTGAATATGCATGATTTAAGCCCCATTAGTAAATCAACTGTTTGATTTGACGATTCAGTCGCACTGTTGATTCAGCTTCGGTTGGGATTTATGCTCTTGACAAAAGGGAAAAAATCGAGGAAAAAATCATGAGTAGCTGGAATATCATTCTATTTCTTTTAGTCTTGACCATCACTGGTAAGTTGAGAAATATTCTACATTCGAATATTATCTACGTGTACTTTCAGGTATTGATTGTCAGAGTGACCAGTGGCATGGCGCTCGGATGATCAAGGTGGTGATGCCCATCAGTATGACCAACGAGGTGACCTTTGTGGCCGAAGACGCCATGAACAAGCATTCGGACTTCAGTGGGCGTATACATCACATCATTGACCACATGAACAAAGCATATGGCGGCAAGTGGAACGTCATCATGGTCAAGCAAAAGCACTACCGAGACTACGAGTATGGCGTCAGCTATGCCACCAATCGCTTCCTCTTCTTCTCCATGAAGGGCTTCGAGTTCACCGTTTATCAGAGCAACTGATTACTGGCTTCAGATGAAAGCCTAATTAGTACAATCAGTAAATTAGAACCATTTTCGGGTCCGAACGGTGAAAAGTATCACGTATGACGTGATTGAGTTTCCGGTTCTGGATACGGTGCCGGCTTTGGGAAATAGTGGCCGGCACGCACCGTTTTTCTCGGCCCGACCCGACCGTGGCCCGTAAAAATCATGCTCAGCCCGACCGGCTCGACCGTGAAGGAAACTGCACATGCGCAACTGTGACGTCGCCTATTGACAAAACTGAATTTGACAGCCCGTAACTGCTCGACCCGCGGGCCGACGGTCGGGCCACTCAGCTCGCCCGAGACAGCCCGGCCCGCGCCGGCCTCAATTGGGAAAGGTATGATGCAACACCAGCTCGGGTCTTTGGCGGCTAATATTTCACATGCTATGTGTAATATAAGAAAGCCCACGTGTTTCGATTCGCATAACAACTTACAGTCAGCAAAATGAACAACTTTTTAGCTGACCAAGGTAAAACTTCGCCCGGTAAACTATGTTGCTTATTCACATTCCCGGGATGAGGATTGATAGTGTGATTGATTGTTGTGATTAGTAGTTTGCGGCGCATTTAAAGGGTGTTCGAATCCCTCGTTTGATTTGATTCAGTTGATGAGGTCCAGTTAGTCAAGTGAAACTATGAAGCTGTGCGCTGCATTAGCTGTCATTTTATTGGCTGCTTTGTGTAAGTTTAGTCAGTAATGAATATAAGACTGAGCATGATTAACTAACTAGGCAATCAACACGATGCAAAGCCGTTTCAACCGGAAGACTTTGCCCTTCACGCTGTAGACATGCCCATCCTAATGGTGGCGCAAGCTGTGGCGATAACTAACCTTTCTTTGACAAGTAACGCCACCTGGTCAGCGAGGGCGGAATTTCTCAAGGACTCGTTCAACAGTATGTATGGCGCCCCGTGGGCTTGCATCATGCTGGACAGTGCCCACAGGGACCACTACGGCTCATCTCTCTACCATGCCGACAATCACCATGTTCATTTCACCTTCAAAGAGGCAATGGTCGAACTGTTCAAAACCGCTGTACTGTTCTAGAACTTGGCTGAAAGTTACGGATAACAGGCTCGAAAGTTATTCGAATAAACGAAACTGTCAACTTTGCGCTTCGATTTGAACTTTGCGCCGATGGAAATTGGCCTTTTCGGTTCCGAGTAGTTAAGGAACCGAAAGACTCGATTACTCGGGTTGCGCCTCCTTACAGCAAAAACATATGACAAGTGGAGAGGAGAATCATATGCAGAGACAAAAATGGTCGCCATGTTTTGAGGTTCAATTTAGAGAGGTTTGTACCTTTTTGCGATTTACTAATTGTCATCTGACTTGGGACTAGTCGTTCAATTAAGTGTGCAATCATTGATTAGGTTAAAAACGGTGTCAGCCAACTGTCGACAATTTCTCGTACACGTTTTCCTGGTTCAAGTGTTGAATAAATTCGGTTCTGTATCAATCTTGGACTTAGTGTCAAATTCAACTGGATCAAGTCTGATGCGATATATCTGAAACTCACGACAACGTTCATTCCAACCAAGTATGTAAGTTGCTGTCAGAAATGAATTAAGAGACAAGTAGAGATAGCCGATCATGCCTCAGCAATCATGAGGCTTAATTGTCTAAATGAGTGAGTTGTTTATTATTCAACTTAACCACGTGGTTGTTCTCTTTGTTCCCAGACAGTATTACCCTCCTGGATTCAAATTTGATTCCAAGACAAGTGTCAACCAATCAAGATGGCGAACGGTTCAGGAGCTGGTGCCGGGGCCGGCGGTCCTTATAACTACAGTTACATATTCAAGTATATCATCATAGGCGACATGGGCGTTGGGAAGTCCTGTCTATTGCATCAGTTTACGGAAAAGAAATGTATGTTTGACATTCTTTTTGTCACGAGACACCCACAGTGTTGTGACTTGTTCCTTCCTGACTCACCCCTTTCCCTCTCCCTCTCACAGTTATGGCCGACTGTCCGCACACCATTGGCGTAGAGTTTGGCACTAGAATAATTGAAGTTTGTGGACAGAAAATTAAGCTTCAAATCTGGGACACAGCTGGCCAAGAGCGGTTCAGGGCCGTGACTCGGTCATACTATCGTGGCGCTGCTGGCGCCCTCATGGTGTATGACATCACCAGGCGGTCAACGTACAACCATCTGTCTTCATGGTTGACCGATGCCCGAAACCTGACCAACCCTAACACGGTAAGCAAGTGACGTCATTGGCTGTAAACTTGACTACTAACATGTATCTAAATCTCTAGGTGATATACTTAATCGGCAACAAGAGCGACTTGGAAGGCCAGCGTGACGTAACCTTCGAAGAAGCGAAACAGTTCGCCGAGGAGAATGGCCTGATGTTCATCGAAGCTTCCGCCAAGACCGGAAACAATGTAGAAGAAGCCTTCCTGGAAACGGCCAAGAAGATCTATCAGAACATTCAAGATGGCTCCCTGGACCTGAATGCCGCCGAGTCTGGTGTCCAGCATAAGCCTACCACCGGTGGTACCCAAAGATTGGGCGGTGATGCTGGGACGTCTTCGAAGTCGGACTGTTCTTGTTAGAGAGAATGAAACAAACCCAACTGAACTGTTTCCTTTCCAAGGTGACTACGACTCCGAACGTTTACGTCTTTCTCGATCTGATTACGTTGGCACTGTTAATCGTCACAGTTTCCCATGTAAATCACTCGTTCAGTCATCTCTCCTCTCTCTCCTTCTCTAACTATCACATAGATTCTTTTTTGCAAGGATGCTAAAACATATATGTCTATTATTACTTTAGTTCAGGGCATGTCATATTTAATTAAAATGTAATTGATTTGTTAATTGTGAAGACGTATTGAGAACCACTCGGTGCAGGCGATTAATTACAGCAAATATATATGGACTTTTAATTTGTACGCTTGAGAAAAACAAAACAACATCTTGTCATTGTAAAAAAGGTTAAATATAATGAAATAATATTTTAAGTTTTAAAACCGATCGACATCCATGTTGATGCAGCTGATTAGAGACATCATCTCATTTAGCAATTGTTAATAGTCGCACACCAAGTAGAGTTGTGATGACGTCACTAGTGACCGACTTATCGACGGTTCGGTAGAAATGATTGCTACTAGTGATGGTCTTCCAGCCCGTTGAAGTCTACCAAACGGAATAGCGTGATAAGCTATAGTGCCAATGAATCAAAAATGGATCACTGAGCAGAGTCCGGTTACCTCTTAGTAAAACTCTAGCTTAGGCATCAACTTTCGCTAACAGCTATACCTGACATTGATACGATGCTAAAAAGTTTGGCATAGCATCTATAGACAAAACAATTCGCCAGAAAAAAATGAAGCTATTCATCAGCTGAGTTCAAATACGGTTCAGATCTTGAGTAGCAGCTCAGAATGTTTCAAATCATATAAAAGTTGAGGCTGCGATAGTTCCAATGGGTTGTAAACATTTTCCCAGGTACAGAAAAGTCATCATCCTGATGACTAATTGTCTACTTCCGGTATCCATGGCTACAGATAAAATAGGGCGTGACTGCTAATTACTGCCATATGAAGTGCTGTCCAAACAAACATCAGCTTGATTCAGTTGTGTTCAGTTTACTGTTCTTCGCCTTAGCCTGATTAAATAGCCAAATGGTGAACAATCAAGACATGACATCGTCATATGGAACGAACGGCACAGCTCAAGATTCCCATGAACTGGTCGACCAATTAGGGCTGAACAGGCTAAATCCAGTTGAGTCAACCAGTCGTCAAGCGAACTTGGATTCTAGCGGAGAAGTGGCGCCACTTATCGAGCATCTTCAAAATGAGCGCCATCGCATCGAAAGTTTACTTCAGCCCAAGCAAGTGTACATCAAGGCCAGAACTCGACAGGACGATGCCATGGCCACCAGATGGCGCTTCATAAACCAAGTTCTGCTAATTACGTTCACCATGGGCATGATTTGCAGCCTAGTGGGCCTACTTTCCCTATTGGAAGACGTAGTTGGCCGACGATTGTTCGTCTATTTCTACACCACAGGTTCCTTTTTCATGTCCATCATCTTTTTAGTACCTTTCAAAGGTTCGACATTCAAGCTGATGGTCATGATTAATGTATTTAACTACATCATGATATGCGTCATTCTGATCGAAGTTTTGTTCTATGACCACTTCGTGTTCAGAGGCGTTTGCTACGGCAGTCAGTTGCTACTAGGCATGATTTGTGCCATGAACCTAATCTGGGACAGCTGATCAAATATATTGTACTGATTAAAAGATGAAAAACCTGTCTGAGAAATTTAGCGAATTAAAGGTCATTCTAAGACTTCCGCACTAAAGGTCGCACTCAGGAAACGGTCCCTTCCAGAAACGTCAACATTTGTGTGGAAATTTCTCTGCTAAGTCAACATCTACAGTTGATTCAGTTGCACGTTTCGATTTAGTGCATTTTCTAACTTTCAATTGTAGTTGGTTGCCGCTGACAACGGATTAAACTTTGTGTGGGCATTGAGGTTCGTGTTAAGTTGTTTAGTGTGACTTTTATTCTTTCCTTCCACTGATTAAGAAGCAACGTGACAGTGTCAAGTCCAAGTCTTATTTTTAATTAGCTAGTCAGCTTAATTCTGCAAGATTTTTTTGTTAATTGCTGCATGAGCAGGACATAATTTATATCGATGATTATTAGCTTGAATATTGGACGAAGAAAATCAGCAAAATGTCAAGAAAAACGGATTCTAATGAACGAAATGAACAGTCGCCATTTGCATTTAGTCAAAGTGCGTCCTTGAAGGGCGTTGTTAATTGTGCAAATGGTGAAGTTAACTGTAATCATACAGGTGATCAAGTGACCATTTTAGCCGAAGATGATGAAGATGGGTGTAAACCTTTATTAGGTTTAGGTGGACAAGTCGAACAGGCAGAGTTTCAAGCTCTTCCCAATGTACTTAAGCTCAATGACGACATCAAAGTCAGTCAAGTAGTCAGTAAGATATATGATGACGTCTTAGATTCAAGTTCTATCGGCTTCCGGGAGTTCGTTGAACCATCGCCAGCTCAAAATGGTGTCCCAGTGGCCATCGAAGAAAGTTCGACAGAAAATGTTCTAACCGACGATGAGGAAAGGAACATGACCATAAATTTGGAGAAAGCGTTTGCAAGATTAAACGATTCGGTTCGAAATAATGGAATGGCCAGAGCTGTGCAGCCACCTGCTGGTCGCCGGCTTATATATGACATATCGACCTCATCGTCGTCCAGTTCGAATCTGGTATGCATGAGCTACGCAACACCCAGTGCATACCGGAGGCGTGTCTCTTACGCAATCACGTCGCAGAAAAATTTCAAAAAGCCGGCCAAGAGACCGCACTCGAAGAAGGTCATCTTGTTTGCCCTGTCGATGGTCAACTTGACGGCCTACCTGTCAATGTCCATTTTGGCGCCATTCTTTCCCTACGAAGCATCACTGAAGGGCATGACGTCATCATCTACCGGTCTGGTATTTTCGATATACGCTCTGGTCATCATGGTGTCGTCGCCATTGCTGGGCAAAGCGCTGCCAATTGTGGGCGTCAAGTTCATGCTGTTGGCCGGCATACTGTTCGCCGGCGTGGCCAACATTCTCTTCGGTGTCCTGTACCTGGTACCTGACCTCTGGACATTCACCATTCTTTGCTACCTTGTCCGGTCGGTCAGTGCCTTTGGAGAAGCAGCTTTCATGACAGCGTCGTACACTTACATCATTCAACTGTTTCCGGACAACATTGGGCTCGCCTTTGGCATCACGGAAACCTGTGTCGGCGTGGGCATGTCCATTGGCCCAGCAGTGGGCGGCCTACTCTATGGCGTCGGTGGCTACGGTCTGCCCTTCTACGTCCTTGGCGCTTTCGTTCTAATCAACTTGCCCATTTGCTGGTACATCGTGAACCCAATAGAAAGTGAGTTCGAAAGACTTTTCTTGTCTGTTCTAAATGAACTTCCTTCTTTTCCTCTCAAAGGTAACCTGCTAACCAATCAGAGCTCGTCCTCTAGCTACTCATATGAATCACCAGTCACGTACGGCAAGATAATCAGCAACGCCAAGGTGCTCATTGTCAGCCTAGTGTTGGCCACGGTCACCTCTACCCAGAGCTATCTGGACCCGACAGTCGAGCCCCACTTCCGCAGCTACGGCCTGACCCCTCAGTATGTGGGCCTAATCTTTCTGGTCATGTCGGGTGCTTATGCCCTCTCGTCGCCTATGATTGGCTGGCTGACCAGCAAAACGGACAAGACACTGTTGATCATGTTTGTCGGCCTAGTGGGCACGGCCACGGGCTACCTGTTGCTTGGCCCATCGGAATTCTTGCAATTAGAGCCAAACCTGTGGCTGAGCACGGCAGCAATGGTGGTCCTGGGACTTTCCTACTCTCTGGCTTTCATACCGACCTTCGAGGCCATATTGGATTCCGTCATTGACAATGGCGGCCCCGACGACCTGAACACCTACAGCCTGGTGTCGGGCTGGTGGTCATCTCTCACCAGTCTGGGCGAAGTGGTTGGAGCCACAGTGGGCGGAGTCTTTCTGGACACCTACGGCTTCAACGAGGGCACTGACATTGTGGCTTTCTGGGTCGGGGCAGTGGCGGTGGTGGTCGGCCTGAGCTACCTGCTGGACTGCCTTATCGACTTCACCACGAAGCCGAAGGCCAAGATTTTCGTTGACGACTTCAGTGACCAGCGCCCACTCTTTGGCCGTGGTCACCACCACAACCACGGCGGCCACCGGTGTGCCCGCTGTGAACGGGCGCCGCTCATGGGAAACCTAGTCGCCTATCGCCCGGCCCGACAACGTCGCAGTATACTGCAAACTATCTAGATGTCAATCAAAAATCCCCTGATTACGTGATAATTTTCAAGTAGATAAATCCCTAAATCATGTACGCATTAAAGTATTCATTTTTACAATTCGTTGTCTATCTCAGTGGGCGTGGCCTGTGCATGAACATGAGTTCACGTGACCGCAATTCTTAAGCTCGATGTAGAATGGTACTTGTATGTTATAGGTCAGAGTTGGCATGTGGCGCCATCTTCTCAACGTTATACCGGTAGGAAACTTACACATCCGGTTATGAATTCTCTTTGTTTAGAAAGTTAATTGTAGCTATAAGATAATATTGACAAACTAGGAGCTCATAATAAATAGGCTAATTATTGAGTACGTCAAGGATCAGTTTTTAATTAGTGAGTAACGAGTTTCAGGTTTGTTTACTTTTTGGCTTTACTTATCAATGGCCGCCATGATGGCCATGGCTCCAGTGGTCTCGGTGTCCGCCATGGCCGCCGTGGCTCCCGTGATGGCCACCGTGACCAGCGTCATGCCAGTCCTTGTGCGAGCCATGTTTACCATGACTGGAATGACCGTGAGACCCGTGACCATCCTTGCTGTGCCAGTCCTTGTGACCGCCATGATGGTGGGACCCGTGGTGACCACCGTGGTCAGCGTGATTGGACTTGTGGCCCCATTCCTTGTCATGGTGCCACTTTTTCAGGTAACCACCGCCCTTGTCGTGGCCCCAGTGTGCCTTGTCGCCATGTTTGCCCCAGTGGCTGCCATGGTGTCCCTTGTCATGGTGGTCATTGTGACCACCGTGACTGGAATCATGGTGGTCCTTCCAGCCTGGTGGTAATCGAACATTCAGTCACGTGACCGGAAATCATTTCATACTCACTCTTGTCACCCCAGTCCTTCCAGTCGCCATGGTGACCACTGTCATGGTGTCCATGATGGCCGCCATGCTTGCCCCACTTGTCCCAGTGGTCGTGGTGACCACCGTGACCATGTCCACCATGGTGGCCATGATGATGGCCAGCCGCAGTGGCCAAGTCGTCGTCACTATCACGGACAACACCAGCGGCACAGCTGACCACCACTGCCACAGTGGTCAACACTAGTAACTTCGCCATCTTGTTTTCGCAACACTTGTCACAACTTGAGAGCGGACAAGAAACTGAAACGCAACTGACAACTATTCGACACTTCAAACTTGTCTTATATACGAAAAGAACACTTCATTTAATTCACTTTCATGTCACACATTTAGTCCTGATAATGAATTCAACAACACAGACACTGGTTCCGAAAAGTTAATTGCAATCAAGCAGCGAAGTTTGCATGTAACGCCCGCCGTTCACGCAATTTACTTCCGAGTCAAACTGAATCAAGAAAGTATCACTTTTAATTATGCACAATTCACTGTCGCAGTTAGCAGTTAAATCAGCTAAATTGTTCAAGCCTTTCATTAATGGATCAAGTAGTCGCAGTTAACTGTTCTCAAAAACTACACTCTGGTCACGAGTGTGGCTCGACGATTGAGCGCACCGCGTCACGTAAGCGTGACCAGTCACGCAGAAAGCACTAAAGAAATCACATTTTCAAGTTGGCGCCTAAAAAATAATGCCGTCGAAACGTCTAGAAAAGCTTTCTTTACTTTAACGTTTTCATTTTAATTAAATTTCGAATGTACAATTCCTCGACACAAACAGTAGAGTCGATGGTCGATACCATCGAACCGGATCGTTGACAATCGATGAGACAGCATCGAAGACATAATTTACAGTTTTGCAGTTTTCGCTCTCCCAGTAACAAATTGCATTCTGAAAGTGTGATATTCAACTTAAAATGGCGGATTTTTTTGTTATATTCTTTCTCTTTGACATAATGTACGCTTCTATTTCAACTTAGAGAGGGAGAGGGGGAGAGAGAGAGGGGAAAGGCAGCCTAGAATGTATCATTGCTGATGGCGCCAAGTTGAAAGCTGATATTATTCTTGCTGTGCATCGAATCGCTCGAGGCCATTAGAACCTTGGGCAGCGCAAGTTCGACGCGACGAATCTGATCGAGTGAACTGTTCTGAATGTTGGCCGTGTTCGTCATGTGGGGCTGTTGCAGCTGCTGATGGTCATGGTGTGATGGGTGATCCTGTTTCCCGAAATGACCCGCGGAAGGAAGGCGCAGAGAGAGGGAGAGAGCGAGAGAGGGAGAGAGGGAAAGATGAGAGAGGAAGAGACAAAAAAGATGAAATGTACAAAGCGTTAGAACTCGATCTTCTTTTCCGGACAAAATGGACACTTTAAGATTGTCATAGTGACAAGCAGGACAGGAAAAATGAAAGACATTCGAGAGGAAGAGGAGAGAGAGGGGAGAGGAGAGGAGAGAGACAGTTCTTGAAAGCGACAAACAATGACCTGTGTACACTTTTATCTTTTAGAACATCTCGCGCTCAAGGAACACTTTCCGGCATAAAGTGATACAATGAAACATAATAGTGCAATATGTGCTCACAAAGCCACTCACGCTGAACACGGTAAGCGAAGAACAGTTCTGAGAACCTTTCAGTCGATTTGGTACATCGTACATATGTGACGACGAGCGCCTGGCGTCCATCTTGTTATGCACAAACTTGACCACATTGTCCCCCTGAAGGCAGCCATAGTCGTTGGGCGGCAGCTCGGTGCCCTTGGACAGCTGGCACAGCTCCTGGTCACGCAGGGTCACGTGACCTTCGGGGTAGGGGTCACACCGGCCGTAGACCGACGGGTAGTAGAGCCGGCCCTGGCTGTTGTAGACCGCCTCGTACTGCGTTTTCCCATTATGGTCAAGGCAGTCCTGGGGGTCTGTGTGCAAATTGCGAAATGAAAAATGAGTCTCGTCTCCTAATTGGCCAACTAATTGGCGGACATTTTGAGCCCTAATTGGCGCCAAGGGTGTCAACTTACGCTGAGCGTCGCGACGATACATGACCATGTACAGGATGCCGCACATCATGAGGAGCACCAGGACAACGATGACCACGGAGGACATGACCACCACCACGGCGTCCACGTGGTACTCCGACACCGAGCGGTCGCCCAGCGACAGCAGCGGCGCCACCGTCGCGCCCGTTTCCGTGAGAGTGGCAAACGAGTAGCGGGCCTCAGTGGTGCCCCCTTCGCCCTTGGCCATCACCTGGAGGTCGTACCACGTCCCGGGGCGCAGGTCCTTGATGACCACCATTTTCTGCTCCGGAGGAATGTGATTGGACAAGAGCTGCCACTCGTGGCTTGACCGGGACTTGTATTGCAGCGAAAAATGGTCCAGGGGACAGCCGCCATCTTGGAAGTGACTCAATTGAACAGAGACAAATGTACTGTTTGGCAAGATGAAGTGTATATTCTCTGGAGGCAGAGGGGCTGCCGAGAGAGGGAGAGGGGGAGAGCGAGGAGGGAGAGGGGGAAAGAATGAGAGGTACATTAATACCGGATGTCAAAGTTGTTTTTTCACTTTGCCCGAACCGGAAATTAAAGGGAAGCCTTCCCTCTCTCCGCTCTCCTCTCCCTCTCGCTTTCTCTCATTCAACTCTGGGCGGCGAACAAAGACTTCGCTCCGTGAACAGTTCAATCTCGACTGTGAACCTTGTCTCATTTTGAAAAGGTAAACAAGGAACTTGTTTGTGTTTAACAACACTGTTTCAATGAGAGCCGACGTGCTGGGTGACATTTTGTAAATACAAGTCAAAAACAGCACTTTGTACTTTGTATATGTTCTGAAATGTTCTAAAAGAGAGAGAGAGGGGGAGAGAGAACAACTCACAGCTTCCGGAAGTTTTAAACTGAAGTTCGTCAGAACCTTGTTCGAAGCCATGTTCTGAGAGGGGCGAAATTTTCAGCACATACTTGGAGCCGCAGGACAGGTTGTTTAGAACATGCTGTCTCGCATTGTGGGCCACTTTCACAGATGTCCAAATGTTCGAGGCGGAGCCCGGAGAACCAGAACTCGAGGCTAATGGCGAACTCTCGTCAGTGGAGCCGGCGTCGAGTTCTAATGTCCTAAATGATACTTGCTGCGACGTCACTTTATCTTCGTCGTTAGCACTTGCATATTTCCAGGCTATAGTCACGGAATGATGTGACGATGTCATCAGCGACAGATTCGGCGGTTCTGAAATATGATAATTTAGTACATTGTACATATATAGAACATACTTTTAGGACATTACAACGGTTCACTGTGAGAACCGTATATAATGTGACTTATGAATTTCTTATTATGTTTCGGAGAGCGGGGGAGAGGGAGAGAGGGAGTACATTATTCTCTCGAGTGAGAGGGAGAGACAATGGGAGGGGAAGGGAGAGAGAGAGCGGGGAGAGCGAAAAGAAAAACGATAGAGTCCCTAAAATGGCTGTTGATTGCTTTCGAGGCCTTAGAACAGAACTTCGCGTTAGAACCATTTGTCTTTTATAAGTGTACACTATGAGCCCGAGTCTCGAGTATCGAACTAGTTAGTATCTTAGAACTGTACTAGAACACAAACACAACAAAAAGGGAAAGGGGAGAGAAAGACTTTTTCTGTCGCTCGCTCGCACGATCTCTCCCTCTCCCTCTCTGCCTCTCTCTCTCTCCCTCTCATAAACGATCGAAAGTCTCTCGTGGGCGACTGAATCAAGATTCGAGACAAGTTCTAAGTTCTAAAAGAATTAGATTATGTCGATCCAATCCGGAGAGAAATTCTAGACAAGTTCTTAAACTGAGCAGCGAAAGAAAAACACGGCTCAGAAAAGCAAACTCAAGAACAAATAGTTCGAAATGAGCTGTTGGACATTTCGAGCCCACTCGAGTGGACATGAAAGTCATCAGTGCGAGAAAAACGGCAAGAAAATTGAAAGCGAGAGGCAGAGAGGGAGAGAGAGAGACGTCGAGAGGGAAAGGGAGAGAGCAAGAGGGATTACCTATGGCAAAGGTGGAACAGATGGTCTCCGGGCTGAGTGGGCCAGAACCCTTCGAGTTCTGGGCCTGGACCACAATGGCGTACGTCTTGCCCTTGTCCAGGTTGTCCAAATATTTCTCGTACAAATTATTATGTGGTCCCTCGTCGCCAAGGCCACGCCCAGTTTCGTCCATCATATGGTCGTTATGCTTCTTCAGCTGGTTCTTCTCGGCGTCGAACTTGGACACAGTTCGAAAGACGAACGGTTCGAGTGAACCAAGGGTTCGCAGGCCAACGTAGAAGCCGCCAATGTTCACGTTGCCTGATGATGATGGCGAAGAGGAAGAGGACGAAGAAGAAGAGAAGGAGGAGGAGGCGGATGAGGAGGAAGAAGATGAAGAGGAACTGGAACTTGATGACGAAGGAGCGGAACTGGAGCCAGAACTCGATTTGGACATTTGGTCGACCGGTGGGTACGCCCAGCTGACCCGCAGTGATTTAGTTGACTTGGTTGTACACGTTAAATTCTGTGGTACAAATTGAGGGGCTGGGCTCCAAAGAGGGAGAGGGAGAGAGAAGAATGGTGGGTAATGAAGGGGAAGGAGACAGACCGAGATCGTGGGGAGGGGAAGAGAGGGAGAGAGGGAGAGAGAGTGAGACGGCGAAGAGAGAAAAAGAAAAGAGCGAAAATTCGATTTAGAACCTACAAGTCAAAGGTATAAAAGTTTCAATTTCTCTCTTTCTCTCTCTCGCTCTCTCTCCCTCTCTTTATAGCTTTAGTTGCTTCGTAAATCACTGAGAGCCAAAGAACTTGTGAGAGTGAAAGAGAGTGAGAGCGAGAGCTCATTGGTAAAAACGAGAATAGGGAAAGGGAAAGCGAAGAGGGAAGGGAGAGAGGGGAAGGAGAGCGGGAGGGAGAGGGGGAGAGAGCACGAAAGACTTAACGGCCACTTAGTGCTGATTACCTTCGATCGAAGTCGTGAAGGAAAGTTGTCCTGAGAAGGGACTCTTGCCCATCATGTTCTCGGCTCGAATTCGAACATTGTACTCAGTGGTAGGACTCAGATTACTTAGGACAACAGAGTTCGACGGGTTCTGCGAGACAAACATGATCTTCGAACTTGTCCATTTGTCTTGGTGTAATTTTATATGAACCTCGTATCCGGTTACTTGGGCATTTCCGGCATAGTCCACCGACCAGGACAGGGTTACACTTCGAGCCGAAAGTTCTAGAACTCGAACGTCTCGCGGAGCGTCGGGTTCCTCTTGGACCAGAACTCGACTGGTGGCCATTGAGGAGCCGAAGAAATTTGAACATTTGCACAAGTAGATGCCAGAGTCGGGTCGCGAGGAGCTCGAAATGTACACAGAACTTCGAAGGGAACTGCGAACATGTGTCTCGTGAGTGGACATGTTCACGGCCGTCGTCTTGTACAAATGGTCACTCAGGTTGGCGCCATCTTTGGTCCAGTGGAACGGTCATGCGTGGGCTGCCGTGGACACTGCACACCAGCTCGAAGGGTTCGCCCTTCTTGGCCGTCACCAGGCTGGACATTGTGGCCACACGAGGTGCTTCGAAGATGAACAGTTCGGCAATCGTTTCAATGGGTCGTTCGCCAATGCCGTTAGAACTTTCGCAATAATAGTGACCAGCATCGTCGGCCGAAATGGCCTTAATGACCAGCGAGCCATTCTCGAGCATATGGATGCGAGGCGTCGACAGGATGGCCCTGGTCACCACTGCCGGCTGGCCGCCATTTTGTTTGCCGCCATCTTGGCCATTAGGCGGCCCATTTGTGGCCTTCTTCACCTTCCAGCGGGTCACAGGTTGCGGGCTGCCATTTGCGATGCAATCAAGCCGAACATTAGAGCCGGTAACAGTGGACATGGTCATCGGCTTAAGTATGAAGACAGGTGCCGACCGCACATTCAAAATGGCCGTTACGTTCGACTGGCCAGCTGGTGAGAGGGCGTGGCACGTGTAGTTGCCCGAATGGGTGCTCGAGAGGGAGTTGATGACCAGCGAGGAGACAAACTCACTTATCGGGATGACCCGCAGCTGCGACTCTTGACCAGTGGCCGCAATGAGCTGACCGTCCTTGAGCCAGGTGACCGTCAGCGGTGGGTCGCCGGACATGACGGAGCACATGACCGATGTGCGCATACCTTCGTCCAGGTTGTCCGGAAAGGCCGACAGGCTCACCTTGGGGGGCGCTGTGGAAATTGCAGTGCGTTGGTCATTTTTTGTCCAGGTTCCCTTCCCGTCTCTCTCCTTCCCTCTCCTCTCCCCTTCCCTCTCCTCTTTCGCTCTCTGTCATATGACTCGAGCTTAAGGGGTCGCATATATATATAGCGGAAAAGGAACGAACCCAGCACGTTGAGCGTCATGAAGCCTTCGGCCCGCTGACCGGAAGTGGACATTGCGACACACTTGAACAGTCCAGAGTCCGACTTGGCTATCGAGTTGAACCAAATGGATCCCTTCGCAGTGACCACTTGACCATCATTCAGAGGTAATTTCTTGCCGTCTAGCAAACATACGCCATGAGAGAAACAGATACATTATTAGATTATGATGTCATTTCCAGGGGACCAGTAATATAGTGCGAGAGCGCAAAACGTAATCTCGCCATCTCTGATTTCAAGTCTCTGGTAGTAATAAGTAGCCGTAATTTATATTAGCCGGCCGAGAGGGATGGAGAGGGAGAGGGAAAGAGCGAGAGCAGAAGAGGGAGAGGGAGAGAGAGAAAGGGAGAAAGTTAGCCGAAGAGCGGGTGAGAGAGATGTAGATACAGAAATGCCAGGTCTACCAATATAAACAAGAGAAAATTGGGTGTAGTAAGTGGGATTGAGGGACAGCGAGAGGGGAAGGGAGAGAGGGAGAGGAGAGAGAGCAATCCGAATGCCGCAAATGACATGTAATAATGTGTACATCGTCAGCCACAAAATCGTCTCTTCTCTCTCTCGCTCCCTTTCGCAAGTCATCAGTTAAAGTTGATGCGTTCACTTGTAATGGTATACTTTTTTTCTACTCAGATCAGAGAGCTACGGAGGAGAGAGAAAGGAGAGAGGGAGAGAGAGGAGGAGGGAGAGAGCAAAGGATCCTTTTTGCGTAGAGTGGTGCATTGGAAATGTGCACTATGCATATACAAGTGAACAACTGTAACGGATATAACATGATATGCATTTCAAATATCACGGTGACGCTGATGATGTTACTTCATCTCTCTCTCCCCTCTCTCTCTCCTCTCCCTCTTTGTCTCTCTCGTCCACTGTCTCTCTCGTTGACTACATTCCCTATTTTGCATTGTAAGCAAATGTAAACCAATATGCATTCTGTGTCACAAGGATTCGAAGACAAGAGAGCGTAAGAGACGGCGACAGAGGAAGCGAGAGAGGGGGAGAGAGGGAGAGGGAGAGAGAAACCATGAATCAAAACGGAAGGAGAGAGGGAGAGGGGAGAGATGGCATCGTCTCTAAAAGCTTCGAGCTGTCAAGTCGGCCCTCCTTCCCCTTTCGGCAAAGCTTACCTTTGGTAATGTATACTTGGTCCACCGGATATCCGGCAATGGGACATCTTAGTTCAAAGCCAGAACCGGAAGTGGCAGTCAGAGGCTGCGAAGGCTTGATGGCCATTTGACCGAGGACCGAAATTCGAGCCGAGTGTGAAAGGACAGAGTTCGAATTTGAGCCAACTTGACAAGTGTACGTCCCTGAGTCCTATATATAGATATATATACGAAAGAAAAAAATATTGTACAAACACACAATGCGAACACTGAACATATAGTTCGACGGCGAAGAGATTCGAATTTTATAGCAAGGAATTTCCCTCTCCCCTCTCCCGCTCGCTTTTTTCCTCCCTCTCCCTCTCCCTCTCTCTCTCTTGCCTTATCTCTCGCCTTCTCTCTCGCATCACTTGATATCCGATCGTTGGGATATATTTTGCGGTATTCCAATTTCGCTCACAACTCGATATATTTATATAACCGAAAGGTTAGCGTGAGCGAACAGTTCTAGAACTGCTCTCTGCAAAATCACTGGCTTCGAACTCCAGTACAGTTCGAATATGTCTATATACACTTGCTAGCTGAACTTAGATGTATATATATACACACACGGCATGAAAGATTGATGGTTCTAGAACTCGATGGAAAAACTAACTTTAAGTTCGATAAGTGTGAGAACCGTTCAGAACTTGTTTGTATTGTTCAGTGTATTTCGCGAGAGGGAGAGCGAGAGGGGGAGAGAGAGGGGAGAGATGGATAAAAAGAGAGCGAGAGGGAACAGAACAGTTCTGCCGGTAGAACATTGTGGAACCATTCAAACAAGTTGACTCTCCCTCTCTCCCTCTCCCTCTCGTACATACATACCTGAGGAGAGAGCGCTGAAATGTTCAAAGTCGAACTGAGCACGGACCGCTGGTCAGAACCAAAATTGGCCGTTATTTGAGTTCGATGGCCATTGTAGAGCTCGAGGCCGTCCAGGAGCCAGGAAATCGATGGCAAAGGTTGACCGCGAATCGAACATGAAAGTGAAAGCTTCGAACTTGGACTTTTGATTTGATCACTGAACGTTGTTACAAATAACGGCCTAGAGCCTATCGAGCGCCCGAGAGGAGCAGAGAGCAAGACAGAGAGGGGGAGAGAGGAGAGAGAGAGGGGACAGAATGTAGTGACCAGTCGCTGATATGTTTAGTGGACAACAGTTTCAATTTAGTCGCTGACAAGGACGGTTAGTTGGTTCTGAAAACTTGTTAGACCTTCGTGGACATATATAAATCTCGAACGGAAGAGAGGGAGAGGGAGAGAGAGGGGAAGGGGAGAGAGGGCTAGAGGGCGGACTGGCTCCTTGAAACACACGGGCTAAGGGCTTACTCGGTATTCGTAATACTATGGAAGCGGATTCCTGGTGAAGACGTCCGTAAATTTGTGACACATCATGGCCAGGACTTAGGACATTATTGGACAGTTCGAAGCACTGATAGACTCCATTGTCGTCGTAACTGAAAGAACCAATAGTGAGAACAGAACTCGACGTGGTGCGCGTCGAGTAGCCATCGATTTGCAGGCCGCTCAGGCTGGAGCCCAGGCTGCGGCCATCTTTGACCCAGAGCAGCTTCGCGTCGAACTTGGACATTTGGCCCAAGCTGGGGGAGCCTTCGAGCGTACAGTTGAGCGAGTAGCTGGCCCCAGGCCGCGGCCCACTGCCGTGCCCAGTGCGGATGGTCACCCGTGGGCGCCCACTGACCTGCAGGGTCAGCTCGTGCCGCGAGATGGACAAGTTGGACTCGCAGCTCCAGAGACCAGAGTCGGAACCGGAAACCGGATTTAGCGCCAATATGTTCCTGGCCACTGTTGCCCGTTCGAGGGAGAAGGCATTAATATGCTTGTAATCTGAGGATGAAGACGACGAGGATGAGGAAGATGATGCCGAGGACAGGGACGATGAAGACGAAGATGAGGCCTTGGAAGAGGATGAAGATGAACTGTCCGCAGTTCGACGCAATGTCCAGCGGACACTTCCTTCCGAGTTGGAAGACAGCGGACAAGTCAACAATATGGCGTCGCCTTCGCTTACTGATATTACATTGTGACCATATTTGATGGATTCTGACCGATGCTCTGAGCGAGAGGAGGAGAGGGAGAGAGGGAAAGAGCGTGAGAGGAGAAGGGGGAAAGAGAGACATGTTAGATACATGGAACTAGTTAGAGCGAGTCACTCAGACTGTCATGCTAAATAAGAGACATGGGAGTCAGATAGACAAAAAGAACTTGAGTAAGACAAAGAGCGAGAGGGGAGAGAGAGAGAGGAAGAGAGACGAAAAGAGGGAGAGCGAGACAGATCAAGTATATAAGAGGATATGATTATAATATTCTTTGTGTAGATCTCGCTTCGATTGGCTTTCTCTCCTCTCCCTCTCTCTCTCTCTCCCTCCTTTCCTCCCTTGATTCCTGAGACATGTAGATTTCAGTATACTTGCAAGTCATAACTTGACTTGATAGTATCATCGATCCAAACTAGAAGAATCCTATGCAAAGTTCTAAGCGTTCCCAATCTCCCTTTCTCTCTCCCTCTCTCTCCTCTCCCTCTCTCGCTCTTCCGCCTCCGAACTGCTTCCAGAGAGACGGCATTTCACAAAACTGAAAACGCTTTCCTGTATACATACAAAGCGAGATGCCTTTGAGTCAGATATCGCTGGCCGATACCGATAGAACATTTCGAGAACAGTTCTAAGAAGGGTCGAACTTGGAGTCATTTCTCTCTTTGCCGTCTCTCCCTTCGCTCCCCTTCCCTCTCTCTGTCTCTCTCTCCCTCTCGCTGGCACACACTTTCTCTCTTTATGTCGCTGCACATGACATGTTGACTACAATGTCTGTGACATTTTTGTTATACGATGTAAAATTAGTATAACAGAAATATATTGATTGCTCGCTGACTTTGTCATCACGGGCCGGGGACCCATTACTCATTGCGTTTTGCAAAACTTTCCTCTCCCTCTTTCGCTCTCTCTCTCCCTCCCTCTCTTTCCTCCTCGCTCCACGTTATTCACTTGTTTGTGAAGTTAATCTGATTTCGAATTTGCTGAAAACTCGAAATCTCAGAACTGTTCTAAAATCACCAGCATTCAATTATTGTCACATCTGTCATTCTCAATTCAAGTTGCGAGCGAGAGGAGGAAGCGAGGGAGAGAGAGAGGGAGAGAGAGGGAGAGGAGAAGGGAGAGAGAGAACAGGGAATAGAAACCGGAAAGCGAAAGTTTAGCCAACACGTCTTCTTAACGCCGAAAGCATTAAATGCCTAGAGACGTACGTTCTCTCTCTCCCTCTTCTCTCCCTCTTCCTTCCCTCTCTCTCTCTCTCTCCCTCTTCGCCTCTCTCTTTCATTTTCGCCTTCTTGGTAATCGTGCTAATTGCATTAACGACACAGTCCCTTAACGATGTTGGCAACCGAGAGCTGGATCTCAATGTTTAAAGTTCTCTCGCTCTCTTGTGCTCTCTCCTTTCCCTCTCTCCCTCTCCTCTCGCTCTGCCTCTCTCTCTCCCTTTCTCTCTCCCTTTCTCTCATAGAATGAATAAGCGTCTCATAAGCAAAAGTGTCGGAGAGAGAGAGAGAGAGAAGCTAATAAGATTATACAGCTCTTTAGGCACGAATAGAACTCGACAGAAAGAGGAAGAGAGGGAGAGAGCATAGGAGAGGGCAGAGGGGGAGAGAGAGGAGAGGAAGAGAGACGCAAAGAGGATGGTTAGCGTGAAGTTGAAAATTATTAAAAACGGCAGCGAAACAGTTTAGAGTCAAATTTGTTTTTAGCGAATAGTTCTGAAAGAAAGAGCAGAACTTTGCTCGAGTTCTAGAACTAAGGGCGTGAACATTGTTCAAAGAACAATTGCAACTGACAGATGGGCTCTTGATGTGAACAGGGCTCAAATACTGGAGAATGAAATAGCAATAGGAGGCAGAGAGGGAGAGGGAGAGAGGGAGAGAGCGAAGGGAGAGGGACACGGCGCTCCATGCTGAGAGAAGATGGAAAAGTAGAGAGAAAGAGATAGAATTTAATTCTCTTTTCACTTCCTGTTCGTCCCCTCTCTCCCTCTCCCTCTCTAGTCTTTTTTAATTCCTTTCCATTTCTGGCCCGTCAAAGGGAAAAAGAAGAGGGAGAGGGAGGAGGGAAGGGAGAGAGCGAGAGATATGCTGACGGGCGGAGAAAATAGAAAAGGAGAAAAAGTATTTTATTCTCGGTATTCCATAGAAAAGTTTCATTGCGACCGAAATTCTATTCGACTTCCAGTTCGCCGAGAGAACGATATATTTCCTCTCTCTCTTCCTCCTCGCTCTCCCTTGCCCACATAGTTTGCTCCCTCTCTCCCCTGCCTCGGCTCTCCTCTCTCCCTCTTCTCGGTGACCATCTGTCACCGGTTATCAGGTCACTAATTGTCGTTAAGCAAAAGTAAATGTCGGCCATTAATTGCATTAACCGAAAGGCTGACCAAGTCGACCGCGATTCAGCAAGTCAGCGGCTCTCTCTCTCCCTCTCCTCTCTTCTTGCCTCTTCCCTTCTCCCTCTTCCCCTCTCCCCCTCTGGGCCTTGCCGATAATACAGGCAATGATGGGTTTGTTTCGCCAGTTGTTATATGTTTAGTGATGTTCATAAAAACACTCTTACTTAGCAATACAACAAGAGATCAAGGCAACATTTCTTCATCTCCATCAAACTTTCCCGTCCCTCTCTCTCTCCCTCTCCCCTCCTTATCTCTCGCTCTTCCTCTCTGCACAGAGCTGGTAATGTGCTGAATTTCATCAATGTCATTACAAGCGACTCGCTAAACCTACCGAATAATATATCGAGACTGGACTTGAGAGAGGGGGAGAAAAAAGAAAACAACAAAAACTTCACTAAGCGATTTCTCTCCATCTCTCCTCTCCTCTCCTCTCTCCTCTCCCCTCTCTCGCTCTCAGATCCCGTTTCATCCATAAATAAGAAGCACTAGGCATTCATTATGCTTTCAGCACTACTTGGAACTTACTTCGCTTCTCTCCCTCTCTTCCTGTGTTAGTATACGGTCCGGAAAAAATGGAGAGGGAGAGAAAAAGAGGAAAGAGGGAGAGAGAGAGAGAGAGGGAGAGAGCGAGATCTTTATACAACAAGGGGTCGTATCAACAATGCGAGTGAAAAAGGTCAAATTGATACACAGGCTGTTGACGCCTTTCTTAGTCCATTGATGTATTACTCATATTGAAAGTATACTTGGAAACCCATATATGTTCACAATGTACACTTAGAACACTTGCAACTTTTCTTTCTCTCTCCCCTCTCGCTCCCGCTCTTCCTCTCTCTCCCCCTCTTGCTCTCATTCTTTTCGCCTATATATAATGTATATATGATATGCGGCAGGAAGTATAGCGCGAAGCCCACGCTGGGACATACAGTGCAGTCTCTCGCTCTCCCTCTCGCCGCTCTGATCCTCTTAACGGGTCGTCGCTATATTATCTGCGCTACCGAAGATGTAGAGGAAAGAGGGGAGAGGGAGAGGGAGAGAGAGAGATCGAAGGAGAGGGAGAGAGAAGTATGACCCTAGATGGTGGTCTTTGTAATGGACTATTTGCATTGGAAAATGTATTATGTGCGGTGGCTTTCTTGACACACTCAGCCATTGTGCACCGTAACGGAGGACAGAGAGGAAGGAGGGAGGGGGAGAGACGAAGGGAGAGCGAGAGGGAGAGATGCATCAAATTCAGAGGCAGCCATTGTGCATTCTGCTTATAAGACATTGTGAATAGCGTGACTTCCTTCGTACATAATCTCCTTCTACTCGCATCTAATCGCTGGACATGATGTACGAAATAGAGAGACGAGCAGATAAAGATGGCCGACAGGCCGAAGGGAGAGGGGTAGAGCGAGAGGGAAGGAGGGAGAGCGAAGAGGCCAAATTACGTTCGGACATATTGGCACAGAGGCTGGCTGTTGGCAAGCGTACAGAAAAAAGAGAGCGAAAGGTTCTAGGACATTTGGGACTTAGAACTTACCAGCTTGTACGTGGACATGTCTACTGACAATGGTTCCGAAATCTCCTTGAGCCGAACATCTGTGTGGAGGATGAGAGATAGAGAGGAGGAGGGGAGAGAGGGAGAGAGGGAGAGGGAGAGAGAGAGAGAGAGCAGAGAGAAAATGATGAGCATGTTAAGAGATAAGAAGGACTGAGCGAGAATTTCGCCTTAGGAGCGAGACAGCAAATTTGAGACAGAGAGGGGAGAGAGAGAGGGGGAGAGGAGAGAGCGGGAGAGAGGCGATAAATAGATCTAAACGGAAGAACGCCTTCGAACTTCCTGCTGTGCCGGTTCGAACTGTTCAGCTCAGGACAATCGGATAAGTCTCGGCCAAGTTGGACAAGTTCTACTTTGCTCTCTCTCTCTCCCTCTCCCTCTCTCTCTCCTTCTCTCTCAATCTGAGCCGTTGTCTCTCACTCTCACTTCGAGTTAGTACATATGGGTCACACAATCACAAGTGGACATAGAACATTTCTCTCAACTGTCCACTGACACACTTGACTTGAGGCTAGTTTGGGAAGCCAATAAAAGGGAAAAATGGACAAAGAGGAGAGATAGAGAGCAGAGAGGGGAGCCAAGGAGAGGGAGAGAGAGAGGAAGGGAATGAGAAGAACAAACTAAAATAGAACTGCGAACTTGGACATTTATCAGGTCTCTCTTTACGAGCCTTTCCGTGAAGTCAATTTTTTGTGTGAACATTTCAAATTTGGCGCCATTAGGTTTGCAATCAAATGAAAAGAGGAGAAAGAGAAGGAACGGTTTAAAGAGAGGGGAGAGATGTCTCTTCACTCTCTCCCTTCCTCCTGCTTGAAGGAAGAGAGACAGTGAGCAAACAATAAATCAGGCACTGGTTACATGGAAAGCTGAATTTATCACGTGTCATCACGTGTCACGACAAAGTGAATACAAGGTGATTGCAAGAGATGACATAATGTGTGCTCGTCATCTCTGAAGAGACACAGAGAGCGGAGAGGGAAGAGGAGAGACAGAGAGGAGAGAGAGAGACAAGAGACAAAAAAGGGGCAAAATGGCTTCCCTTCTTTTTTGCACAATGTACAAAAAAGATAGAGCGAGAGGGGGAAAGGGAGAGAGGGAGAGAGAGAGAGAGAGGGAGAGAGAGAGAGGGAGAGAGGGGAGAGAGAGGGGAGAGAGAGGGAGAGGGGGAGAGAGCAAAGTGGAACATACCTATAAACGGTGTCGTGAATGTCACGCTGGTAATTGTTTGCCGCGTCAAAGGGCAATATGGCCAACGAACCGTCGGCACTTGTTTGAACAGTTCTAACACCTCGAACATTGGCGGCCACGGTCTGAACCGTTGGCGGTCAACCAGGTTACCGACGACAGTCGCGAACCGTCCACTTTAATCGAACAAGTCAGAACTGTTCCCCGTTCGGCGGCGAACTGTACTAGGGACGGAGGTTCGCGGACAAATTCGACACTCGAAGTCGAACCTTGGTTCGAACTCGAAGGGTTGGTGTAGAAGTTGGCCACAGACTGCGAGGACGAGGAAGGCGACCAGCTGGCCAGTGTTCGAAGCGTGAACTGTCCTAGGGACAGAACGGCAATGCAAAGAACACGCAGTGCATTCAGTTTGAACAAAGTTCGATTTTGTCCAGTGTACATTTTCGAACAGCAAAAAGCAGAACCCAAACTTGTTCTTACTACTGTTCTTTCCTTTTCACGGCTCCTTTGAGCTTGTGTACACTTGCCGTAGCTTTGTACATTTCGTTAAAAACTGACACAACAAAAAGGCAGAGCGAGCGAGAGAGGAGAGGGGAGAGAGAGAAGGATAAAAAGGTTCTAAGAACTTTGCGTCGAACTGTGTGTGTGTGCTCACTGAATAAACAGCAGCAACGGCAATAAGTGAAAGAACTTTTCTTCGACTAGAACCGATATCAAGCGCACCGAGAGATAGATTGAGAGAGCGAGAGGGAGAGCGAGAGGGAGAGAGAAGAGGAGAACCTTCGGCAAGAACCGTTCAGAGCCACAATGTGAACCGTTCGACTTCGAGTGGCTGACTGGAAAAGTTCTCTCAGTGTGTGTGTACGTGTGCGAATATTCGAAAGGCTGGTTAGGACTCTGAAACGAGCGACAAGCCGTCACGCTGGCTCTCTTTGCGATTTTGTACAGTTCCTTGCGAGATGGCCATACGCATTCGAAGGAGAGAGCAAGAGAGGAGAGAGAGAGAGAGGAGAGAGGGAGAGAGAGAGAGGACCGATAGCAGGATCGATGGTATCTCTGGCGCTTGCGCAACTGGGTCACGTTGTTCATCGCCTTCCAGAACAGAATCTGACGCAACTGATTTTCTCTTCATCTCTCCCTCTGCCTCTCTATCTCTCTCTCCCTCTCTCGTCTCTCTCTCCCTCTCACAATTTCCGACTGAACAGTTCTAACTTCGTATGCAGTCTTTCATACGGACCACTGAAAAGCCAACGGGAAGTCTTTACTCTTTCTGTTACACTGTTGTGCCGTTCAACAACAACGCAGGGAGAGAGGAGAGAGCTGAGAGGAGAGAGAGGGAGAGAGATGAGAGCAGGGGAGAGAGATGCTGTTAGTTTGCTCTCGGCACTATCCGATTAACTGCTAATTTTCAACATGTTTCCCTCCGAACTGTAAAGAGATCATATTCAAGCCCTCTCTATCTTTCCCTCTCACACAAACTCTCTCTCTCTCTCTTTCACTAGCTCTCTTCCCCTCTCCCTCTCCCTCTTTTACGCTCATCTCTCTCCCTCTCCCTTCTCTAAAAGCTTTCAAGCTACAAAAATACCAACAAATGACATCAAATTCTGTCATGGACAAAATTGCGTCATTCAATGGATATTGCATTCTGGAATCAAATTGAAAAAGAGTATATTTCTCACACATACCTGAGGACATTGTTGACTTAGTTTCATGAGAAAATAAACATCGTTCGAAAATTCGAATGAAGTTCTCTTTTGACGACAGTTTCAAAAACAACATTCGAACTTTCGAGCAAAAAAGCGTTCAAATGTTTGAAAAACAGCAATCAATCTGGGGACCAGTTCGTTAGTGCAAGCTGTGGCAGGGATCGTTTGCGAAGAAAAATATGTCAATTAATTAATGTGATGGAAAAGTTGTTTAATTAATTACTTTGCCCGGAATATGTTTTTCTTGTAAAACTAATATTCAGTCGGTTTATACTCTGCGTAGCTCTCTCTCTCCTCTCTCTCTCCTCTCTCCTCGCGTTCACTCTCATTAGCATAACATTAATAAATTGCTACACATTATGTAAGGGCTTGATATATGCCTACCTGTCTAGAGCGGGCCGAGTGTTTCCATTTCCGGCTCTCTGGCTGTTTGTTCTAGAACAGTTCTAATGCCTGACTCAGTGTCAGGGTTTGCAAGATGATTAATAAATTCACTTTAGTCTCATTTGCGCAAACTACACGGTTATTTATATCTTGAGCACATTGACTCGAAACATATTTAGGCCCAAGTTTGACATATCTGGATATTTTTTGCCGCCATTTTCCTTAACAACCTTTTTCGAATAGTTTTCGAAAACAGTTCTAGAACTTCGTTTCGTGACTAGAACTTGTTAACGGTGAATGTGAACCTGTTAACTAATGATGCAAACAATCAATGGAATGAGTTTTTATCGCAAGCTTCAGAACGGAAAGAGAGGGAGAGGAAAAGTTTTCTGTTTCTATTATATTTATGTATGTCTCACATGAATGTTCTATATGTTCTATATATTGTGAGATGTAGAAGACTTCTAGTCACGAGCTTGTATGGCTCGAAGGGGAGAGGGAAAGGGAGAGAGAGAAAGAGAGAGAAATGAGCTGATGAATCCAATAGCGTGAGAGATAGGGAAGGAGGCGAGTAAAAGGCCTGAAGAGAAGAAGAGAGGGAGAGAGAGAGGGGGAGAGGGAGAGAGCGAAAGAAATTTTGCTGATAAAATGTACAAGGTTCTAGAACGTGAGGGCCACGAAGAGATCGACCGAAACGAGAACAGTTCTATGATTCGATTTGTATGGGGCATTTACTTGCCTTTTCATACTGAACCGCTTTTCGCTGAGATACAAGTGTATGTGCCTTTCGGACAAAGCGGCCCGCTCTCTCTCTCTCTCTCTCCCCTTTCCCTCTCCCCCTCCTCTCCTCTTTCTCCTTTTTTCTCAGCGCCGTATCTTAGATTGACACATTCAGTCTTTTCGGTTAATAAGTCTCCTTTCTCTCTCCCTCTCTCCTTCCCTCTCCCTCTCGGAGACATTTTTCTCCCAGGGACACTTTTTCCCCTCTTCAGCCTGTGACTTGATCCTATAAATAGACAAGGTTCTAGAACATTCCGAGAACATGTTCAAGTTCGCAATAAAACACAGTTCAGGTTAATACCGAGTTGAACACAGAGCTGCGGCTTTACCCTTGTGATATCATTTCAGCTTCTCTTTTATTGTTCTTATATCATCTATGTACAAGTTGGAGCGTGAAAGTGAACGTATACTCCTTGACTATACTTGCGTAATGCATGATATTTTCTCTGCCTCTCCCTCCCTTCCTCTCTTCCTTTCCTCTCTCCCTTTACTTCATTTTTCCCTGGATAGAAATGAAAAAGTGCATTCAAGTGAATGAGAACAAGAGCAAGAGAGGGAGAGAGGGGGAAGAGGGAGAGGAGGAAAATTCCATGACTAAGAAATGGTTGGAAATATGCTTCCCAAGGTTCGAGTTGTACATTTAAGCGAACAGTTGCACGAACTGTTCGAACTAATGTAACTCTGGGAGAGAATCGCTTACCGACCTAAGGTTTACTTGTCAGAGGGACGAAATTGAAAGGGGGAGAGGAGAGAGAGGGGGAAGAACTGAGTGATGCAATATGAAGATATGAGTCGCGTGACGCTGTAATATGCATAGATGCCGATCGTGAGGTACATTTATATTGTACTTATAGTAGTAAAGAAATCGTGTTCTGTTCTAAGAACTCGACGGAAACTGCGGAAGCGAATTGTGAACGAGAGGGAGAGGAAGAGGGGAGAGAGGGAGAGGGAACACGCTGTGATGAGGAGGAATCGAACAACGGTTTGACTGCGAACTAATCAAATGTATCACGAGTTCTAAGCGTCCGGACTTTGAGACTTCGAGTTCTAGCTCGAGTTCTAGTCGAAAAAATGCTGAGATCACGTATATTATTTCTATAGTACAACTTTTCGTTACAAATGACTGCCTTGGCAAGAGAGCGAGAGGGAGAGGGAGAGAAAAGTCAAAGCCTTCGAGAGGAAGAGAGGGAGAGAGAGCATTTCTACGAGTCGTAACTACTCAGTTGCCTGTAGCAAACTGTTCAAGTTCGAACTAAAAAGGAAAAGTAATAAGAAGAGAGAAACTGAACCTTTGCAACTCAACTTAAGCGTAAAGCATACCAGTCGTTACCTAAATATTATAGATCTTTCTCTCTCCTCTCTCCCCTCTCCCTCTTTCTCCTCTCTCGCCCTCTGTCTAATACATATGTTCTATATATGTGTACATTCCTGGAGAACATATATAAACATGTGCCTCAAGATAATAGAAATGAAACCATTCCAACAACTCGAGACTTCGAAATTGAAACTTGTTCTATTTTTCCTTCCCTCTCAATTCTTCCTTCCTATCGAACTTTCCCTCAGCCAGTCAATTACAACATGTGTCAAAACTTCTCTTCTTTTCCTCTCTTCCTCCTCTTCGTCATCCTTCGCCTATCTCAGGGTCACGTGAGGCCGTGTGACTAATCTGCCATTGGTCACGCCTGAGAGAGGGAGAGAGAGAGGAGAGGAGAGAGAGAGAGAGAGGGAGAGGAGAGGAAAAGAAGTTGTGACGTGTGAGCCAAGGAGATAGTGACGGCAATGAAGTTGTCAGTCAATGGTTCGACCGTAATGTTCTAGATGTTCTAACGGACCATAATTCGGCGGAGAAGTTCGGCTATAGGGCTCGAACATTGGCCGATCGGCAGGGCTCGAGTTTCCTTAACTTTTCCCTCTCTCCCTCTCCCTCTCTCTCTCCCTTCCTCTCTCATATTCTTTCTTGCTCATCTCTTAACTCTTTCCTCTTCGCATGCGGAATTATCATGATTTTTTCATGAACATCCAGTTCTGTCATGCATGAACTATGGATGAAATAGAGGGAGAGAGAGAGATAGAGGGAGAGAGGAAAGGAAGAGGAAAGGAAAGGAGAGAGGGAGAGAGAGAACAACGCGATCAAGCGAATAAACAAGTAGAAGGGAAAGGAGAGAGGGAGAGAAGGGAACGAAGGGAGCAAAATTTGTTGAGTAGTGAAACACATGGTTTGTCAGTTTGCGCCGTTCACCGGCTTCCGTGTGAATACTCAACTAGTTCTAGAACTGTTCGAGTTCGAAGTCGACAGAGAGAGAGAGAGAGAGAGAGGAAATGGAAACAGTGTTCAGTTATGCTCATCCAGCTTCTTCCGCTCTCGCTGCTTTTTGTGTCTTAAAGTTGAATGAACTTAAAAACACAATGGAATATCACCGAGAGGGGAAGAGATGAAGAGGGAGAGAGGGACAAGGTGAGAGAGGGAGAGAGAGAACAGGTAAACTAGATTGAGAGAAGAGACCGAATACATGTATTTATGTATGGAACAGCAAGTTACATTATTGATTCCATAGCTTCAAGCACTACTTTCCCTCTCTCCCTCTTTCCTCTTACCTCTCTCGCCGCTCTCCCCTTCTCCCTCTCGCCCTCTCACGCTGACTCCTTACCTGCGTTATGTGTGTATCGAGCAGCATATGATTAAGGTTCTAGAACACAGAGAACGTCACTTTGCTGTGTGCTATTTATGTAACAGAATGAATATGACTGGCACGACATGGTACTCATTTTTGCTGCATATGTTGAACATAGCATACATGTTAAGGCTTTCTCTCTCCCTCTCCCTCTCCTCTCTCTCCTCTCTCCCTTCTCTGGTTGCTGCGAGAAGTCATTTCCTTATCAACCTTTGTTTGGACTCAGAGTTGAACTGTTCTAGACTGTTCTAGAACAAAGTGTGACTAGAAGGGGAAGGAATTTGCTCATTCGTGAGTTCAGCTCGCTGTGAGGATGTTCATTTTGAACAATTAGTGTGTTCTAATGAATACAGAACAGTTCAATGGAAGTGACGAAGAGACTTCGAAGTCTTGTTGTCACTGCGAATTAGCTTCCGTTTCTACAACCATTCGCTCTCTTCCGTCGAAGCGAGAGGGAGAGAGAGGAGAGAGAGGAGAGGCAAGAGGGAGAGCGAAAGTTTAATTCAAAGTCACGCTCGACATCAGCATTAAACTGTCACATTGATGCCGAAGCTGAAAGTACAAAATGTTCTAGAACATTTAGAACCAAAACTAAGCATTGCGTAATGGTACTCCTTATATCCGTCATCTCTCTCTCTCCCTCTCCCTCTCCCTCTCTCCTCTCGCCTTTCTGTCTCTTTGTGTAACCTTTCAACGGAAGGTAATGTACATAATTAAAATGAGTCAGCGTTTCCAAACTTTGGCCATCATGTACAAAGTAATATGACATGTCATAGATCAATATTGAAGATACATTCTATAAATAACTTTGCTTCGACATATTAAAATGCCAACAATGGACTCCAAATGCAGTCCCGGCATGCCGGCGGCAAGTGGGCCAAGCCCACCTGGCCCACTTGAGGCCCACTAGAAGCCCACCTCTGAGCCCACCCAGAGCCGGAGGAATTCTTTCCTATATTCCCATATTTTCCCATCTGATGAACTTTAAAAGGCAAACTTTCCGACTCCGCTTCCTTCCGAGCCGCTATTAGTTTCATGTCGCCCATTTAACCAGCCCTTTTCCTCTCCCTCTCCCCCTCTCCCTCTTGCCCTCTCTCCATCATCCCTTTCTCTTCGTGTCATACTTGGTCATTGTATAGAGTTAATGAGTGTACAAAGCGCTTTTAATCAGTGAAATAATGAACAAAGTCAGCTCTGGTTGGTTCCCTAAGCTTAACGAGTCAATTCGCGCTCCCTTAATTAATTCCTATTCAGCGGCAAGAGGGGGAAGAGAGGGAAGACGGAAGAGGGGCAAGAGAGAGAGGGGGAGAGAGGGGAGAGGAAGGGAGAGAATGGACTGATGGATGGCCACAGTATTCGAGTCTCTCTAGTTCTAGAACCTGATCGTATAAATCCTGCGTAAAGCTGTTCATTTTGAGGCTGCCGACTAAATCAGATCATGGGGACTTTCTCTCCGTAGAGCGAGAGGGAGAGCGAGAGAGCGAGAGGGAGAGAGTCATAGGAAATCGAATCCTATCCCTGGAAAGAGAGGGGGAGAGGGAACCTTGATAAAATTGTAATGGCGTCTCTCTGTATATATACATGCTCACGGCAGAGAGGAACTATAAGTCAACCGGAACGTGCGAGAGGAGCTGCATCAAAAATTTACCATCTCATCTCTCTCCCTCTCCCTCCCCCTCTCTCTCTCCCTCTCTGAAGTGGTCGAGGATGAGTCTCCGGTCCTTGTCAACAGTGGTAAAATAGAATGAAAGAAGCGGCTCGATATAGCTCTAAGTACGGCTCCGAATGTCCCTCACGATCAGCCAGATATGTGGACACGTGAACCGGAAACGGAAACATTTGCCATTTGAACTTGGTTCGCCAGAAAAGTTGGAATACGAGAATGCGAACTTTGATACATTTTCCGAAATCAATTTTGAAATTTGAAGCCAACTCGACCACCAAAGCCCACAAAGTGGGCCGAGCCGTCGACACAAGGCATCACCGGATGTTAGTTTCACCTAACCGGAAGTCGGCGTCACTTCTCCCCTTTTTGTCCCAACATTGTCGGCTCAGCTCGGCGAGAGGCGGTTGTCATATCAACGGGGACACACAAACATGTTCACGCTAGACGAGTGGGCCTTCTTGTCCATATCCCTGGTGACCTGCTTCCTATCAGTTGTCGGCAACGCCTTTGTGTGTCGCGTTATCTGCCTGAAAAAGGCAAAGTCGAGCGTGTATCGCCTCATCTACTATCAGGCCCTGTCGGACATCTTGTACACCGTGACACGCCCACTGGGCTTCATACTGTGCTACCAGCCCTTCACCGAGCTGGCGCCGGCCGCCTTTCTGGCCTGCGAAGTGGTCAACGTGACCTTCTCCTTCACCAGTTACGTCATCTCGGCCCTGACCATGACGGTCATCGCCTACTACCGCTTCACGGCCGTCTACTTTGCCCACGTGGGCAAGCCGTCCATCTTGCGCATCAAGGTGGTCACGGCCGGCGTTTGGCTCTTCGGCCTGGTGGTGGGCTACTTCTCCAGCATTGGCTTCGAGTTCCGGCTCCACGGGGCCCACATCCGGCCGGCGGCCATGTGCATCAAGACCTTCGCCGCCATCGAGGACGGCATTGACAAGCGAGTGGCCCACCGGGTGGCACTAGTGATGGGCTCCTATCTGCCCTTCTTCGTGACCACAGCTTTCTACCTGCTAATCATGATAAAGATCAACCGAATTTCAATGGTGGGCGAGTCGAGTGCCCACCGGGCCAGGTCCCTGTCGGCCCACAAGCTCCGGGTCATCAAGATGCTCTTGACCATGGTCATCTCCTACTACCTGCTCCTCATGCCCATCACCTTCACCCTGCATGGGCTGTCCTGGGAACTGGAGCTTGACCACTACACCATTTGCAATAGGCTGAAGCTGGACGACGTTGTCTTCCTGTCTTTCGTACTACTTGGCTTGTCTACCGTTATCAACCCTTATATTCTTTATGTCTTCGATCCCATGTTCAGAGACGAGGTGAAGAAGACTACTCACGTTGTTTCCATTGTTTTGAGGCCCAAGACCAAAGCGCCTAATCCGCTTTGACTAATTTCAATTAAATGCCGGTTATTGAACTCGGAAGACAATCGGTTTGGAGTAACAAGGCCGCCATGTTTGTGCATCGATACTTCCTATGTATCGATATTTTCGTAATATTGCGAGATTCAACATTTGATTGGTAGTAGATGTGCTATGATTAGAGGATGAGAAAAGTTTGAGTTGTAGCTAAGGATTCAAATCAGGAAATATCAAGGTAGTCAAGTTTCAGATTGAGTAGTCATAGAACAAGTTTCTCTGCATCATACTTTGTCAGCGTAAGTATATTGCATCATCAAATCATATTTGATGTCAAGATTGTTTGTCTTGATTCCTAAGAAATGCTCAAGGCATTTCGTGCTGAGGAAAGTTTCTTGTCATGGTCAAGTAGGTGGCGCCATCTAGTTCGAGTGCGGGCAAAATCGACATTTTTTAGCGATTTTCTTTGCGGATCACTAGGTTTAAAGCGTATCAGGAACCACAAAGTATCACTTCGGTTGTATAATCAACTTTATAGTCAATAAAATCTAAATGTACATTCAGAGATTCATGTTTCAGTTTCTAAGAAAGGCACGATAATTAAGCTAATTGTGGTCATTAAGTTAACCACCACAGCAGTCATTTACTTCTTAATTGGCGGCGGTTCAAGAGCCAGAGACAACTTGTAGCAGTCATTGTCATTCAGTGTAGTGATGTTGTTATCTTGGAACCAATTTCTGAACAGTCTGGCCACTCTGGGAACCACGGGCGTCGAGTTCTGAGTCGGCAGTTGACTTAATCCACTCAGGTTTTGCGACTGATGAACTGCAGTTAACGCTGCCCTGACATTTTTCTGCAACAGCTGAATTTGGGTCAAAATTTCAAATTGTTTGCTCCACTTTTCTACGTTGATCAACTTGGCTCCATTTGATAAAGACAGCGTCGAGTTAAATTGCGAATCAATCACAGTTAAATCAGTCAAGAAGGTCCCGAGGTAAGGAATGGTTCCGAATGACTCTTCTTGAAGTGAAACTTTAGCCGTTCCTTCAATCTCTAATTGCGTTTGTCTTAACAGTGTTTGGTTGTTGACGTCATCAACAATGGCCGAGAGCCACTTGAAGTTGTTGATGGTTTGCCGATTCAATCTGGTCCAGACCATGTTCTTGAGCCGATAAACGGATTCATTGGTCAAACCGGAAATGACAGCTTTAAGTGAGTTGAAGTTTTTCATTCTTCTTAATTGCGATGCTATTTCGATCCAATGTGCAGTCACAATGTCTGGTCTATTTTCGGCATAGTTTAAACAATGATTGTGATAAAGAATAGATTACTTACGATTGAGCTTTTAGTATTGTGACAATGACGTGTCTTGATAGGAGATTAAAGTTCTTTATTGTACTTTGAACCTTTGGATTCGAACGAACGTTTTCCAGCAGTGTGTGAGCTTTTAGTGAGAGAAAGTGTTGCAAGTCTATTGCCGTCAACTGTTGAGCCACAAAACGGGCATCGAGTTCTAAAATGCAGCTTGATGAACCTTTCGAATATGTGACCTGAGAAAGAATGTTATGGCGAACCTCAAGAACAAATTGTCGAAACTCACATTGCCGTTCGGATCAAGGTTTTCCACTTTAAACTCTTGAGACAATTTAGCAGCTCGCTTAAACAGGGCATCGTCTATGATGTTTGTTTCAAGCAACAAATCAATGACTCGTCTTTGGTTGGGTGTTCCACTTTCCGATTGCGAGCTTCCTGATGACGAACTGTACGGAGCACTTGACAAACTGCTCCCATCACTGGACACTTCGGGTAATGGCACAAAAAAGTCGTCCGGATAGTTGTTCAACCAGTAGTGTAGAACGTAGCTGAATTGTTTCTGTGCTTCGATGCTTTTAGTGGTGAGATGATGAAGTGACTTGAACAGTTCTAAAGGTCCAGACACCGTTCGATAGCAACAAAAAAGAACGTGCATTACATGAGCAACATTATTTCTCTCCTCTTCAATGACTGCAGCATTACAGTGACTCGTTCTGCCGTTCATTTCAACGCCATTTTGTTGGTCAATTTGGTGCTGAGTGGCGAGAAGGATATAGTTTAATATGTGTTCCAAGGTGCCACCCTTTAGAACACGAATTTGCCTCGTTTCCCATAAAAGGCTCTGTGACTCTTGTTTGATTAATACTGAATTTGGCAGATCCACTTCATCCGGGTCTCTGTCAGCGGCTTTCTCTACTTCGGCGATAGGTTTCTTTTTCGGACTTTTGCCAACTGACTTCCGCCGGAAGACGTCTTTGCCAAAGCTTGACCTAGTTTGAGACTCATCATTGGTGCTGATAACCAATAAACCGTTCAGCTTCTTAGTCAATTCATTATGATTGCTGTACATGATTTTCTTCAGATAAATATTGTAAATACAATCGTCACCAGTCAGTTCTCCCCAAAACTTCCGGTTATTCTTGTTTCCCGAATTGAACAGTGCTGGTTCTTCAGACCTTGAAGGTCGTTGTGATTTGCTGACTGGAGTGACATTGTGACCTGAATTTGCTGATGCAATGGAATTATTTGATGACACTGACGATTTCCGTGTTTCAGACTCCAGTGGCACAAGGCCATTTCTGTCGGGCGTTGTTGGACTTGATGGTGAACAATCAACATTTGAGGCTGCTGATGGCTGAACATGAACCCTAGGTATGGTCAATAGGCCATATGAAGTGTCCAAGGGACTCGAAGGTTTCTCGTCAGTAAGGAACGTTTCATTTGCATCATCACTCGCTCTACTCAGAGACTTTGTTCGCGATTTGGACGCTGATCTGTTCGACAACATATCGAGCGCATCACCGTAAAAATGTGGAAGCGATTACATAAATATCAAGGCCTGTGATAGCCAAAGGCCTGAGTATTAAAAATGATAAAAAGGGAAAGTCACTGTTTACAAAGTCTTGCGTTGCCAACTGGGCGTTTGAGGGACTGTCTCCGTAGTGCGACGCAGTAGTGAAAGTTGAGATAATTTCTTCTACTTAGCCTTTCTTCTAACATTACCTTTCCAAACATATTTGAACAATCTCACACCTAAAGAAGAATATATTTTGAGTCTGATAACGTACCAACTTGATTAAGAACTGCTCCATAATATGAATACAGTACGTTCAGATTCGATAGCCGAAAATTGCCAGCCGAAGACGAGAGTGCACTACGAAAACGTTCCCTGCCAATGATGACATGCAGTAGATGGCGCTGTAGATTGAAAGCGAGTTAGCTTTTTTGTTTACCGTGCGTCTTCTCACTGAAGAAGCTTCTCTGTACAGATTGTTCTGCGTTTGAACGGTTCATCAGCTAACCAAGATGGCTGATCCCCTTTCATTGTTACGCCAGTATAATGTGTCAAAACGGGAGATCACAGAAAGAGGAAACATGGTGTGCTTCGGCGAGTATTGCTGGCCAAAGACAACCAACACCAGCTATTTGGTCTACGGGTGAGTAACGGCGATTGGCGGCTAAACTTGACCATTGATTGATCTCGTCACTCAGGTCTACTCGAGATGGTCCTGGTAAAGAGTATTACTCACTGGAATGTCTATTATTCCTGTTGAAAAACGTCAGCTTAACGCATCCCATTTACGTCAAGCAAGCCGCCATTGAGCATGTGCCAGGTAACAATCAGTGAACCAATCTTTGATTATTCCGCTGACCGCATTATTCTTCTCCAGCTGTTCGGCGTCCAGATCGTAGGGAGTTATTGGACTATCTCTCCGGCGAAAAAGCGACGTCTCAGAGCATTGACAAGAGCGCCCCCATTGAATTGCCAGTACCAGTTAGTGAAGTGGTAAGTCGGAATGATTCTTAAATTAAGTCAACTGAGTGAATGGTTTATAGCTTAAAACATTGGGAGATTCTGAAAAAGAAGAAAAGTACTCTAAAACAGCTTTAAGTGGAATCAGTGACGATGGACCGACGCCGGCAAAGATTCGAAGCGAAAACGATGTTCAGAAAGAGAGAGAATTGTTTGCGAAAGGCCTTGAAGAGAGGGGCCGTCTCAGGAAGGTACCTCTGGTCAGTGCTGGGCAAGTGGCTGGACTAGACCAGACATCAGCATCCTCGTTGTCCTCGGCCATGTCAAAGGAGCAAATCGAAGCGCTGAAAGCTAAAAGACTGGCCAAGAAGCGGTCGACTATTATCGATGCCGAGAATGATGTCGACATGGCAGATGAACCGGTAACTTCCGGTCCAAGGATTCTACTTCAGTACGATCATGAGATGACCAAAGAAATTCTGGCCAAGGAAAGACTATGGCGTAACAGATCATCAGTGCTTCAGTCCACGGGCAAGAATTTCGGAAAATCGATCATACCGATGCTGCAGTCTATCAAGATGCGCGAAGATGGCCACAAGAAGCCCTCTAATGCCCCGTCAGTTCCGCCACCGACGCGGCCGCTAACAACACCGGCCATGCAAAAGGATGCCGGGCCGCAGCAATACAATCGTTACGATCAAGAACGGTTCAGTAAGGCTGACGTTGGATTCAAAATTGACACCACGGGCACTTACCACGGTCTGACGCTAAAGTCCGTGACCGAAGGTCCGGCCTCGGCCACCAAGCCCTCTGCCCCTACACCTAAAACCTCGCCTCATGTTACGCCATCTTCATCGCCGGGAACTCCCAAGAAGCGCACATCTAGAACGCCTATCATCATAATACCAGCCACTACTACGTCCCTAGTAACCATGTTCAACGCTAAATCCATTCTTCAAGATTTACGTTTCATAGATGGCACCACTTCGCACGATGGTAAACGAGAAAGTGAAATACATGTCTTGCGGCGCAAGCCTGATAACACGACGGTCCCTTATCGGGTCATTGATAATCCGCTGAAGCTGCAGCCCGAGGACTGGGAGCGAGTGGTGGCCGTCTTTGTCCAAGGACCAGCCTGGCAGTTTAAAGGATGGCCTTGGGACGGAAACCCTGTCGAGATATTCTCTAGAAGTGAGTGGCAACTTGAAATCAGTCAAATGTCATTGATTTATCTAATCTTGTTCTCTCTCAGTCAAAGCATTTCATTTAAAGTGGGACGAAATGAAGTTGGACGCCAACGTGTCCAAATGGTCTGTAGACATAATCGAACTATCCAAAACGAAGCGACACCTTGATCGCGCAAATCTACTCAAACTCTGGGGATCCCTTGACAGTTATATGGTGAAACATAAGCATTTTCTCAGGTTTTAAACCCCTGTCTTCTCAATTGTAATTAACTATATCAACCGTGTCGCATGTGTATGAAGCTAAATTTCGAAATATGATGGACACTGCACTACTGCTTGATTAGGTTCATGTTTGAGTCACCAGAGGGTTCTATGGCCTTCTTCATCAGATTAACGATCCTAGCATTGATTATCTCTCCGAGTCTGGGCTCCGTCATAAAGTCATAATGAGTCCAATTAGGGTCAGGGACAAGAAAGTCGTCAAACAGCTGGACATTGAGGCTGTCCTTAGTGAACTGGACATCCTTCAAATCGAGCGCCCAGTCGTTTGAACTGTACATGAAGCACAGGTGCTTGTTTGTGATTTTACCAACGTCATACAATGGCGGCTCCTCTGAGCCATACTTTTCCAAGTTCTTCTCCTTCCCGTAGTCGAACTTGCTGAAAGGCTTCTCTTGTAGAATGTACTGACTTGAGTGGACAACTTGCTTCGGCGAAGCCACGGGATTGTTGTGAGCACAGGCTATGTGTATCCTGGGTGTCCGGAAAAAGGTGTTCCAATTGTAGCCGGAAATGAGACATGAGACAAGATGGCCGGGCAGCATGAACGGCTTTGACCACGGATGAAGGTTGGCCATTAGTTTGAATGCTTTGATTCGCAGTTGAGTATGAGGAGTCAGATACCACGGCTTACGCCACCAGCTGTCAGCGATGCGCCTGATGATGCCCTTGAGGATGCTTGACCGCATGTGGCAGAGACGCCAACATGGCGCCAGCGAGACGAAGGGCTTGATGATGTCATTGTATTTGGGTTGCGTTGCTAGGAGACCGAACATCACTGTTGTTCCGAGTGAGATGCCAACGTAGCCCAGTGTACTTGATCCAGTTGTACTGATTATGTGGTCGACAAATTTCGGAATATCATTGGCCACGATGTCGTCTATGCAAATGTTCCAAAATTCCTCCGATTCTCTAGAGAATTTAGTGTGGCCGTCCGAAGGAAGACAGCCTCTCATGTTTCCTAACCAAACATCGTGGCCATTGTTGGCCAAACAAAAAGCTAAATTGTTGTCCATCTTGTTACCAGTCCCTGGTTCTAAATAGTGTCCATCGTCGAAAAAGCTGAGGAATCCTGACGCATTGCCACCGAAGCCGTGCATGAGCAGAACCGGATGACCAGGGTTCGATTTGCTGCCTGGCCGCAGTATCCGGTGCAAGGTCAGCATGTAGCCATCGTCGGTGGTCACTTGATGCAATTCGGCCACAAAGCCTCTGGACACTATGATCTCTTCGATTGAACGGCTCACATCTTCAGGCTCACGGTCACTGGTCAACATGTAAGACACCCAGTCTACGAAACCAGCCATGGCTGCGTGACCAACTATTGACCACTCACGAAGAAGTAAACTGAAAAAATGGCGGAAAGCCTCTTTGTCAACTTAATCAAGAAAAGCGAAAGTGGTTTCGATGCTCAGTTTACATCTTTCATGAATTCAAGACGCACAAAAACATTAAAGAATTGCGAAACGAACTACTTAAGCTGGTCAAGGTCGACCGCTTGACGGCCTTCGACCAGCTATACCTGTAATTAGGTACTGTGTTTCAAAGTCAGGGAACGGGAAGTACTAGAGGAAAGACGACACTTTAATTGTCAGTGACATACGTCAGACAGGACGATACGTAAGAAATATAAATAAGAACTACACTAACTTACAGCTGAGGGCAGATTTTAGTGGGAATAGGATTTTGACGATGAGACAACCACTAGAGCGGCGCCAGTATTCGAAATATTAATTGTCAACAAGAATGAAAACAATTTTCGAATTGGTACTGTTGCATTGACATTTACGATTTTAATTTTACGGTGGCGATTCCATTCCCACTTAAAACTGCTATCAGGACTGATTCAATTGGTTTCGGCGCCAGCGGCAGCTTTCTTCTCTTCCTTCAGCTTCTTCATCTGTACGGCTCGCTCTTTCGCTTTTGAGACGAGGTCTGTCAGTTTGCCTTCTTGACCCAAGGTTTTCAGAATTTCCATAATTAAGGGCAAATAATTGTGTTTCCGGCGGATGTTTTCCAGTTTGTACTGTTGAGCTTTCACTTCTTCCTCCTTAATCATGTCTAACAGGTGACTGATTTCAACTTGAATCGAATCGGTTTCCATGCCTTGTTCAGCTTGGGTTCTTAAATCTTGCAGTTGCTTCTCGTACTGAGACTTCTTGTCCGATATTAGAGCCATTAGGTTGAAGTGAATTTCACCTTCCGTATACTTTTTAATTCGCTTCTCAATTACTGGTCTAGCTACCTCGATCCAGTTCCCGTTAGCAGGAACAACTCCTAAATCAAGTGGACCTTCCTTCAGGCCGTCGAGTTCGTATAATCGGCCATCGATTGGAACGTAACTGATGAAATGGAACGCATCGTCATCCTTGCTTTTTGAGCTCTTGTCTTCGAATTCGAACATAGATTGCCTAGCAAAGCTATTATGGACATCCTTAATTGTGTCACTATTGGACAATGTCAATCCTTTCATGGTTGAATCGAATGAGCTACAGAATTCTTTGAAATCACTCAGAGTGGATCCAAGCTCGATGTCTGTGCTTTGGCAATTAAGAAGGACCGATATGATGGCTTGAGTGGCACAAGCATTGTTGATCACTTGTTTGGCAAAGAATATCTTGTCCAGTCGATTGTCTTGCACTAAAGTTCCCGAAGGTTCGTCACCGGGCAGCCATTTAAACAAGAACACAAGTCCATGGATGGGTCTAGCCGAGCAATCGAATTAGATCCAAGCACAATCAACTTGAAACTCACTTTACGCGCTCAAAGTCTTCCTCTGCAAGACTCCACAGCTCTTCTACTTGTACTCCCTTGACGCCTAATCAGTAAATTCAGAACTTTGTAAAGCCAGAAAAAATGTTGACGCATACTAACCGAACCCTTTGATGAGTTCCGTAAAAACTCCGGGATCACTCTCAATCAGGCACCAATCTCCAGCTGACATGCTTCAAATATATCGACTAATGAGTACTAGAGCAATCAGGGAAACTTGGCAATTAAGAAAAAAGAATCAAGATTTGAACTGACGGTGGCGCAAATTGACTCAGCACGTTTCCCTTTTACAAACAGTAGCGCCATCTAGTGCTGATCAGCTGTTCAGTCGCGTGTTTGCGACTGTCGAGAATTGGCTTGATTCTCATTTCGTGTGACACAATTGATTTTAATTCGACAATTAACAAGTGCCCACAATATCGACACGCCTTGCGTTTCATGGTAAGTTGAATGACTTTGGCTTCAATTCTTTGCATGACTACGGCGAGTAAAGTAAAGGATTAGAAATCAGTATTCACCGAACGCCTATAGTTCGTAATGTCCGACTGTTGCGGCAATTAAGTGTTTTAAGGATTCAGTTTATTGTCGAATTTAGGTGAGAGAAAGGGGGGATGAAAGTGTCCTTTGTTTTTCAAACTGTGTCACTGTGATGCCATTGGCCAGTGAGCAGCGATTGTTTTGTCTTCCTGATCCGATCCATTGAGTCAGACCGGATTAAAATCGAATTGTTCAAGTGATGCAATAACAGAACAAGGCTGTCTCTATAAGTGTCTTCTATCGCGTTGATGACTTCCGGTCACTGAAGCGTTTAGTCCAGTTGAGTTCCTGGTTTCATATGAGAGCCCAGTCAAGTTGAATTGTAGAAGAATCAAGTCAAACTGGTTTTGCTCTCGCTCGCTCTCTCCTCTCCCTCTCTCGATTACACTTGGGTTAGGCTAGGTTGTCAGGTCACTTTCACCATAACATTGAGCCGCATATTCCTGTCAGCCTCGGCTTCAGTTACCAGTTTGCTTTCAGAGTTGTTCAAGTCAGCGCTGCCATCATATCCACCGCAGAGGGAAAGGCAGGGGGAAGAGAGCGAACAAGGAAAATCGGAAGCTAAATTCGGTTGTCATAGTGATCGGCATTTGTTACTCTTGTATGTGTGTTTACGCAGTTGCGTGATTATATGGATAACATACGGGACAGTCCCGAGAGACGCTTTTAAGAATCAAACTTCCTTCTTCCACTCGATTGGTTACGCAAATTTCCATTTCCTCTCCTCAACTGACTGACTCTATTTCTTGACACCAAGTCACGCATCGCCAGTTGAGCACCTTGAAACGCTCACGTAATCTTGTCAACTCATCTCTCGCATATTGCAAACTGCACCCTGTGACGAGACAATAAGCTCCGAGTTGTGCAACGAATCAAGTCAAACTGTGACCAGTGTGTTGAAGAGACGAAATACAATTGCAACCAACTGCTAAATACTCAAGTCAAGACTCTAAACCAGCGATGGGCCGAAAAGTTTACGTAATCGGAGTGGGCATGACCAAGTTCGTGAAGCCCGGTGCCAACAAAGTTCTGGACTATCCACAGATGGGCACCGAAGCGGTCACGCGAGCCCTGGCGGACGCCAAAGTTGAATACAGTCAAATCGAACACGCCTCCTGTGGCTTTGTTTACGGTGACTCGACCTGTGGCCAGAAAATTCTGTACGAAGTTGGCATGACGGGCATTCCCATCGTCAATGTCAACAACAATTGCGCAACTGGATCAAGTGCCCTCTATCTGTCCAAGCGCCTAATCGAAGGTGGCCTGGCCGAGTGTGCCCTTGCCCTTGGGTTCGAAAAGATGTCCAGGGGTTCCTTGACGTCCAAGTTCTCTGACCGAGTCAACCCGATGCAGTGCCATTTGGACCTTTTTGACGAAATGTTCGGCATGAAGCAAGCCCCTGTAACTGCTCAGCTCTTTGGCATGGCTGGGAAAGAACATATGGAAAAGTATGGCTCTAAGCCGGAACATTTCGCCAAAATTGCTTGGAAGAATCATAAGCACTCTGTCAATAATCCAAATGCTCAGTTTAGAGAAGAATACACTGTGGAAGATTGCATGTCTGGAACTCCGGTTAGTTGCTTTGATGGCATAGAATTAGGTTGATTACCTTCTTGATGTCTTTTCAGGTTTTTGAGTTCATGACGAAATACCAGTGTTGTCCTACTTCAGATGGCGCTGCAGCTGCAGTTCTCGCTTCGGAAGAATTCGTTGTGAAGCACAATTTGCAAGATCAAGCCATTGAAATCATGGCCATGGAAATGACCACAGATGCACCAAGTGTATTTAAAGAACGGTCAGCAATCAAGCTAATTGGTTTTGACATGGTGAAGAATTGTGCAGAAAAGGCTTACAAGATGGCCGGCATCAAGCCCACTGATGTCCAAGTAATTGAACTGCACGATTGCTTTAGCGCGAATGAACTGATTACGTATGAAGCTCTTGGCTTGTGTCCAGTCGGCAAAGCCGGTGACTTCATCGACTCGGGCAACAATACGTACGGTGGCAAATATGTGATCAACCCCTCGGGCGGTCTATTGTCCAAGGGACACCCCTTGGGTGCCACTGGTATTGCGCAGTGTGCTGAGTTGTCATGGCAACTGCGTGGTCAAGCTGACTTGCGTCAAGTACCTAATGCCAAGATCGGCCTTCAAGAGAATATCGGTCTAGGTGGCGCTGTCGTCGTAGCCATTTATAGAAAGGCCAACATTGGGGCAACCCAAGCTAAATTATAGAATGGTCCATATATGTTTATTTCTGTCAGAATATAATTGCTCAGTTGATATGATTTACTCATGACGTCACGAAGCACTAAACTCAAAACAAACAAAGATTATAACTGTTGAACTTTTTTTATGTTGTCTAAACATTCATATAAATATTAATCACACTATTTCAAACATAGATACTACATTATGGATAAAAAGAAGCGACCAGAACCGGAAGTGGTTGTCTTTCAAACATACAAATCAAAACGGAAGCCGGGAACAACGGAAGAAAAATCAAGTGACTCAACTAAACAATTTGACTTCAAGAGAGCGAGACATGAAGTGTTTAGATTCGGAATGTCGGGCATGGAAAAGGAGGACAAGGTGTCCGCTAACGAGGCTCTCCTAATCCGGTTGGGCGCCAAGCCAGAGAAGAAGCGACCAGTAAATTATAAAGTGCTAATGGAACAGCGAAAGGCTGAACGGAAACAGGAAATAGAAGAGAAAGAACAGGGCAACGTCCGGTTCAAGGGCACAGGTATCGCTGGTTCAAGTCGTGCCAAGGTTGTGAAGAAACGTAATCCGAATGCACCCAGAGGAGGCATTGACTACCAAGTTGGCAAGTTTAAAGATGGCGTTCTGAAGGTTAAAAAGCACCAGCTTAAATCGAGAAGGAAATGAGACGTTTCACTCTGTTATGCATTAATTGTCATTCTGAAAAGTGCTCCGTTGATTTCTTTTTGCCCTGAAAAAGATATCTGTTCCCGAAAAATTGGCTCATCTCTCTATGCCGAGTAATAAACGAATGTTTCATTTGGCTTCACAGGTCATTAATTTTTGTAATTAATGCTGTTAATGAGGCAATTCCATGCCTGTGTCGAGTTCTGCTACAAGTTCTTGAAATAGAAATAGAACAGTGGATGTCAAAGAGCCATTCATACTTAAGATCTTTGATTGAGTACAATGAATGTCTCAAGATTAGTCGGATCGTCACCTAAAGGAATTCCGAGCTCGACTAATTTGTCTTGAAAACCTAGACAACTCATTGACATTGAGCTGATTACAGAACTCAGCGGCGGAAAGTCCCGCCAGGTGGCGCCCGGAGCGTGGCGGTTTTTCTGCTGGTTGCCATGTTTATTTCAATTCCTGTTACTCTCTCTTCTCTCCTTCTCTCTCACTTTCCCTCTCGCTCCTGTCTCCCCCTCTCCCTCTCTCCCTCTCTCTTTGCATTTTTGTGTTGTCAACTTCATCGTACGTGTTTCCATGTAATACCTTACGTGTTCTTCTCATGCAGTGCAAATTACCTGTTCGTATCATTAGTGTTTCAGTGGCGAGAAGGAAGAACTCGTAAAGAACTCGATAGGGAAATGTCAAATTCGAACGGTTCGTGTGAGGAAGCTGTTGCTTCGGGCGAAGACACCATGGAAGCCACAATAAAGACGGAGAGCAATAACGAAGAGCCCGAAACACCTGACGAAGATGCCAAAGTCGAACCTGAACAATGTTCAAATGGAAGCAATAAGCTGGAAGCCGAAGAGGCCAAGGAGACGGACGCCAATGAGTCAGAACCGCCGCCAGCGAAGAGGCAGCGAACCAGTGAAGATCTTGAAGTCAGATTCCTGATATCCAGTAAAGTAGGTTACCGCCAATTGCGAAGCATCATGTAAATTGTTGTTTGTTTGAACAGGAAGCGGGAGCCACCATTGGCAAGGCTGGAGCAAACATTAATCATTTACGGAAACATGTAAGTGGAGTAGAAGCCAAGCTAGAACAGAGAGAAGGAATATCGATTGAACTGTCGCGACCGTGTCGACCACTAGTCATACGTCGCCCACTATTGTTTGATGAGCGAAGGGGGAAGCGAGAGAGGATAGAACTGTTCTAGACACTGTCCTGAAATATACATATTCTCTCTCACTCACTCTCTGCTTGCTATTTCATTTCTTTCTTCTTTGTATGTACCAAATCCACAATACTCGTCTTCTTCCCTCTGCGAACATTCCTCTGGGCTTGCCTCTGGTTTTACCCGAACAAAATATTCGTTTCCATAAAAAACCGAAAAAAACATAAATACTCGAAATGTCCTAAAAAACAAAAACAAACTTACTCGAAAAACACTTCTTCTAAAACCTCTACTCGAACACAATTCGTTCCGAAACAAACTTTTATGAGATCAGTATAAAGCAAGTGTCACCGTCCCTGATTGCCCCGGCCCTGAAAGGTACCTTTGCAAATTGTTCCTCTTGTCGCCTTTCTCATTAACCCTTGATAGATGCTTCTCTAATCTTTTTAATTAGTTGTACGAGTTCTAGTCTAATCTGCCGAATTAGTTCTTCTCATTTGCTGGCCGACCAAATTTACTTGATTGTTCTCTTCCAGGGTCCTGTCTATTGTGTCCAAGGAAGACATCTTGCCTGACATGCTGAAAGACGTCATCAATTACATGGACGATGTGAGTTGATTTGATTCAGTTCACTTGAACTCACTAATGTGATTCTCACAAACCTATTTGCAGCGAGTAATTGGACAGAAGCTAAACGATAAAGAAGTGGAACTGCGGCTTCTAGTTCACACTTCTCACGCCGGGGGCATAATCGGTCGAAGCGGACAGAAAATTCGGCAACTTCGAGACGTAAGTTGCAATCAGCGGAAGTGATTGGCATCAGGTCTATATTGAGTCAACTCAACTGAGCGTCTTTCATCCAAACAGGAAACGAAGGCAGCAATCAAAGTGTTCAGTCAATGTTGTCCTCAGTCAACGGAGCGAGTGTGTGCTCTGCAAGGACCACCCGCCGTAGTCATCGATGCTTTCAAGGCAGTACTTGACATTATCATTGCATCACCGACCAAAGGACCAGTTAACTTATACGATCCCTTCAACTTCAACATGTACGTGGCTCCCGACTATGGTGGACTCGCACCAGAGGCAGCTAGCAATATGTTCAAGAATCAGCCCCGAGACGTATCTAGTGCAAATAGAAGGCCGCCGCCTTATGACGCTGCTCTCGTGGGCTACAAGAGCCCACCGGAAAACTGGGCCCGAGGCAGTGAGCCAAGAGACGGCCGTCCGCGGCCCAGAGCTGCAGGGCCGCCGCCCATGGCTGGTCAGCCGCCTTACCAAAGATGGATGGGTCCTGCCGGTATGAGATCTCACTGCATGATTCTGTATCTAGTAATAGCTAAATCTGATTTCACCTTTCGCACGATTTAGACCCTTACGCTGAAAATGGCGCCAGTAGACGACCTGGCCCGCCCCCTGGAGTCGATCCTCACTCTGTACCTCAATCATTCTGGTCAAATCTATATCACAGCGAGTCTAAGCTACTTCCCAGTTCCCAGTATGAGCAGGCTCCTGCAAGCTTTGTCACCAACCCCGACGGCTCAGCGACTGCCACACTTACTGTCCCCAATAATGTAATATTCATACCTGTATGAAATATTCTAACGTATCTTTCAATCTGCAGATTGCTGGGGCAATTATTGGCAAAGCTGGCAATCGTATCCGTCTAGTTCGCCGAGACTCTGGCGCCGATGTGTCTATAAATAATGGACCCGGACTCGATCGCACGGTCACTGTCAAGGGAAGCGTGGACCAAGTTCGCCGGGCTTATTCTATGCTGCAGCAAAAGTAAGTCCTCGTCATCTTTGAGTCTAGTCTAATTATAGTTTCTCTCTTTCCCTCTGATCAATATAGTATCGCTGAAAATAGTCGTTAAACTAAGAAGCTTATACGTACATTCAAGACGCAGAATTCTGTACTTTCTCAGTTCCGTTCACTTTGTTGCGTCGTGTATCTCGCTCTGATAATAATAATATAAGTGCATTTCAGGAAAATCGCTCGTTCGCAAATTGAAATTCTAAACGAAAAGCTGTCACTGACTATGCGCGAAACGGGTTTATTATGATGACTAGACGATGGCAACGAAAGTTTCACCGTTTCTTCGGCCTTTTATGAGATGGATGACTACCCTGTTCCCTTTCAAGTTCATCTTGTACTTCCGGCGACTGGAGGAAGTTGGCCGCGTGGGCCAGTTCTCCTTCCGAGTCGGAACTGGACTCAGACAGTCCCAGCTGTTGCTCCGACAGGTGGTTCCAACCTGGAGAAGGTGGTCCCTGACCCAAGTGGTCGTCAACAATGTCCGCATGAGAGACTGGTTGCCCACTCGGGTCCATCATTGGGTCGAACACTATCTCCTCTTCCACGGCCTGAGGCACGGGTGAGGGCGCCCTCCCAAGTGCCGCGCTCGGAGCCGACGGCGCCCTCTCAAGTGTCGGTGGTCCCGACGGCGCACCTTGACCAAGTTTGGGGATTCGATAGTTTTTCAAAGACTTAGTCAAATCGGGCATTGATGGCCTGGATTGCATTGATGGCCTAGATTGCAATGATGGCATGGATTGCAATGTTGGCATGGATGGCATGGGCGTGAGCCTCGGCGGAGACAGCCGCGGCTGGCTGGCCTGGCTGGTGGTACCGCGCGGCCACCCGATTGGCTCGCTGGGCGGATGGATTATCGAACTCTTTTTACGGGAACTACTACGTTTACCGCGCTTTGATTTCTGAGAAGGGGGCAAAATTTTGCCCCTTGACCGCGACGGTGGCTGCACCTGGTGGGCCGGCTTAGAGGAGAAGCCGCTGGCCTCTTGTTCGTCATAGACTTTCTGGTTGTACATTTTGTCATGAATGGCGCCCATCATGGCCAGACTGGGCTTGCCCTGGCCGCTCCGCCTTGACGCCACTGGCCGCTGGTTTTCCATGGCCACCGGCTTGGTCCTGTTTTTCAGGGACACGGCATTGGGCTTGCCGCCATTCTTCCCGGAGGTCCACCCTGAGCCCATTGGGGCGCTGTCGTCACTTGAAGATTCAGCCTCACGCCTTGCAGACCTACTGCGAGTTGCCCTTCGGCTACTGCGCCTTGGCGGGCTCCTGGAAGCTTGGCTTTCCCCTCTTGCAGCGCTGCCGCCCCTTGACCCTCGGCTCCTTGAGCCGCGACCACCCCTTGAGCCGCGACCACTTCGCCTTGACTCGAATTCCTTTTTCAATGCATCTATTGCCTTCTTTGGTGGCATTTTAGTTAATAAAATATGATTGGTTTAATTGGTGAGTTACTTCGACGATTGTTCCGCAGTTCTGATCAAGGGATTCTTGAGCTTTGAAAGTTCGCGCGCTTTCCAGAGTAGCATTTTTTCAGCGCTTTTTCGTAATCTGATATTTTTCTAGGTTAGACTTTATCTCAATCAATCATGATTATTAATCTGATCAATTTTCGATTGAGAGCGACTTTGAAACCATCTTAATTGTCTTCTCAATGAACCTTTTCGAACTTTCCCCCCTCACCCTTGCTTGATCAGAGATGGCGCTAGTAGCCTTATCATGTCCAGGTCTGCTTCTTTGGAACCGGAGAGCTCTAGAGCACTAACTGTCGTAGTTTGCTTGTCGTCAACAAACTTGAAACTTTTCTTTCCGACTTTTCTCGCTCAGAGATGGCGTTGACAGCGTTCGTCGAATATTCGCTGTTCTAGGCTCTACGTTACCGTCGGCCACGGGTTCTGTACCTTGACCACCTCTCAGAATATCGAGTTCGATGTTTCCGGAAAAACGATGAATCTCCAATATTTAAACTGGGCGACGATGAGCTTCAACTGGAACGATCAGATACATCTTATTCAAATGGTTCGACGAAACAAATTGACAAGATGTACATTAGCTAAGTACAACATAGACCGTAGCCAAGTAGTTGAAATAATCAGGCACAGCTTCTACAAGCTAGACAAGTGGTCTTATTGATTGAAGTTTCATTCAAACAGACACAAATCTAGATCTTGCACATCGGGACGGAAAGTAGCATTTTTTGGATAACAAGCCAATTTGCCATTTTGATAGTTAACAGTGACAAGAGATTTATAGCCCACACCAAGCTGAATATGGGCCAACTCTAGCTTCGCCATGCTCTTCAGTACTTCACAACTCGTCATTATGTCCAGCTCTGCTTCTTTGGCTACAACAAGGTCCAGATATTTCAGTTTCTCGCATCTCAGAGCTACAGTTTCAACCAAACCAATATCAGCAGCATAGCATTGCAATTTCAGATCGGTCAACTTGGAGCCAATCTTGTCTAGCAACTGACTCACTTTGTCAACTGGATTGGCTGAAGTGTACAACCTGTCATCTAGATGAAAAGTTCTCAGATTGACGCAGTTGTCGGCAATGGCTTCCAGTACGTGAGCTATATCGTGTTGTTCCATTCCGTGAGCAAAGCCGATGGATAATCTTTCAAGTCGTTCGCCGTTTGTTTCGAGATAATCTGACATACTGTCTACGAAGTTCGTAGTTAGACTTGCAACTTTCAAGTCGGTCACAGTTGATGGAATATGAGCGAAAGAAATGATTCCCACAGCTGCTGGAATATCGTCATAAAAGTGGTCTCGTGCCGTGAGATAATTTATGTCCAGTTTGCGAAGATTGCACAGCGATAGTAGGTAACTGCTATCCAAAAAGCCCATCAAAGGGAAATGAGACGAAGATATATGAGGGCCTATCACTGTCAAGATATCTCCTACTGGTTCTTTCAATACGACATGTCCGCACAATTCCAGAAATATTTCCACCCTCGCGGCCAGAATCAATCTCTTCAACCTCTTCGCCATATCCAAATCTAATTCTCTTCCAAATTGTCCAACTTCTATGACTATCCTCTTCAAGCCAGCCAATGTCGACTCTCCAGTGGACGATGTTCGGGTGAACATCTCACGGATCACTCCGATCGGGGACATGTCATCATAAATGAGACTTTTATCCTCATCTTTCAACACCAATTGGGGACAGTCTACTTGGTTCGAATTGCCCTCACGTAGATCTACAAGCTCAGGACATCCGACCACCAGCGACCTGCGGACAGAACTAAGATTTCCTTCAAATAGTTCACGAAATAGACTCAGTACTTCGTAAGGCTGTTTGTCATTTTCGCAATTTAGATATTCTTCAGGCAAAGCATCTGGATTACGCATTCTGACAATATTAACCGGGAATAGTTGAGGGTGCGCTTTCATCAAACAGTTCATGCCATTATAAAACAGCTGTGATTCACATATAAGCTTCCTCAGCTGACTACCGAACCTTTCGCTGACCAGCTTCTTCATTTCCTCTTCCGTTTGCTTACTAATTCGAAACGGTGTCCGAATGTCGACAACTGTCATCAGCTTCATGTGGTCAAGTGTTAACGAGCGAAACGTGCTGCTGGTGAGTTCAAGCTGAAACAGTTGCCATATCGAGGGAACGAAATATAATATCTTGTTGATTATATCACAGTGTAGATCACTTAAAGACCTGGAGGCCATGATTAGTGTCGCAGGTTAGACGAATGTAAGGCTATGATGAAAACACCTCAAACACATGCTCACCAGGGACCGTTTCACTAGTTCCGAAACTATTGGCGCGTATTTCAAACGAGGCTCAGCAACGGAATATGTCGACAACTGTCATCAGCTTCTAGAGCAAGAACTACTCAACATTCATCATAGTTTCAGGTAAATCGAAAATTTTTACTACATGTTCATTTTTTTTCTTTTTATGCTGCCCAATGAATAAATAGTTCCCCTAAACTCGTCCCGTCACTTCCTGCTCCAATAAGTCAACATATGTCAACATTTCCTTCGCACCCTTTGGGGGACACGTACCACTGGGTATGGACAGTAAGCCAATTTCCCGTTACGATAGAGAACCCTGGTAAGTGGCCTGTCTACAGCAAGCGAAATACGGGCCGACTCTAGCTTCGGCATGCTCTTCAGTACTTCACAACTCGTCATCATGTCCAGATCTGCTTCTTTGGCTAAAACAAGCTCCAGATATTTCAGTCTCTTGCATCTCTGAGCCACGGTTTCAACAATACTGATGTCCGCAGCATGGCATTTCATTTCCAGATCAGTCAACTTGGAGCCAATCTTGTCCAGTAACTGACTCACTTTGTCAACTGCATTGACTGAGGTCTGCAAGCTGTAATTTAGATGAAACGTGTTCAGATTGATACAGTTATGGACAATGGCTTCCAGCACGCGAGTTCTATCCTGTGGTTCCTCCCCGTGAGCAATGCCGATAGACAAGCTTTCTAGTCGTGCGCCGTTTGCTTCGAAATATTGCGACATACTATCTTCGGCGTTCATATTTAGACTTGCAACTTTCAAGTCGGTCACAGTTGATGGAATATGAGCGAAACTGATGATTCCCACAGCTGCTGGAATATTGTCGGAGTGGTTTCTTGCTGTACGATAATTTAGGACCAGTTTGCGAAGATTGGACAGAGATAGTAGGCAACTGCTATCCAACAAGCCCATCATGGGGAAATAAAACGAAGATACATGAGGGCCTAGCACTGTCAAGATATTTTCAACTGGTTGTTGCAATACGACATGTCCGTACAGGTCTAAAGATATTTCAGCTTTTGAGGCCACGATAAATCTCTCCAGCCTCTGTGCTACATCCAGTTCCAGTTTTCCTCCCAATATTCCAACTTCTATAACTATTCTCTTTAAACCAGCCAGAGTCGAAACTCCAGCTGGAGATGTTCGGGTGAACATCTCATAGACAACTCTTATTAGAGCCATGCCATCATGTATGAACCTCTTTTTCTCATCTTCGAACACCAACTCAGAACAGTCTCCATGATTCGAACTCCCGTCACGTAGACCTACGAGCTCTGGACATCCTATCACCAGCGACCTGTGTACAGAATAGGGATTTCGTATGAAAATTTCACGGAATTCCATCGCAACCTGGCGATGCACGTCTTTGTCTTCACTTTTTAGATATTCATCCGGCAGAACATTTGGGTAAAGCATTCTGACGATATTCACCGGGAATAGTTGAGGGTGAGCTTTCATCAAACTGTTCATACCATCAAAAACAGCTGATGATTACAGATGACCTTCTTCAGCTTGCTACCGAACCTTTCGCTGACCAGCTTCTTCATTTGCTCCTTCGTTTGCTCACTAGTTTGAAACGGTGTCTGAATGTCGACAACTGTCATCAGCTTCATGTGGTCAAGTGTTAGCGAGCGAAACGTACTGCTGGTGAGTTCAAGCTGAAACAGTTGCCATATTGTAGGAACGTAGTGTAATATCTTGTTGATTGCATCACTGTGTAGATCACTCAAAGACCTGGAGGCCATGATTAGTGTCGGAGCTTAAACGACTGTAAGAGAGGTAGTGAAACAAACGACTCAAGTGAACGAGAGAACACGTGCTCATCAGGGACGGTTTCACAAGTTCGCGAAGTATCGGCGGAGTAACGGAATAAAGTACAGCTCATGCGAATGGTCCGACAAAATAGGCGACAAGATGTACCTAAACTCTGTACAACATAGAATACAGGCAAATGGTTGAAATTATCAAGCTCATATTCTACAAGCCAGACAGGTGGTCGATGTATAATCGAAGTATACTTCAGGTGTCATTCAAATACTCAAGTCGAATTCTTTGGATAGTGAATCAGTTTGCTGTTACGATAGGTAATCCTAGTAAGTGACCTGCCCACACCTAGTTGAATATTGGCCGAATCTAGTTTCGTCATGCTCTTCAATACTTCACAACTGGGCCCTGATGTCCAGGTCTGCTTCTTCGGCCAAACTGAGGTCTAGGTATTTCAGTTTCTTGCATCTCAGCGCAACTCTTCCAATGAAACTGATATCATTAGCCCAGCACGTCATTCTCAAATCAGTCAACTTGGAGCCAATTTTGTCTAATAAGTGACTGAATTCGTCAACTGGATCGACTGAAGTGTCCATGCTGTCAGTTAGATAAAGAGCATCTAAATTGACGCAGTTGTCAGCGATGACTTGCACCACGTGAGCTATATGGCGTCGTTCCATCCCCAAGCCAAATACGACCCACAATCGTTTGAGTCGTTGGCCATTTGCTTCAAGATATTGCAACATACTGTCTACGACGCTCGCATTTAGACTTGCGACTCGCAAGTCGGTCACAGTTGGTGGAATATGAGAGAAACTGATACTTCTCATATCTGCTAGTGTATAGTCATCGACGTGCTCGTATCCCTTGGAAAAACTCATGGTAAGTTGGCGAAGATTGCTCAGCAATAGAAGGTAACTGCTATCCATCAACTCCATTACAGGGAAATGGAAAGAAGATATATGAGGGCCTATCAGCGCCAAGATATCTTCAACTGGTTCTTCCAATACCAAATGTCCGTAAGATCCCATAGATATTTCTACCTTCGAAGTAAGGTTCAGCCCCTTCAACCTCTTCGCCATATCCAAATCGAATTCTCTCCACTGTTCAACTTCTATGACTATTCCCTTCAAACCAGCCAAGGTCGACACTCCAGTGGACGACGTTCGGGTAAACATTTCATGAATCACTCTGACTGGGGACATGCTATCATAGATGACCGTCTTATCGTCATCTTTCAACACCAATGGCGAACAGTCTCCTTGATTCGAAGTGCCCTCACGTAGACCTACGAGCTCGGGACATCCGATCACCAGGGACCTGTGGTAAGAGCTAGGACTTTCTTGGAACAGTTCATGAAACAGCCTGCTCATTTTGGAATGCTGTTTCCCGTCTTCTCCATTTAGATATTCATCCGGCAACGCATCTGGATTACACATTCTGAGTATATTCACCGGGAATAGTTGAGGGAATGAATTCATCAAACTGTTCAAACCATTCTAGAACAGCTGAGGTTCACAGATAAGCTTCCGCAGCTGGCTACCGAACCTTTCGCAAATCAGCTTCATCATTTGCTCCTCCGTTTGCTTACTGATTCGAAACGGTGTCCGCATGTCGACAACTGTCATCAGCTTCATGTAGTCCAGTGTTAACGAGCGAAACATGCCACTGGTGAGTTCAAGCTGAAACAGTTGCCATACTGAGGGAACGAAATATAATATCTTGTTGATTATATCACTGTGCAGATCGCTCAAAGATGTAGAACCCATGATTAGATTTGTAGTGTCGCCGGCTCAATGACTGTGGGAGAGGGTCTTACGAAAAACACCTCAAATGGAAACACCCTAAACAGGGACCGTTCTACTAGTTCGAAAAGATAAGTTCCCCGGACGCCGTTGCACGATTTTGCAAACTATACATAGATCAAACCAGCTGGTGAATCGAATGTATTTTTGGAAGGCTGAAACAGGGAACCAATAATGAGTGAATCAATAAGAACGACAGCTATATTTCAACACATGCTTATCAAGCCTTGTCAACAAGATAAGATAGAGGTATGCAATTTCGAAACTGTTGCTGGCTGTTGGGGAGTATCACAGATATACTGTAGATGAGATAGACTCAATGTCACTCAAATAAAAACTATTCCGGATCAGAGTTGCTATAGCAACCACCACACTGATCTCGATTAGACGAGTGAACGAAATCGAGTGATCTTATACAAAAATAGCAGTTTTTGGATAACAAGCCAGCTTGTGATTACGATACGTAATTCTCGTCAGCAATTTATGGCCAGCACTAAGCTGGATACGAGCCGAAACCAGTTTCGTCATCATCTTCAATGTTTCACAACTCGTCATCACGTCCAGGTCTGTTTCTTCGGCCACGACGAGGTCAAGGTATTTCAGGTTCTTGCATCTGAGAACCACAGTGTCCACGAGACTAGCATCAGCGCCATAGCATATCATTTTCAGCTCAGTCAACTTGGAGCCAATCTTTTCCAGCAAGTGACTCAACATGTCAACTGGATTGCAATTTAAATTGCTGTCAAGTAGGTAGAATGTTTTCAAGTTGACGCAGTTATCAGCAATGGCGGCCAGCAAGCGATCGACATTGTGTCGCTCCATCACGTGATTGTAGCCGATGGACAATGTTTCAAGTCGCTGGCCACCCGCCTTGAGAAACTGGGACAAGCTGTCTGCAGTATTCGGACTAAGGCATGTAACTCGCAAGTCGGTCACAGTCGCTGGAATATTGGAAAGATTGATATCTTCTCCAGCATCCGGAATCTCATCGTCGAGCTGAAGGTCTCTGAAGAGATAGTCTATATTGAGTGCACGTAGATTGCAAAGCGATAGCAGGTAATTGCTATCGAAGAAACCCCGACGCCAATGAAAGGAAGATATATGGGAACCTATCACTGCCAATATTTCTTCCATTCGTTCTTCAGGAACAGTATACACGCGGAAGTCCAGAGATATTTCTACCTTCGAGGTCAGTATCAACCGCTTCAATCTGTCCGCCATTTGCAAATCGTCTTGTCCTACAGATTGTTCCACTCTCAGGAGTATTCTCTTCAAGCCGGCCAACGTCGACACGCCAGCGGAAGATGTTCGGGTGAACAGTTCATGAATCACTTGGACTGGAGAGAAAGCATCGCGAGTTATATGCTTGTAATCGTCTTGCAACACCAGTTCCGAATAGTCTTCAAGATTGGGATTGTGTCCAAATATGTATATCAGCTCGGGACATGTGATCACCAGAGACTCGTGGACAGGTAGGACAGAACAGTTATAGTCCCAGAACAGCTGGAAAAACTCGTATCCGCTACTTGACGCTTCATCCAGCGAATAATCTGGAAAGCAAATCTTGCAAATATCGAACGGGAAGAGTTGAGGATGAACTTTCATCAGACTTTTCAAATCGCTGGAAAACAGCTGACGTTCACAGATGACCTTCTTCAGCTTGCTACTGAACCTCTCGTAAACTAACTTCCTCATTTGTTCCTCCGTTTGCTCACTGATTCGAAACGGTGTCCGCATGTCGACAACTGTCATCAGCTTCATGAAGTCAAGCGTCAACGAGCGGAACGTAAGACTGGTGAGCTCAAGTTGGAACAGCTGCCATATTGACGGAACGAAATGTAGTATCTTGCTTATAACATCACTGTGAAGTTCACCCAAAGATCTGGCAGCCATGTTCACTATGTTGAGTTTAGTGTGCTAAGTAAATCAAGAGACAAACACCATTAGCTTCACGTAACCTCTCAGCTTAATTGCACTCCCCATTATAACGCTTGATAATGATAATCAGGGACCGTTTCATTAGTTTGCAAGCCAGTCGATTGCGCAGATTAACAACTACATAACGTTGTCAGTTTGTTACAGCTTTGATTCTTTCTGCGTAATATTTCCCCTTTGGTATGTCAGCTTCTACCCTTTATTATTCACTCCAGTAATATTCGACTCTACCGAAGAATGTTGCCTTCGAGCAACCAGCGAGAAACGGAAGTAGAGACTACTGCGCATGCTCGAACTGGTGCTCTGGAAGCTGTAGAGCCCTGGTGCGTGCCCGCTGGTCGATCGGGCGAAAAGATAGGGCTTGAGTTAGATTAGAAGAGCCGACAAAGTTCTACTGTGACTGTTCATCAAAGATATAGTTAAGCAAACGTTGAATGATTTTACAGTATATTTAGAGTGTGACGATGACATAGCATTCCAACCCTAACTTCCGCTTGAAAGCAATTAACTTTATGGAGAATCCGAGCTCATGTCTCAATATAAGCGTAAGTTATGTGAATGAGTCACTTGTCATTCGAATGTATCTAGCCATGTTCTATGCAACGCTGTTGTGTGGGCTGGGCGTTCTATGGTTGTACTTCCGGTATCGCCGGATGACACTGCTGAAGCGGAGCAACATCCCCGGCCCACCGGCCCACTTCCTGTTCGGCAACTCGGCCGAGTTTAAGGAGAAGGGCATGAAGAGATGCTTCCAAGAGTGGACCGACAGGTACGGCCCAGTGGTGGGCTTCTACCTGGGCGGCAACCCCTCTGTCCTGGTCACCGACCTGGACCTACTGCGCAAGGTTCAAATCAAGGACTTCCACCTGTTCAACTCCAGGTATACCTTCATCAAGGGGTGCCACCAACCCCACTGACCTGGGCCAGAAATCTGTCCTATGGCAAAGTGGGCCCGACTGGAAGCGCCTAAGGGTGGCCATGGGCCAGATGTTTTCGCCCGCCAGGCTTCGGATGTTTGTGGACGCCATCAAGGCCAACGTGGACAGCGCATGCCTAATATTCGAAAAACAGTCCAATGGCCTGAAGGACGAGTTCGACATTGTGTCCAGTTACCGGAAGATGACCTTCCATAGCATGGTTGAAACCCAGCTGAGCATCAAGCTTGACCTTGAGCAGCACAGAGACATAGAGGACGCCGTGGAGGTGGCTTCGGCGCAAACGTTCACCGGAATACTGCCGACACTCTTGATACTGTTTCCGGAATTTACTTGCTTCTTGTTTCCAATGCGTCACATGTGGGAAGAAATTTTGGAATACTTCCTCAAAACTCCCGAAAGCATTCTGTTCAACTTGGGACGACGAGCCTTGAATCTCAGAAAGGAAACGGGCGTGGCCAGCAATGACGTGCTGCAGCTCATGATTGACTCAAGAAAAGCCAACAAACTGGACACAGCTGATAAAGGTGGTCAAGATGGGACCGGAAGTGGCTACAGCGACGACGAGATAGTCATCAACATATTCGTCTTCCTGTTGGGTGGATATGAGACCACAGCGTCAACTCTGTCGTATATGACGCACAATTTAATCAATTTTCCTGATATACAAGAGCAACTACGGCAAGAAGTCAAGCAGCTGCTGGAGCAAGATGGCGTCCTCGACTACAATACCGTCAGTGAGCTGCCTCTGCTTGAAGCCTTCATAAAGGAGACCTTCAGGCTGTATCCGCCACTGGCGCCCTTCGTCACCCGGACGAGCAACACGGACTACCAGTACAAGGACATGACCATCCCTGCCGGGACCGGCATCCATGTGGGCGTCCAGCAGCTACAGTACGACCCCAAATACTGGCCGGAGCCGACTGTCTTTGACCCCGAGCGCTTCATGGGCAAGCAACAGCTGGAGCCCATCGCCTATCAGCCCTTCGGAGCCGGCCCGAGAAACTGCGTCGGCCTGAGGTTCGCCATGTTGCAGCTCAAGCTGGTCATGGCCGAGCTCTTGCTCAGATACAACTTCACAGCTGGACCCAGCTCTGAGATTGGACAGCTGCAGACTTATGAGAAACTGACCGTCATGGCGCCCAGAAATGGCGTCAAGGTTAAGCTTGTTCCGATATGATAAATCAATTTTCGGGCTAGGTGTAGACTCGACACGAGTGTATCATTGTTGGCACCGCTATGAGAGGAGGAGAGAAGGAGAGAGAGAGAGAGAGAGAGAGAGAGAGAGAGAGAGAGAGAGAGAGTCGACTCAGTCGTCCATAATCTTTGTCGACCTGATTCACCCTCTAATTGTCATTGGCCCTCAACTTCGACAACTTTGTCTGCCAGCTTGTCATCAGGCTCTCTCACTCTTTCCGCTTCTCATATTCAACCTACTTTCTCTTCCAGATATAGACTGATGAAACCAAGAAATATGATCTTGCCAGAAATTGAGCCTAATCTTGCTGTAATGTAATGAGTTAATCCAATCAACTTAACCTACTTCAGGATACGGACCCTCGACGACGGCCACGTGTGGCGGCAAGACTTTCTGTATGTTCTATGCCTTGGCCGGCATACCCTTGGGTCTGGTCATGTTCCAAAGCATAGGTGAACGCTTGAACACCTTTGTCGCCTATTTGTTGAAACATTGTAAACGGTGTCTCAAGATGAAGACTACTAAGGTGAGTGGCGCCATCTGGTAGTCGCTGCCTGAAGTTTCCCGGCGGCGGCCTTCTCCTGATGGGAAAACTGGGTGTACTTTTACGCCTTCTACTACTGATTCATCACACTGACCACCGTTGGCAGCGCTGCAAGGTGACCCCACCCACGTCACCTTCTCCTCGGTCACGGTTAAATCTGATCAGGATCTGGAGGCCGATGATTTCAGTAACAAGCGGGCATCCAGATATCTGTAATATTATTCTTGCTCAGTGACGTTGACAAAGCTAAACTCATTTTTTCAGTGATTTGCAACCCTCGGGTTAACTCTTTTTCTGCATGAAGTGTTGGAGAATATGGTATAGTATGTAAATACATATATAAATATAAATAAGCCTAATCATGGGCAACAAGTAAGCTTAAGTGGTCATATAATACTTACAAGTGATTTCGTCATATGCTCAGAAATAGACGGCGAAGGAGAATTCTATTTCATACTTCCGCTGGAAAGCAATTAAATCTAAATCAAGAAACTCAGATCGTGTCTCTGGTTAAAACTCTCGCTCATAAAAGTCACAATTCACTTGCTAATTAAGAGAAAAGCATGTACAACTTAAAATTAAACAAGTCAACTAGGCTATAGCAAGAAACTGTGACGCAACTAACTTCAGCTCACTAAGTAGAATTCCTTTTCGAACTTCCGCTTGAAAGCAATTAGGACTAAATGAAGAGACTGAGACCGAGTCGTTAATTGCAGCTCACAGTTACAGTTGACTTGTCCAAGTAATTAGTCATGCTGGTCGCGACTCTACTGTGTGGTCTAGTGTTGCTATGGCTGTACTTCCGGTACCGCCGGATGAGCCTGCTGAAGCGCCACAACATCCCGGGCCCACCGGCCCACTTTCTGTTCGGCAACTCGGCCGAGTTCGCGGAGAAGGGCATGAAGCGCTGCTTCCAGGAGTGGACGGACAAGTATGGCGGCCTGGTGGGCTTCTACATGGGCGGCATCCCGAACGTGGTCATCACGGACGTGGAGCTACTGCGCAGGGTCCAGATCAAGGACTTTGAGCACTTCACCTACCGCTTCCCCGTCATCAAGGGCAACTCCCAGCCCACCGCCCTGGGCCAGAACTCCATCCTGTGGCTGGGCGCCTCGGACTGGAAGCGCCTGCGGGCCGTCATACCCCAGATGTTCACGCCGGCCCGGCTCCGCCTCTTTGTGCCCGTCATGAAGGAGAACGTGGACTTCATTTGCCGCCTATTCGACAAGGAGTCCAATGGCTACCGGGACGAGTTCGACATTGTGTCCAGTTACCATAAAATGACGTTTCACAGCATGGTCGAGTCCCAGCTGAGCATCAAGGTGGACCTTGAGAAGCACACGGACATCAAGGACGCCGCCGAGGCCGCGGCCACGCCCACCTTCAGTGGTCCCTTGACCACGCTGCTGGCCATCTTTCCCGAGTTCACCTGGTTCCTCTATCCCTTGCGCCAGCTGAAGGAGGAAATTTTGGAATATTTCCTGAAAACTCCCGAGAGCCTGCTCTATGACCTGGGCCGGCGGACCCTGGACCAGAGAAGGGCGACCGGAGTGACCAGGAATGACTTCCTGCAGCAAATGATGGACTGGAAAGAGGGAGCCCACAGTGGCCCCATAGCTGACCTCAAGGACAAGAAGGAGGCCGGAAGTGGCTCCGGTAAGGACAAAGGGGAGACCGGAAGTGGCTACAGCGACGACGACATCATCATGAACATATTCGTCTTCCTGCTGGGCGGCTACGAGACCACTGGGACAACCTTTGTCTATGCGACACACAATCTGATCAATTTCCCGGACATACAGCAGCGCCTGCGCGAGGAAGCACAGCAGCTGCTGGACAAAGATGGCGTCCTGGACTACAACACCGTCACCGACCTGCCCCTGTTAGACGCCTTCGTCAAAGAGACCCTGAGACTGTATCCACCGGTGGCTCCCTTCGTCAACCGGGTGGGCGACATTGACTACACGTACAAGGGCATGACCATACCCGCCGGAACGGGCATCCATGTGGGCACCCAGTACCTTCAGCTGGACCCCAGGTACTGGCCAGAGCCCAGCAAGTTTGACCCCCAGCGGTTCCTGGGCGGCCAAGAGCTGGAGCCGATCGCCTATCAGCCCTTCGGAGCCGGCCCCAGAATTTGCATCGGCCCCAGGTTCGCCACGTTTCAGCTCAAGCTGGTCCTGGCCGAGCTGTTAGTGCGATACAAGTTCATAGCCTGGACCCAACTCTGAGATCGGCTCCCTGGAGGTCGTTGAAAAGCTGACCATCACTTCGCCCAAAAATGGCGTCAAGGTGAAGCTTGTTCCTTTATCGTAATTTTTTTCAATGTACGGACTAAGCGTTAATTTCGTCAATTACATTTTGTGTGCGTGTGTCTAGAGACTGTTGACCATGTCTATGCTAGATTTGAGTAATTCTCAAAGGAAAAGTTTTTGGTTTTGTCTAGTTAGTGCGAAATCATGGAGCAAATGAATTGAATTAAAATAACATTCACTGCATGATGACAGTTATCACAACTGTCGCACTAGTGAAACGATCCCTGAAGGAACAGCTGCTTGCTTTCTCGTGTTGGTTGAACCGAATCGTCACGTAATCGTTCTGTACTTGTCAAACCATAATCATGGTCGACAGGTCACTAATGGAACTTCACAGTGATATAATTTACAGAGTGCTGTACTTCGTGCCTTCGATAAGGCAACTGTTCCAGTTCGAAGTGACCAGTTGTCGTTTCCGCTCGCTCACACTTGACCACATGAAGCTGATGACAACTGTCGACCTGAGAACTCCGAGGACACTAAAGAAACGACACGTTTTGCAAATGGAAGCAATGATATGCAGTCGATTTAGTCACAAGCTGACAAGGGTTATCAGTGAAGCGCAGTATTACACTTTTTCTGGTCTGCGGAAACACCATCCTCAGCTGTTCTTTAGCCATGTCCCTGAGATAGCCGATCAGCCAATCTTACCAGCTGAAGGTGGAGATATCGATGAGAATGAACGCCGGACAACTGCTAAGCAATTATCTGGTCTACTTAATGAAAGCAACTATACGCTAAACAGTCTTGATGTCTCGATGGTTGTAGCGCGCCCTGAACGGATATGTTTCAAACCATGGCACGTTCTGTCTTGTTTCAATTTCGCGAGAGATGATGAGAATAGAGATTTCCTCGTGCAGGAGCTGTCCTCGGTCAAAGAACTACAGATGGATCTGTTCTTAGTGGAGGATGAGCTGCCGACAGAGAAAATGGCTGCCGCAATGTCTACTCTCTGTGGCCTGGAGAAAGTGGTCCTATCCGTAGGATCGAATCATGATGTACTCGATTTGGATACAGCGAAAATACTCGAAAGATTCATCTCAAAGTTTAAGCATCGGGTAGCTTTGGAAGTCTATGAAAATATGACATTTCAAGAGCCAGTGCAAGATATTTTGGATATGATTGGCTCATACATCACCTCGTTCCATTTCCCTGTTAGTGGTGTTATGAATAGTTATCAGCTATTATCATTGAAGTATCTCGATGAACTCGAGGTTGACTGCGACGTTGCGGATAGTTTTGTATTCGATCATATTCCGGAAAGTGTGACACATCTAAAGCTGGGACGCTTCAGCTCAAGTTTCATAGACAGCATGGTACGCTTTGTGGAAGCATATGGCCAACGACTACTGAGAATGTCAATAGTATATTGTCCAATTGATTGCAGAATCCCAAACAGAACGTTTGCTTCACTGTATCGCCGAGAATTGTGTAAACCTGAAAACTTTGACCATACACGATGACTATTCGTCTCCCAATCCGGTTGACTCTCTGTGTCATCTAATGGAAAAAATCGGCCCCAACTTGTCCGAGTTGAACTTGACGAGTCACGCAGCTGACATCAGCTTACTGGAAACTGTGATATTGAACTGCAAGAAACTAAAGTATCTAAATCTAATCGTGGCCAAGAATAGTGCTCGAGACTTGCTTGACAGTCTGTGACAAGATGAAGGAAATGACGAAACTGGAGTCTGCCCGTATTCACATAGGTGTTAGAAGCCCACCGAAGGTGACCTATCGTAATCACCAGCTAGTCATTCATCGGAAGCGTTCTGATTCACGTCATGATGTCACCGAATTTGAGTTCTTTTCTAATTGATAAAACAGTCCTTCCTATATTTTCAATCGGGTGACCCGAACCCGCCCGATGACGTATTTCTCTTCAATGCGCATGCGTCATTTAGTGAAGTGGAAGCTGCAGTTCTGCCGCCCATGCCCGCCCGCCCGCGTGGATCTGATGGGAACCCAGTTGGCTGTATTATATTACGTAGTGAGTACCTGGTTGCTAATGCCATTATACAACTGATATGCAAGTATCGCGTCAGAGTACGTGATAGTGTGGCTTTGGAAATATATGTGTTTACGCATGACACCATATTCTTCAAGACTACATACACAAAGAAAAAGTAACCTGAGGATTGCAAAATTATCAAATTTGAAGCAACATATATTACATGTTCTGACAGTTTTCCTTAATTACATATGTAAATATGTAATAACATATTCTGGGCATCAAGTTGATATTTGTTCATGATACTAACATAAACAAGTATTTAGGAGCAAGTTTCCCTCGTAAAAATATAAATTCAATGAAAGACAACAAGTGCTAGCCTTGGATTGAATGACTTGATCGTAAAACAGAGCTAGAGGAAAGTACGTGACCAGGTTATGCAAATGGCGCTCTAGAAAGCGACTGACCTTGAGCATCTATCGACACTTTGCTTTATTAAGAGTAAATCCAAGGTATGTTCATCATTCAGATTTGGAGTTATATAAGGTACATACGTCTACTCTGAGTGGAGCGCAATTTCAAGCATGTTGTATGCGACGCTATTTTGTGGTCTAGCAGTGCTATGGTTGTACTTCCGGTATCGCCGGATGACGCTGCTGAAGCGAAGCAACATCCCCGGCCCACCGGCCCACTTCCTGTTCGGCAACTTGGCCGAGTTTGAGGAGAAGGGCATGAAGAGATGCTTCCAAGAGTGGACCGACAAGTATGGCCCAGTGGTGGGCTTCTACATGGGCGGCAACCCTACTGTCCTTGCCACCGACCTGGAGCTCTTGCGCAACATTCAGAACATAGACTTCGCCCAGTTCAGTACCAGGTATCAAGTGATCAAAGGCGGCATCCATCCCACCAACCTGGGCCAGAAATCTGTCCTATGGCAAGGTGGGCCCGACTGGAAGCGACTCAGGGTGGCCATGGGCCAGATGTTCACGCCCTCTAGACTCCGGATGTTCGTGAACGGCATCAAGGCCAACGTGGACAGTGCTTGTCGAATATTCGAAAAACAGTCCAATGGCCTGAAGGACGAGTTCGACATTGTGACCAGTTACCGGAAGATGACCTTTCACAGCATGGTCGAGTCACAGCTGAGCATCAAGATGGACCTTGAGCAGTGCGGAGACATAGAGGACGCCTTGGACAAGGCTTCGGCGCCGAGGCTCAAAGGAATTCTGCCGACTCTGATGATACTGTTTCCGGAGTTTACTTTCCTGTTGTTTCCTTTGAGGAAAATGTGGGAAGAGATTCTGGAATACTTCGTCAAAAATCCCGAAGGTATCTTGTACAACTTGGCAAGACAGACTTTGAATATGAGAAAGAAAACGACAGTCAAGAGCAATGACATGCTACAGCTCATGATGGAAACGAGAAACTTGGGCCGGAAGGAGAACACAGCTGACGAAGCAAGTGACAAAGACGGAAACGGAAGTGGAAGCTACACCGATGACGAGATTGTCATGAACATATTCATCTTCTTGCTGGGAGGATACGAGACCACTGCCTCCATTTTTGCCTATATGACGCACAATTTGGTCAACAATCAAGACATTCAAGAGCGAATGCGACAAGAAGTGAAGCAGCTAGTGGAACAAGATGGCGTCCTCGACTACAACACCGTCAATGGGCTGCCCTTACTGGAGGCCTTCGTGAAGGAGTCCTGCAGGATGTATCCGCCACTGGGCCCGTTCGTCACCCGGCTGAGCAATACTGACTACCAGTACAAGGACATCACCATTCCCGCTGGTGTTGGCGTCTATGTTGGAGTCCACCAGCTCCAGTACGACGCAAGATATTGGCCAGAGCCCACCGTCTTTGACCCCGAGCGCTTCATGGGCAAGCAACAGCTGGAGCCCCTCGCCTATCAGCCCTTCGGAGCCGGCCCGAGAAACTGTGTCGGCATGCGGTTCGCCGTTTTGCAGCTCAAGCTGGTCATGGCCGAGCTCTTGCTCAGATACAACTTCACAGCTGGACCTAGCTCTGAGACTGGGCTCTTGGAGACATATGAAAAGTTTTCTGTCATGGCTCCGAAAAATGGCGTCTGGGTCAAGCTGGTCTCCATAAAATAAATCATGAGTTTTATGAACGAGAATGTAACTTCTTGGGGAATCACCTCAAACGTCGAATGTAGCAATATGGCGTTTCTCATCTTGACACATCGAGGAGAGCTGACTCAAGCTCATAATAATAACCTGATTTGATCCGAGATTGATCTTGTAGCCTGGCAATCGTTTAATTAACCACAGCGCCATCTATATTTAGACTTCACCTAAATAGTTTTTCGATTGTGTGTAAAACAATTTTGAATTTCGATATTTTGCCCTTGCTACGAATTTCTTGTTCTTGCGAACAATAATATTAGCTGATTCCAGTTTAGTCATGCTCGTCAACTTTTCACATTTACTTTTCATTTCAGGATCAACTAGTTCGACTAGTAGTAGAGTGAGAAACTTCATTTTCTTGCATCTCTGCGTCACGATGTCCATTAAGTCTCTGTCGGCTACAGAGTTGACGATTTCAAGATCAGTCAGCTGTTCACCAATGCTGTCAATCAAGCCACTCAAGCCTCCAGCTGTTGTTACCGAAGAGTCTATCGTGAATACACTCAAAGACGTCAAATTAGTACAACTCTGACCAATGGCTTCCAGCAGTCGCGCCACCTGGCGTTTTTCAATGTCATCACTGAATTTGATGCCCAGTCTGAGCAGCTGTTTTCCTTTGGATTCAAGAAAGCTTGAAACGAAATCTTCCAAATCTTCATCTAAACTGTTCAACTGCAGGTCTGTTACAGATCTTGGAATGGCGTCGAATATGTCTTCATCGGCCGTATCGCAGTCTATCACGATTCTCTGAAGATTAAGTAATGACGTTAAGTGGAAACTCTCTTCGTCTTGAAGGGGAACGTGGACAGAATGAATATATGAACCAACTACATTCAAAACTTCACGCAGCGGCTCAATCATCACCATTCCATGAAACTCGAGCGAAGCGTCTACTTTTGTTCTAATCAGCATATCTTTCATCCTAATCGCTTGAGATAAGTTGAGTCCATGTCCATATGGCACTGATACGATTAGTTTCTTGAGTCCAGTAAAACAAGGTGCAAGTTTCAGAAACTTTTCGAAAAGAGCAAAATGGACGTCGACTACCAGAACTGACGATAATATTTGCGAAAACAATTTCACATCTTCATTCCTAAAAAGTTTTTCGACGCAGCTTTCAGGTATCGACTTGATGTTCAGCTTGCAAGGGCGACCGATTACCATAGAACCATCATTCGTGCTTTCTTGGCGCAGATTAGTCGACAATAGATCGGCCAAGAAATTTGCATATTCTTTACGGCTAACATATAAAAATATCGTCTCCAACGTATCCACCGAGTCTCTACTAATCGAACGAAGTCGATCACTTGGAAACAGCTGAGGCAGTGTCTTGCGAAGGCGTTTACTTGGACGCCAATCGTGTCTTTCGCAGACAATCTTGGTCAAGCTTTGGCCAAAGTGTTCGCTGATGAATCTTTCCATTTGCTTAACAGATTTCTTGCTAAGCGAAAATGGCGTCCTGATGTCCACACTCTTCATTCTCATCATGTGGTCAAGAGTCAGCGAACGATAACGATCACTGGTCAGCGCAAACTGGATCAACTGCCATATCGAAGGAACATACTGCAACACTCTGTCAACGACGTCCCGGAGAACTTCATCCAGAGAAGGTTTTAGCATGCTATTATTGGCAACTAGAGAGAAAACCATTCGTCTAACGGACCAGTAAAACACTGAACTTACTTCCGAGGGACCGTTTCCCTATTTTCATTAGAAAGCGTATCGGCATCCGTCAACAGATGGAGACTCTGCTCACTGAATTCGATAGTCTTTCACACTCGAAAGACAACTGTTAACCTCAGAACCTAGTTAAGTAATTCAGATGATTTACCAAATATGCCGTGTATTCTATTAATCTACAGAATTAATAGGTCTAGCATTCGAGATTTCACGTTGCGCGTTGGTTGAAAAGACTGGCTTAGCCACACAAGAATTCACGAAAATTCAAATATAGTGCAAATGCTATTACGGTAGCCTCCTTCCAGGCTGATCGTTGACATGTCGCCTTGTCGCTTCACATTTAGGATTAACTGGTATTTGATAGCAGTAAATCGAATGCTGTGGGAGTATAGCCTTCACCTTCAAGCTTCGGAGCGCAAACCAACTTGTAATTGCGATAAGTAATCTTAGTCATCGAGTCACCAACCACTCCAATATTGATGCGAGCAGTCACCAGCTTCAGCATCATCTTCAACTTCTCACAGCTCACATTCATGTCCGCATCACCGCGATGGCCAATGATCAGGTCAAGGTTTTTCAAGTTCTTGCAAGACATGATCACAGTTTCCACTAGACGAATATCTGCACCCAAGCACGTCATCTTCAAATTCGTCAACCTGGGACCAACATTCGCCAAAAAATGGCCGAGTTCTTCAATCTGATTATCTGAGACATAGTCATCGAGACACAGAGTCTTCAGACTCGTACAGTTTTGAGCTATTGCGTTCAGCAAGCGTGCTATCTGAAGTTTCTTCAAGCTCTTGACATATCTTCTAGCAAACTGAAGTGACAGTGTCAGTAGCTGCTGGCCTCTGGCTTCAAGAAACTGCGATACGTTATCTGTATGACGCTTGCCCAGAAATGTTAGCCGTAGATCTTTTACACTAGATGGAATTCGATTGTAGATAACATTAGTTGTCACAGAGCAGTCGATATCCAGCTTTCCAAGATTAGTCAATGACGATAGCTGGATGACGTTATCCGCCGATATAGTGAAAGAGCTTATATGAGGCCCAAGCAGATTCACGACAACGTCCCCCGAATGTTCAAAGGCGCTGTTGTCAGTTTCAAAATGGATATCGAGTGTCGAATTCACGGCCAAATTCTTGAAACGCCTTGCTCTATCCAGGTCGAGCTGCTCTTGAAGTAGTCCTGTGAACAAGCACTATTCTCTTGAGACCGACGAATATCAGACTTCCTGTAGGTAGTGTTTCAAACAGCACTTCGTCGTCACATTCAAAACAATCAATTCTGATTTCGTTGACCGATGACAATTCTTGAATCATTAGTTCCTTGTCTTCGTCGTTCATGATGAAATCGGAGCAAGCCTTGAGATTCCGAGGATACAAAATCAAACGTTCAGGTTGAGCTATAACCATTGCGCTCTCCACAGATTTCTTGATACTTTTAGTCAAAATGTCATATACTTTTCTGGCAGCCCTCTGACGGCCATTCTCTTCCATGTTCGATAACCGAGTGAGATGGGCAAGAAACAGCTGAGGATGAGCCTCCATGAGACAAGGACCTAAATTGTGATGAGGTACACAGATAAGCTTGGTCAACCTGTCACTGAATCGCTTGCAAACCAATTGTTCCATTTCTTCCATCGCTTTCGTATCCAGTATTGCTGGTGTTCTCAGGTCAACAACCGTCATTTTCTTCATGTGGTCGTGAACCAATGACTGAAACCGCTTACTGGTCACTTCAAACTGAAACAGCTGCCATATGGAAGGAAGGAAATCTAATATATTATTAATAACATCATTGTGGAGTTCATGTAGCGAGCTCATGATTACTTCGTCAGAACAGAAACATAAACGTAGCAGTCACACATCAGAAAACAGCTGCTTCTCCAGGGACCGTTTCATTAGTGCATGAGGCCAGCAATCACCAACTTCCTATAAAAGTTAAGATAGGCGGTAAATCGATAGTAAATGTTTTGATACCACCTATGAAAGGGTATATTAGAATTTTCAGCTGCTATAATTATTTAATTACTGATAAAACATCTGCATACTACTCTCGGACAACAAATTGCGCTACTAATATCGCCAGCCACAGTATTGCCTGTTTTTCTGGGCTGGCCACGGTAGAGCGAAACTTGGCCGTGAGCTTCTCTGTTTCTTCACTACTGTATCAAGATATTGCTCATCATCTTGAGGCGACTAGGTTTTGTATCTTGGCGACGAAGGAAAAAATATTGGCCTTATCGAACGCAGATAGCTGGTTTTCGCGACAACACACAAAAGCTGGAACTTGAACAACAGCGTTATTTGCAACCTATTAATAAGCCCAGGAATCGAACTAGGAAGCAGCAAATGGCGCCGCAAAGGGTTGAGGTAAGATAGTTAACCATATAAAAGCCTACTCAAGCTATACATAGCTTCAGTCAAGCCACACTCTTGCAACACACAGCCATGTCGTCTCAGCGATTCGTATTAGCGTCAGTGTTTCTCGCCATCTTGTCGGTGACCCTTGCGAAGACCTACGTAGACTGGCAAACCAAGACCGGGTTCAAGTATCAGAATTCCGACAAGGCGGAAATCTTGACCGCTCTGGACAAGGTGGAAATAGCTTACGGCTACTGGGTGCGAGGTGAGACGGAACACCGGATGGTCACCGTGACCATGAAGGCCAAGACTTGTGAGATCAACTACATAATCGACAAGTCGTTGATTCGCATCGACTCCTTCATCAACCAGCAAGTGGCCCTTGGATACGTGACCGAAGCCGAGGCTGACCAGGTTCGAGAACAGCTGGAAAAGATCACCAAGGCCTACTTGCCCCAAGTCGAGTCCTTCCTCAGCCAGGTGGCCGCCATTGTGGACGTTGACCAGATGCCCTCAGACCCGGCGGCTGCCGAGAAGACAATGAAGGCCGCCTTCAAGGGCTACAGAGAAACCTTGTCTCAAGTTGTTGACGGCCTGTACAAAGCCGTGACTGACGAGATGAAGGCTCACTTTGATGGCTGCAACACTTATGTAATCGTTTGCGTCGATCCCATTATCATAGGTTTCTAGGTTGAATGCTTCCACTTTGTACCGCAATTGGGAAAGTCATTAATAGACAAAACGGTATTTTGAAGGTAATAAAGCATGATTTCCTCTTTGAAACATGAAATTATGACGATAAACTTCAAGGAATCTGCAAACGCTTCTCAGTTTCATTTCCGGCTCTCTTCATATACAGTTTGTTTTTGTCAATATTTCAAGTTAGGACCCTTATCGCTACAACTTCATCCGATTGTTACGTTAAGGAGCAGCGAGAAAAATCATTTGAAAGCCAGTACGTAGTTACGATAAGATGCCATAATCAATGGTTGGTCAGCCATATTGATGTCTACAGTGGCAGACTTCAACTTTGTCATCATCGTGAGCTTTGCAAATCTCACAGTTCAGGTCAAGATCCCCTTCATGGCACAGCACTAGAGTTAAATATCTCAGTATTTTGCAACTGACGCCACTGAATCAAGTAGACTGAGATCGGGCGAGAAACAAGTAATCTTCAAATCGGTCAACTTGGCGCCAACTTTCTCCAATAGGTGTTTAACTTTTTCAGTCGGGATAATTGACACGTAGTCTTCGGTTAGATATAGAGTATTCAAGTTTTGGCATTTTTGACCAATGGCGTGCAACAAGCGTGTGACCTGAGTTTCTTCTATGTGACCAAACCTAATTGCCAATCTCTGTAACCTCTGACCGTTTTCTTGGACGTATTGTGTCACTTTGTCGGCAAGATTCGCGCTCAGTCGATTCAGCGTTAGATCTGTCACACTCGATGGAATGTCTTGAAAAACGTTATCATTTGCTTCCATAGCAACGTTATCACAGTGCAATTGAATCTTAACGAGATTACACAGATATGACAAGTAACAGCTGTTCTTTACACCAGGTACGGGAAAACTGAAAGAGCTAACATGAGGGCCAATTAACTTCAGAGTTTTGTCTACATGCCCTTCGAATGTAATGTTATCATGAAACTCTATCGATAGCGGTACCTTCGAATTCAAGACCAATCTCTTGAAAGTTGTTGCCATAGCTGGGAAGAAGAACTCGTTTTGTTGGTCTGACTTCATGACTATTCTCTTCAAACCGAGAAATATCAACTCTGCCATTGGAAGTAATTTCCTCGGTGTTGCGAGCTGAAGCTCAGACATACCGACTTCTATCTCTTTGATTGACGACAACTCTTGCGTGAACATTTCCTTATGCTTGTCACTGGTCAAGAAAACCGAACATTTCCTGAGTCTCCAAAGGCTTACGTAGATACGTTCAGGCAGTGCTATCACCATTGACTGGTCCCGACAATTAACAGAATAATCCTTCTCGTTCACCAGGCCAAGTAGCCGGTCAGCTCGTTGCTTGCGACGATTTTTTTCATTGCCCTTTTGCGACGCTTGCATGGATAGCCGACGGATGTGACGCATGAACATCTGAGGAAATTCGTCAATTAAACACTTCAAGGCGTGGTTTTCCTGTTCACAGATAATCATCTTCAGCTTGTTACTGAACCTTTCGCAAATGAATTGTTTAATTCGACTGGTTGTTCTTCTTTGTCGAATAGGTGTTCTCATGTCAACAAACGTCATTAGCTTCATATGGGCCAGCGTCAGCGAGCGGAAGCGACTACTGGTCACTTCTACTTCCAGCAGCTGCCATATTGATGGGACGAAATATAACACCCTGGACAATATTTCGCTGTAAACTTCATTCAGAGATCTGTCGACCATAGTTGTCGTTCTGTAAATACTGAACGACCAACTGACGAATTGATGCACATCAGAATAGAAAAGGGTGGCTCTCTAGGGACCGTTTACTCAGTGCCACCAAAGCCTTGAAACAAAAAGTGTAAGCCGACTTGAACGAGCTCGTGACTCACGACCGGGAATAAACAGGGAACTCTTCCCGGGATATTTTTTATTGAGAATATTTCCGCGTCCTAGTGCAACATGTCCAAGCCTTGTGGTGAAGCTGAACCTGCCGGTTAACCAAATCTCTCGTGCAGTATCGTGATATCATTAAGCATTTGAGGCAACAATGGCGGAAATTCTCACTGGTGCAGCTTGGTTGGGTGCAAAATCAAGGCACTATCTCAGTCGTGGTGACAGTTCGCCAGGAACCACTCCCTTAGTGAGTCAGGCTCATGCGCATTGAAGAGAAGACTCATTTGAAGACTAGCACTTGGTTACGATACGAAGCCATTATTAGCGCTTGGTCAGCTGTTTTGATGTCTACAGTGGCCGACTTCAACTGAGTCATCATCTTCAGCTTTTCAAATCTCATCTTCGGGACCTCATCTTCTTCATGACACAGGACTAGAGTTAAATATTCCAGTCTCTTGCAACTTGACGCCACTGAGTCTAGTAGACTGAGATCGGCAGAGAAACAAGTGATCTTCAAATCAGTCAACTTGGAGCCAACTTTCTCTAATAGGTGTTCAACTTCTTCAGTCGGGATAATGGACACGTAGTCTTCGGTTAGATATAGAGTATTCAAGTTTTGGCATTTTTCACCGATGGCGTGCAACAAGCGTGTGACCTGAGTTTCTTCTATGCGACCAAACCTTATTGCCAATCTCTGTAACCTCTGACCGTTTTCTTGACGTATTGTATCACTTTGTCGGCAAGATTTGCGCTAAGTCGATACAGCGTTAGATCTGTCACACTCGATGGAATGTCTTGGAAAACGTTATCATTTGCCTCCATAGCAACTTCATCACAGCCCAGTTGAATCTTACCGAGATTACATAGATATGACAGGTAACAGCTGTTCATCACACCAGGTACGGGAAAACTAAAGGAGCTAACATGAGGGCCAATTAGCTTCAGAGTTTCGTCTACAGGCTCTTCGAATGTAATGTTATCATGAAACTCTATCGATAGTGGTTCCTTCGCATTCAAGACCAATGTCTTGAAAGTTGCCGCCATATCCGGGAAGAAAAACTCGTTTTGTTGGCCTGACTTCATGACTGTTCTTATCAAACCGGGAAATATTAACTCTGTCATTGGAAGTAATTCCATCGGAGTTGAGAGCTGAAGTTCATACATACCGACTTCTATCTCTTTAATTGACGACAACTCTTGAGTGAACTCCTTATGCTTGTCACTGGTCAAGAAATCCGAACATTCCCTGAGTTTCCAAAGGCTTACGTAGACACGTTCAGGCAGTGCTATCACCATTGACTGGTCCCGATAATTGATGGAATAATCCTTTTCATTAACTAGGCCAAGTAGCCGGCCAGCTAGTTTCTTGCTGTCATTACTTTCATTGCCCTTTTGAGAAGTGAGGCTGGATAGCCGACGAATGTGACGCATGAACAGCTGAGGAAATTCGTCAATTGAACTCTTCAAGGCATAGTTTTCCTGTTCACAGACCATCATCTTCAGCTTGTTACTGAACCTTTCGCAAATCAGTTTATTCATTCGATTGGTTGTTCTTCTACTTAGTCGAATAGGTGTTCTCATGTCAACAAACGTCATTTGCTTCATGTGAGCCAGCGTCAGCGAGCGGAACCGACTACTGGTCACTTCTACTTCCAGCAGCTGCCATATTGATGGGACGAAATATAACACCCTGGACAATATTTCGGTGTAAAGTTCATTCAGAGATCTGTCGACCATAGTACTGGAATTGCTGAACGATTAACTTAACGAAGTGCTGCACGCTGTAAGAGAAACAGCTGGTCCTTCAGGGACCGTTCCCTTAGTACGTGGAAACATCCGCAGCGGGAGTGCCTTAACTTCTTGTCTTGGTCAATTCTATCTGCACTATCATTGGCACGAATTGTGTCACCTTGATTAGTGTGTCGGTGGTATGCTCTGCCTGAGATGTAATTATCGTGATTATAGTGTCAGAGACTGATCGAAGTAAAAGCTATGCTCGCCGAATAGCAGCTGCTAATCTGAGCACCCTTTTTCACTCGAGACGATAAAACTGAGAGCTGAAGATAATAGTTCTCCGTATCATTAAGAAACTGTCCTCCACGTTATATCCGATAGAGTAGCTTGCAAGATCCAGCACAAAATCAATTGGCATAGTAACGAACGCGTATGCATCACTTTTCCCAATCCCATTCACGCCAGCTGCAGCGCAGGCTGCCATCACGCATTTCGTTGCACGTATACCATCAGCATAGTTGCAGTTCAGCTGGAGTCTATCTCGTCACACCACCGAAAGTTTATGTTCATCGTGTTTCAACCTCCAACAAGCATGACGGTATCGATTGGTGCTCATCGCCAGCGTGTGTCTACAGCCCACCTGTTGGAATGACCGAACTTCTCGGAGACGCCTTTGAGCTGGTTGGCGCGCTATTCGAGCTTTTGGGAAACTTGGCCAGCAATATGGAAGACAACGATGACTTGAGCAGCGAGGCAAGAAGCGAGATACTGGTAAGTTAAGTCATCGGCACCGAATATGCGCGGCTCAATGGTTTATTACTACCATTTCAATACCTAGACCTGCACCGATGGCCGTTGTGGAGTCCAAAATTGCGCAAAGTCTACCGAGGATCCGTATTGCATTGATACCGACTATGGTTGCGTCTGCCAAGACAGCCCCGAGTACCAACCAGTCGATAATATTCAAATTGAAGCACGACGCTAGAGGCTCTGATGACTACGCTCATCTCGTTCAAACCACTGTCTCTTTGACATGTGCGCCCAAGACCTTTAACCTGTCCGAGTAGATTAAATTTCAGTGAAGTATCGCTAATTAATGCTTCACGTCTCGAAGTCACATGAGGTACAGGTATCTCGTGCGCTTTTCAGATGGTTCTGGCTAATGTTGCGAAAGTTTCCTCAGCCGCCCTTGCTCGGTCTCGCTCGGCACGTTGATCGTCCCAGCTAGTGTTGGGCAAAGACTCGAGTTGACTCGATTATTGCTGAGCCCGAGTCGCCTAAATCTGAGTACGGCCGGACCATGGATAGGACTCAATAATTTTAAGACGAGTCTTCGAGTCGCCTCAGCTATCTTCCTCTGACTCCTAGACTCAAGTCCGAGTCTTGCTCGCGCCTGCCTGTCATTGATTAGCTAGAAGCTAGAGAAATGCTTTCAATCAAAAGAAATATAGTGCAATGCAGGAATCCGTGCAGGAATAGTTACTTCCGTTAGATGGGCTTCAACCATCATTCCTTATCCTTTAGCCTTATCTGACTCTGGAACGTAAAACGGAAACTGGAGAAATTTCTTTGAAGTGTAGCATATTCAAACCAGTTGATGTGCTGGGGCGCATATGTCAGAGAAAGCTGGAAAAGATCACCAAGGCCTACTTGCCCCAAGTCGAGTCCTTCCTCAGCCAGGTGGCCGCCATTGTGGACGTTGACCAGATGTCCTAAGACCCGGTGGCTGCCGAGAAGACAATGAAGGCCGCCTTCAAGGGCTACAGAGAAACCTTGCCTCAAGTTGTTGACGGCATGTACAAAGCCGTGACCAACGAGATGAGGGCTCACTTTGATGGCTGCAACACTAATGTAATCGTTTGCGTCGATCCCATTATCATAGGTTTCTAGGTTGAATGCTTCCACTTTGTACCGTAATTGGGAGTCATTAATAGACAAAGCGGTCTTCTAAAGGTAATTAAGTGTGATTTTCATTTTGAAACATGACATTATGATGATAAACTTCAAGCAACTTGCAAACTCTTCTCAGTTTCGATTCCCGATACCTTTCTGTTCATATACAGTTTTTTGTCAATATTTCAAGTTAGGGCCCTAATTGCTTTCGATACAAAATCGTGTTACAATCAACTCCATCCGTATCTCACTAAATCCAGTAAGTGGTTACGATAAGATGCCACAATAGATGGTTGGTCAGCCATATTGATGTCTACAATGGCCGACTTCAACTTTGTCATCATCTTGAGCTTTTCAAATTTCACATTCAGGTCAAGATCTCCTTCATGAAACACAAGTAAATTTAAATAACTCAGTATTTTGCAACTCAAGGCCACTGAATCGAGAAGACTGGGACCGGGCGAGAAACAAGTGATTCTCAAATCGGTCAACTTGGAGCCAACTTTCGCTAATAGGTGTTCTAATTCTTCAGTCGAGATAATTGTCACGTCTTCTCCTGTTAGATACAGAGTTTTCAAGTTTTGGCAGTTTTGACCAATGGCGTGCAACAAGCGTGTGACCTGAGTCTCTTCAATGCGACCGAACCTGATTGCCAATCCCTGTAACCTTTGACCGTTTTCTTGGACGTATTGTATCACTTTGTCGGCAAGATTAGCGCTTAGTCGACTCAGCGATAGAACTGTCACACTCGATGGAATGTCTTGGAAAACGTTATCATTTGCCTCCATAGCAACTTCATCACAGTCCAGATGAATCTTACCGAGATTACATAGATATGACAGATAACAGCTGTTCATTACACCAGGTACGGGAAAACTGAAAGAGCTAACATGAGGGCCAATCAACTTCAGAGTTTCGTCCACAGGCTCGTCGAATGTAATGTTATCAGAAAACTCCATCGACAGCGGTACCTTCGAATTCAAGGCCAATTTCTTGAAAGTTGTTGCCATAGCCGGGAAAAAGAACTCGTTTTGTAAGCCTGACTTCATGACTGTTCTCTTCAAACTGGGAAATATTAACTCTGTCATTGGAAGTAATTCCATCGGTGTTGCGAGCTGAAGTTCAGACATACCGACTTCTATCTCTTTGATTGACGACAACTCTTGAGTGAACATTTCCTTATGCTTGTCACTGGTCAAGAAATCCGAACATTCCCTGAGTTTCCAAAGGCTTACGTAGACACGTTCAGGCAGCGCTATTACCACTGACCCGTCCCGATAATTAAAGGAATAATCCTTCTCATTCACTAGGTCGAGTAGCCGGTCAGCTCGTTGCTTGCGGTCATTTGTTTCATTGCCCATCCGCGACGGTTGCATGGATAGCCGACGAATGTGGCGCATGAACAGCTGAGGAAATTCGTCAATTAAACTCTTCAAGGCGTGGTTTTCCTGTTCACAGATAATCATCTTCAGCTTGTTACTGAACCTTCCGCAAATCAGCTCATTCATTTGATTGGTTATTCTTCCAAATTGTCGAATAGGTGTTCTCATGTCAACAAACGTCATTTGCTTCATGTGAGCCAGCGTCAGCGAGCGGAATCGACTACTGGTCACCTCTACTTCCAGCAGCTGCCATATTGACGGGACGAAGTATATCACCCTGGACAATATTTCGCTGCAGAGTTCATTCAGAGATCTGTCGACCATTATTATCGTCCCGTGACTACTGAACGATTAACTAACTGAATAGAAACAGCTGGTTCTCTAGGGACCGTTTACTCAGTGCCACCAACAGCCTTGAAATGAAGTGTATCCGACATAAACGAGCTCACGATTCACTAGCGGGAACGAACAGAGAATTCTTTACGGGAAATTTCGGGTTGGGAATATTTTCCTCATCTCTGCCTGTTAGTGTTGTGCAACACGTCATTTGGTGAAGCTGTACATGCGGGTCAACCAATAGCGTGAAGTATCGTGTTATTGAGCATTTAAAGCAACATGGTGTAAGTTGGCATTGTTGCAGCTTGAGAAATCAAGGCACTAGCTCAATCTTGATGACAGGTCACCAGGGTTCATGAGCCAGTCAGCTGTTTCTCTTGCAGTGTGCGTCACTTCTACAGTTGATCGTTCTGCAATTCCAACACAATCTTGATGGGCGGCGTATCTCTGAATGAACTTAGAGGGTGAATCGGGTCCATCACACTTCGGGCCCGATCCACCGGTGGGCCGGCGGGCACGGGTGCAGATCTCGTGCCTTTTACTGTACTAACTTGCGCATGCTCAGTAGCAAAAGGGACGTGATCGGACGTGGTCGGGCCGGCCGATTGAATTTCTCACGAGTGATGGCCATCAAGCCAATACGGTTGCCCACAGCTGACATGCACTGCATCTGAGCAGCGTTAGATAAAATCTTATCAGTCAAATTTCCAAAATAGAAAAGTCAACATTATTTATTCCGTGTTATCACATGAAAAGTATCAAACATCTCCTACTCTACCGGTACTCTTACGGTCACCAAAATTGAAGATTCAACTATGGCCTACTATTCGTCCTCAAAGTGTGTCTTCATGACATCAGTGAGGCCGGTGTACAAGCCATCAACAATGCGCACCAAGGACTCCCTGTAGCCCTTGAAGGTTTCTTGCACTTCCGTCACGGAATCCAACGGTCTTCCGGTGGCAATGTTGCTAGTTATTTTATTAAGAAAGGACTGCAGCTGTGGAATGTAGACGTTGGTGACACCTTCCAACTCTTCGCGCACTTGGTCAGCATCGGCTTTGGTGATGTGTCCAAGAGATATTTGCTTGTCGATGAAGGTGTCGAGTCGGATCAGTGCTTTTTCAGCTACATAGCTGATCTCGCAGGACTTGGCTTCCATCCGAAGCGTGACCATTCTGTGCTGATCGTCTCCTCGCAACCATGAAAGGTAAGTCATCTCTACCTTGTCCAGTCCGGCCAAGATTTTGGTCTTGTCTTTGTCATACTTGAAACCTGATTCGCTTTTCCAATCTGCGCACTTTTTAGCATCAACAGCGGCCAACCAGAAAGTGACGAATGAGAAAACCAAGACTGATAGACGAAGCGCCATTTTGGTTCAGAATAGCTGAAGGCTGCACTGACTGCAACTATTGCAGGTCGCAACGTTTTTATATGGTTTCTTATCTTGACCCATTTCTTTCTGGCGCCAGAAATTGATTTTTGAAATGATCACTATAATAACTGATAATCTGGAAATATTTGATCTTGATAAAGTTTTTGACGGTCACATTTAATCTTCCGACACCATTCTCGATACGTGTTTTATCACTTTGTATCACAATTGTCTCGTTCTATTCTTCATTCATCTGTGAATCAAAAATCTACCGACTAGACTGATAGCAGCTGCAAGACAGGCTCATGGTCACGTTTTAGCGCCATAGAGTGCTTCGTCTTCGAGATCGTCAATGAAAAGAGATACCAGCCAACTGAAAGTTTATGCTGGGAAGGCGGCGCTGATCTGATTAGCGTCAACTGGCGACAGGCCTAAATTCAAGTGTGATACTGAACTTGACAAAATACTTCAAGGTCAGGATGATAGTATTCTAGTCGCTGAGCAAAATGTTCGACTCTCATTGGCCCACTCGACAAGGAAAGCCGTTGCTTCAAATCAATAGATTAGGTTCGCTATGAATGATTACTATGTTCGTTTTCAGTGATACTTCTCTCAAAGACGAACTGAAAGTGGTTTCCGCTTCCGCTTTGATGGCTTGAAATAGCGTCGACACGATGTTTCTCTCACCAACATCCCACCAGCTAGTAACGTTCCGACAGCCAGCGACACGAGCAACCCTGCAGTATTACTCAAGCTGATAGCATGGTTGTCTTCAGGATTTCCGATGATAATCTCATCCGAGTAGCACAGAGGATCTGGAGTCACGTCACTGAGTAGGTCGCTACCTTTAAAGATGTTCGCAATCCGACTATGATATATTTCACCGTAGAGGTCGTGCTCGAACGCATGACGAAAGCCCAGGTCTAAGACCTTCTTGACGTCTTCATCCAAACATTTGCTGTAGCCGAAGGACAACATGTAGTCATGCGGTGAGTCACTGGGCACCCAAATGGAATACTCTTCTTTGTCCGATGCTTCATTGATGCCAAATTTTGACATAGTTGCGCACACTAAGAGTCTATGCTTCTTGGATCGAGCGTAGCTGCCGAACACTCCGAACAACTTGTTGGGTCGCTCGACAAATTTTTTATATGACTGCAAATCAGTTCATTCATTCGATTGGTTGTTCTTCTACTTAGTCGAATAGGTGTTCTCATGTCAACAAACGTCATTTGCTTCATGTGAGCCAGCGTCAGCGAGCGGAATCGACTACTGGTGACTTCTAATTCCAGCAGCTGCCATATTGATGGGACGAAATATAACACCCTGGACAATATTTCGCTGTAAACTTCATTCAGAGATCTGTCGACCATAATTGTCGTCCTGTGAATACTGAACGACTAACTGACGAAGTGATGCACAATAGAACAGAAACAGCTGGCTCTCTAGGGACCGTTTACTCAGTGCTACCAACAGCCTTGAAATAAAAAGTGTAAGCCGACTTGTAAAACGCAACTCTTTTCGTCTCAAACGAGCTCGTGACTCACGAGATGGAACACTTCCCGGGGAATTTATGATTGGGAATATTTCCGCATCCCTACTTGTTAGTGTAGTGCAACACGTCCGAGCCGCGTGGTGAAGCTGTACAGTCATGGTCACAATTATTTGCACGGATACTGGGGGAAAAAGAGGGAAAAAATCGGAATAGTCAAATAAAAAATTGACATTTCAAAAATTGGCGAATGAGATTTCGGTTACTTTGGAACCGTTGGAAATAATTATGTCCGTGTCTGTAGCTGCCGGTTAACCAAATCTCTCGTGTGCAGTATCGTGACATCATTGAGCGTTTAAGGCAACATGGCGGAATTCCCGCTGGTGCAGCTTGGTTGGGTGCGAAATCAAGGCACTGTCTCAATCTTGGTGACAGTTCACCAGGAACCACTTCCCTAGGGAGTCGGGTTCATACGCTTTGAAGAGAAGACTCATTTGAAGACTAGCACTTGGTTACGATACGAAGCCATTGTTAGCTGTTGGTCAGCTGTTTTCACGTCTACAGTGGCCGAGTTCAACTTTGTCATCAGCTTCAGCTTTTCGAATTTCATCTTCGGGACCTCATCTTCTTCATGGCACAGGACTAGAGTTAAATATTCCAGTCTCTTGCAACTGGACGCCACTGAGTCTAGTAGACTGAGATCGGCAGAGAAACAGGTGATCTTCAAATCAGTCAACTTGGACCCAACTTTGTCTAATAGGTGATTAACCTTTGCAGTCGGAACTATTGATACGTGGTCTTCGGTTAAACATAGCGTATTCAAGTTTTGGCATTTTCTAGCGATCGTTTGCAACAAAGGTGTAACCTGAGTTTCTTCTATACGACGAAACTTAATCGCCAACCTCCGAAGCCTCATGCCATTTTCTTCCAGGTATTGCATCACTTTGTCAACAAGATTCTTACCTAGTCGTATCAGCGACAGATCTGTCACACTTGATGGAATGTTCTGAAACATGTTTGAATTTGCTTCTATAAAAACTTCATCACACTCCAAATGAATCTTGCCCAGATTACACAAAGACGACAGATAACAGCTGTTCATCACACCAATCACCGGAAAACTGAAGGAACTGACATGAGGGCCAATCATTTTCAAGATTTCTTCCACCGGTTCTTCGAATGTCGTGCTATCATGAAACTCTAAAAACACTGGTACCTTAGAATTCAAGACCAATCTCGTGAAAGTTGTCGCCATATTCAGGTAGAAAATCTCGTGGTCTTGCTCTGATTTTATCACCACACTCTTCAAACCTGTGAATATTAGTTCTGCCTTTGGAAGTAATTCCAATGCCCTTTCCATCTGTAGTTCGTACAAGCCAACCTCTACATCTTTGATTGAAGACAACTCTTGAGTAAATATTTCCTTATCCTTATCATTCATCAGGAAATCCGAACATTCTTCAAGTTTCCAAAGACTCACGTAAGTACGCTCGGGCAGTGCTATCACCATTGACTGGTCCCGATGATTAACAGAATAATCCTTTTCATTCACAAGGTCAAGTAGTCGGCCAGCTCTTTTCTTGCGGTCAGTTTTTCCATCATTCTTTTTAGACGCTTGACTGGATAGCCGACGAATATGACTCATGAAAAGTTGAGGGAATTCGTTCATTGCATTCTTCAAACCAAGATTTGCCTGCTCGCAGACAATCATCTTCAGCCTATGAGTGAACCTTTCGCAGATAAGTTTGTTCAGTTGCTTGACAGTTCTTCTACTCAGTGGAATGGGTGTTCTAACATCAACAACCGTCATTTGCTTCATGTGAGTCAGCGTCAGCGAGCAGAACCGACTACTGGTCACTTCTACTTCCAGCAGCTGCCATATTGATGGGACGAAATATAACACCCTGGATAATATTTCGCTCTGAAGCTCATTCAGAGATCTGTAGACCATAGGTATAGTACTGAAACTGCTGAACTTAACTGACGAAGTCCTGCACACTGTAGGAGAAACAGCTGATCCTTCAGGGACCGTTCCCTCAGTACGCGGAAACATCCGCAGCGGAAGTGCCTTAACTTCTTGTATAGGTCAATTCCAGCTGCGGAAGCTGCAATATCATTCGAACGAATTGTGTCGCCTTAATTAGTGTGTCAGCGGTATGCTCTGCCTGAGATGTAATTATCGTGATTATAGTGTCACAGACTGATCGACGTTAAGGCTATGCTCGCCGAATAGCAACTGCTAATCTGACCACCATTTTTCACTTGAGATGATCAAACTGAGAGCTGAAGATAATAGTTCTCCGTATCATTAAGAAACTGTCCTTCACGTTATATCCGATAGAGTAGCTTGCAAGATCCAGCATCAAATCAGTTGGCATGGTAACAAACGCGTATGTTATACTGTTCCTAATTCCACTCAAGCCAGCTGCAGCGCAGGCTGCCATCACGCATTTTCGTTACACGTATACCGTCAGCAAAGTTGGAGTTTAGTCGGAGTCTATCTCGTCACACCAAGGAAAGTTTATGTTCATCGTTGTCCAGTCTCTAATAAGCATGAAGGTATCGATGGCTTTGGTGCTCATCGCCAGCGTATGCCTCCAGCCCACCGTTGGAATGGAGATGACCGAAGTTGTCGGTGACGTGTTCAAGCTTGTTGGCGTTATGGTCGAGCTTTTAGGAAACTTGGCCAGCAGAATGGGAGGCAACGCTGACTCGTACAGCATCTCAAGAAGGGAGAAAACCGTGAGTTGAATCATAGGCACCGAGCTTGATACGGAGCTCAATGGCATATATATTCGGACCCAAGATTGGTCTTACAATTATTCTACATTTTCAATACTTAGTACTGCACTGATGGCCGTTGTGGAACTGAAAACTGCGCGAATTCTTCCGAGCCTTATTGCTTCGATACCGAAGAAGAGGTTTGCTTCTGCTCGGCAAGCCCTCTCGACAATCCAGCCAATACTATTCAAATTGAAGATTGACACAAGAGGTACTGACGACGACGCTCATCGTGTGAACAGCAGATTTTCTTCAGAATAGGTGCTCATGCATATCAATTCGTTTGAAAATACTTCATTCAATAAAGGTTCTTCGGTTTTTGTTCCACGTTTCAGAGTCAAATGAGGCAAACGGATGAGAAAGAATGGTTTAGTGCCATCTAGCGGCCTTAGCTATCCCTACACAGATTCATGCAAACTGCTGCTGGAGACCAGCAACGCCATTGATACTTTCATGCTTATTAGAAATTGAGCAACGATCAACACTAACTTGCGGTCGTTTGACGAGATAGATTTCAGCTCAACTGCAACTGCTGATGGTATACGGGTAAAAAAGATGCGGGATGGCAGCCTGCGCTGCAGCTGGCTTGAGTGGAATTAGCAAAAGTGATGCTTAGGCATCCGTTACCATGCCGACTGATTCAAGGCTAGATCAGCGGTTGACCACCGTGTATCTTGCACATGAAACCCGTTTAGTTGCCTCTGTCGCTGAGGTCACCGTTGGCCCAGGGATGATTGGTCAGTTTGAACCAAATAGCTTTTTTACTAGTATTGACAGCTCGGACCCCAGAGCACTGGTCATCAAACGGCGAAGGAGGGAAATGGACGCAACTTGATATTTGACGAAGAAAACGCTGTAAACTGTGTGAAATGGAAAACGTTTTTCTAATAACTCTCGATTCTCACTTTTTCATCAAACTTGTAATTTCAAAGGAGCTGCTTGAGCAGTTTCATTTCAATTTAAAAATAACGGAAGCAGTATCGCTTACATCTATGGCCTAGTTTAGCAATCAACGAAAATCAATGCTAATTAGCTCACCAAAATTCAACTTTCAACTATGACCTGCTATTCGTCCTCAAAGTGTGTCTTCATGACATCAGTGAGGCCCGTGTACAAGCCATCAACAATGCGCACCAACGACTCTCTGTAGCCCTTGAAGGTTTCTTGCACTTCCGTCACGGAATCCAAAGGTCTTCCGGTGGCAATGTTGCTAGTTATTCTATTGAGAAAGGACTGCAGCTGTGGAATGTAGACGTTGGTGACGCCTTCCAACTCTTCGCGCACTTGGTCAGCATCGGCTTTGGTGATGTGTCCAAGAGATATTTGCTTGTCGACGAAGGTGTCGAGTCGGATCAGTGCCA
>JAIUWE010000061.1:0-32542 GCA_022750525.1 Halotydeus destructor
TAGCGGCCCTGTAGGTTCGAATTGACGTGCAATGCGAATAAAAAAAAAAAGGGGGGGGGGCTTGCGTTTACATCGTCAGTGGCGTGAAAGTCTACTGTAGCGTAAACGCCTTCGACTTTGGATCGTGAGACAACGTATGGAGGATCAGTTGTGAATAAGACGACGTCTTCAGATAGATGTTTTTTGAACATGTCTCGCAACGAGGTGATGTAGCTCTTGTCTGTGCCATAGAATCCATATTCGTTTTCCACTTGAACCATAATCACCGGTCCTCCATTTTGATACAGGAGAGGCCGAAGTAGAGGCAACATCTTTCCCATGTATCTGTTCACAACGTTCAAGTATGACGTATCATTTGAACGAATGATCATGGATGGATTGTCACGTGATATCCAGTACGGTAGGCCTCCCTAAAATGAGACAATCGATTAAATCTCCTATATGTTCAAGCTCTTACTGAGTCTCTTTCGGAACAAATGTAAGGTCCAGGTCGAAGAATGACGAGTAAGCCGACTTCTTGAGCTATCTTGATATAGTCAGTGATGTCATCCAACTGAACGAAATGTCCAGGCTCAGGTTCATGTGTACTCCATTCGATGTAGCTTTTTTAGATGATTGTTGAAATTAGAAATATTTCTACTGAACTACACGGTAAATAAATTCTTATTCTTACGTTTGCACAGCGTTTATACCGCCTAGACGCATTTTAGTGAGACGGTCCCGCCATAGCTCCCGTGGGATACGGAAATAGTGCATCTCGCCCGCCACATAACGGAAAGGCTGGCCATCTTTTAGGAACTGGTTGTTGTCGTAGTCGATGCCAAAGCTGCGCAATGCAGCACTTGCCTGCAAAGAGAGGTTTGGTTGACAGTCTAAATAGTTGGCTTACATGTTACATACAGTGAGCCAGGTCAACAAGTTCAGGATCAAGACTCGCATGTTCTATTTCTAAGACACAATTGCTTGAGCCAGTGGTTAAATACGATCTGGTAGAAACAACATGAAGTTCTCAAAATCGTTTGAAGCAAAATACAGTCACGTAGTATGAGATATTGCTTGATGCCTTGGTGATAGTTTCGAAACGGTTGGTGATAACATTATGAACCACACTAAAATTCGATAAACACAATGCAATCTTGGAGATCAAGAAAATTCGCTGCACAGGTGACGCACCTGTACTACTGATAGTGACATCGACGGGTAGTAACTAGTATCACATACTTCGTCACTTTGTTTATCTATATGCTCATCACGGCGAGAACTTAATCTCACACTGTCGTCAATTGTTTTTGTCTGGATGATCTGTAAATCCAATCTCTCACGGTGATACGGGAAACAACAGCTTGACTTTCATTTGACTTTCGTGAGACAATCCTTAGACCGCTACGTGATAGAGGGTGAAACGGGCGGCTTTTTCGCTGCCGACCCGCCCGCACTCGTGAGAATTTTAATCCAGCGGCCCGAGCCCGCCCGATGACTTCCCTTCTGCTACTGGGAATGCGCAAGTTAGTACAGTGAAAGTTACGAGACCTCCACCCGTGCCCGCCCGCCCTCACGCGTTTAGAGGACCCGAAACTCCAGCCCCACAAAATGCAATCAGCACGGTTACAAAGCTCAAGCAAATTTGCTTGAAGTTGATTCCATCAACTCGGAACTGAAGTGTCACATATATGCATCGAAGGTTTCGAATTTCTCTAAGAACATTTTGTGAGTAAAATGAAGCGAATGCTAAAACGCTTAGCACTGAAGGAGAAGTGTAGCTAAAAAGTAATAGTCGACCGCAATGGTACAAGCTTGACCCATTATCACGCTGTGCAGTTGTAAGTTGATCGAGTGACCGCTACATTACTGACAAGTTCCTCTCCGTAGAATCGAGCACAGAGAGCAAAGTTCTTAGTACTTGAGGGGTCGCTGCCAATTTTCGGCATCAAAACCATTTGGGCTATCGTGATACTGTCGTCGAACGTTTCTCCAATATACGTGGCTTCTATCTGGAGTAAGTTTTCAGGACTGATTGGTATTTCCATCTTCACCGGCGATGTCCAGGTTCTGAAACCATCAGTGGTTCTACATTCTGACGTTAGATTCTTCCGATATCGGTATCTCAGGTCTTACTTTTTATCGAGAACGGTGATGAACTTTTGATCCTTTGAAGAGAACGTCAGCTTCAACTCGCCGTTGATCCGTCGCTCAGTGACTCGCTGAAATTTAACGTTCATTCATTGATATTTTTTCGAGAACACTCGTAAATACCCAGAATCGTTTCCATCCTCTTCGGACATTATGCATGTAAAGGGCGTACTGGTGGGTTGAACCCAATTCTTTGCCATGGCTAGAGGCGTCGGCAATATCAGCTGGACCCAAACGGTCATTCGAAAGTGGTGAACAGTTGCACAAGGTTAAGGTTGTGAAAAAGAGGAACACGATACTGGTTTCGACCATCTCGAACTTTAAACTCTTCTCAAGGCAAACTGAGGGAATACTAGTGCGATTTAAAAAAAACATAGGATATAGCAGAGACCTTGGCGACGATTACACGGTGACATCATCGAAAGACGTCTCATCTTATCAGTGAAAGATATTCAATTTCTGTTAATTGCTTGTGATAAAGCCTTCACAGTAGGGTTGCTTATTTTTAATTTATAGACCCAAATTAATTTTAATTTATTTAATTTATGAATTAATTTATCAAAAAATTAAAAATAAATTTGTGCAGTAATGAGTTGTGCACACTGGTCAACTGCACAATGACAATCCTGCACAACGGTCAAAAAGTGAGAAACCTACTAATTAGAACAAATCTAGGTGAGAAAAGAACCATTGTGCAGCCTTAATGGTCAGCACAATGGGAATCTGGTCAGCACATTGGTTTCTCGTTCGTCGCACAGCCAGCTGTGTGCACAATTTTAATTTATTTCGAATTAATTTTAATTTATTTAATCTATTTAATTTATGAATTAATTTTCGAAAAAATGAAAAATAAGCAACGCTACTTCACAGCAACAATAGGAGACTACGCCACCTAGTGATGAACGATGCAGGGGTCCACTGTTGATACTTGCTCTACTGTTTTACGTATTTGTCGCTTCGAGCCGAGCAAAATGAAAATTATGACGTTGATAAACCTTCTGCGATGTACAAACGGAGCACGCGTTCTTTCAAAATGACGTCATCAGGCATTATCAAGTCGCGGCAGCGCCTTCATTTCTTGTAGCCATGTTCACAGGTGTTGAATCGTTGAGAAAAATGACAGAAAAAAAACTTCCAGACCTTTTAAGGACATATTTCGGCCATGGTTGTGGATCGATTCGATTTTTTAATATTTAAGCTTTAACAATCGGCGAAGCAGGTCCCAATTACACACAGAGTTGATAGAGCCAGCTGCAGGTCACGTGACCTATCAAACCAAGTTGATGGGCGTTGTTCCGTTGAGCACATGTGTCCCAGTGAGGGCGACAACACAAGCCGATTTCTCCAGGCATGGACTTCGATCTGTTTCAAAGATGTAAATATAATTGACAGAATCTGGGCGTAGCCAAACGTGTGGCACATATAGAGTGACTTGAGGGCCTTCGTCAGGCCAGTAACGGCCAATGTTGATGCCATTTACGAAAGCCACCCCTTTGCCCCAGCCGTCGAGCCGAAGGAACGTGTCCAGTCCCTCAGAGCCGGCGGGAACCATGAAGGCTCCGCCATAGACAGCTGGCACTGAAAGGAACGGTTCGCTGCGAACACGCAAATGGTCAACTGGGCCGTCCAGCTTCAGGTGGTAGTGATGGGTCCACTTGGTTAGGGTAACAGAACCTAAGGTCACATTTCCCAAAATACCTTTGGTGTGATCGGTTTTTATCTCTTGTCCATTACATAATCGTCCTTGATTCTCAACCAAGATGAAAAGATCGGAGCCCTTTCTTGTCCTCAGTGGCATAGAAAACACCTTTCCATATCTGCTCAGAAGGCCGACCAGTTGACCATCAACAATGACATGGGCTCTGTCTCTGAGGCCAGGTATGGATAACAGTGATGGATCACTAGCTTGAAAGTTGATTGTCGTTCGATAGATAACGTAGCCGCCATCCACTCGGAGCTGTTCAAAGGTCATTGGAAGCTGGGCGTTGAATTCGGAAGATTGAGTCGATATGATATCTGCCAAAGAATATGACGGATACATTTGAATTGAATCCAGTTCAAGCTTGGCAGCTATGGTTGGCAAGCGTCCCCTTGGCAACGGTAGATATTGACCAATGAGGTCTCGCAAAGCGAAGTACTTGTCAGTGGGATCGCCAGCTTCGTTCAGCGGAGAATCCCATTCATATGTTGTTGGAACTACAGGGTTGTCCAATCCGTTGGCGCCACTTTTAAAGCCGAAGTTGGTGCCACCATGGAACAGAAATAGGTTCACCGAAGCCCCAACGTCCAGAATGGCCTTCAAGGTACTGACCACTAGTTCGGTGCTACGAGTTTCGTGCGGCTGCGACCACTTGTCAATCCAGCCCAAGTAGAACTCAGAGTTGACCAGGGGTCCCTCCGGTTCGCTTCGCCATGAAAAACTTTCCTCGACGCTGTTGATATTGGTTCCGAAGTCGACAGTTCCATAAACACCTTCGATCTTACCCTTCTTGGCAAGGAATACGGGGTCTGTTGTGAACAAAACAACATCATCTACCAGGTAGCTTTTCATCACATCTCGCAACCAAACAGGGTAGACCGTATCGACGCCAGGATACCCATACTCGTTCTCAACTTGTACCATGATGACAGGGCCTCCATTGGAGTACAAGAGAGGTCTCACCAAAGGCAACACGGTGGCCATATATCTGTTGACCAGCTGAAGGTAAGAAACATCGCTGGACCGAATCACCATTGAGGAGTTATCTCTGTTTATCCAATAAGGGAAGCCTCCCTATAAATATGTCGTTTCAGAAGCTAATTCAGAAACAAGTTTTCGAAGCGTGATATACTCACGAAATCGCGCTCAGAATTGATGAAAGGTCCTGGCCGAAGAATGACCAGTAGACCTACATCTTGGGCTATCTTGATGAAGTTGGTGATGTCGTCCAACTGTTCAAAACGACCAGGCTCAGGCTCGTGAGTGCTCCATTCTATGTAACTGGTAGGCATGAGACGAATATTTTAGGATTATTTATATTGATAATTCAAATTGCTCACGTTTGAACCGCATTGACGCCGGCTAGGCGCATTTTGGTGAGTCGATCACGCCACAGCTCACGCGGAACACGATAGTATTGCACTTCGCCCGAAATGTATCTAAAAGGTTTTCCATCTTTTAGAAACTGATCGTTTTCGTAATCTATTGAAAAGTTTCTCAAAGCATTGGCAATCTAGAAAGCATGTGATCAGACATTGTTCAAAAATTGGTAAGACTTACGCTGACGATGAAGACAACTTTAGCAAATAGTAGAGTAACCATCGTCCAAACTGGAAGCTGATGAGCCAAATAACTGGCTTTAACAGTATCGTGCAAGTTTATTTTTGAGTCATTAACAAAGCATCACGATTACAGAGCTTTTCTGTTTAGATATCAGGCACCACAAATATAGCTATAGATGTCCTTCAAAGATTCCAGTGAATGAATCAGAAATTTGAGTTGTATCTCGTCGAGACAAATGGCTTTTTCTGCTCTTGAGTCCCAACTGGAAAACGCCCACATTAGTTATGAGAAGATAAAGTTGACCGCAATAGGCATGCATACAGTCGGAGCAATGTGTTTCCGGCGGCGAGCGAAAAATTGCAGCCAGCTTTTTGCGCAAATTCATGTTCTTAATGGAAATAAAACTTTCAATGACTACATCATTTTATGCAAAACTATGAGATCTTTACTGGAGGCCGGCACGGGCCACTTTTTCCCGGCCTGGCCTGACCGTTGCCCGTGAAAATCATGCTCGTCCCAACCGTGAAGAAAACGCAAGTGTGACGTCACCTATTTACAAAGCTGAGTTTGACGGCCCGTAACCGCTCGACCCGCTGGCTGTATCGGGCGGGCTGAGCGGCCCGACAGTCAGCCCGCCCGCCGAATTCACGCGGCCTCTAACCTTTACGTAGTGCGTAAATTTCCGCACCCACACCTGAAACATCGACGATGCTGTCGAGTGTTGTCAGCTAACCTTCCACAAATGTATCTTTTTGACTCCAATTTATTTCCCCATATTGACCCTCGATTACTCAAATTCTCACCCCTCTCCCACCTGGACTGGAGAGCGCAAGGTTAGAATCTCATCTCCAACAGACTTGATGACCTGGGTGTGCTTTTTTTCGATTGAAAAACACTCAGAGTGTCAATAATGAGAACTCGAATTCATCTGGACGTCATTTATTGCGTTTTTCAGACTTGATCTAGGAATCGAATCTCGAAAGATTCAAAAATAAACAATCTCAGTTACAGCTGACACATGAAGGATCGCTGTCACATGTGCTGTTGATACCCTAGCTAGCCGTGGGATCGAAAACACGGCCTTCCAGTAAATCTTGAAGAATGTTTTTCATGGAAGTAGCTGGGACGATGCTTTTCAACTCATTGTAAGTTGCTTTAAAGGAATCAATCAAATCTATGACGTAGTCGTATGCATCAGCTTGCTTTAGAACGTTGACTGGCGTTGTCACGTTGAGTATCGGGAACTCGGTGAACGATACTACGCACTCGGACCTTGAGCGACATGGAGCTTCTTCAGTTTCAAACACGTAAATAAAGTTGGGAGAGTCAGAACGTAGCCGCACATGTGGCACATACAGGGTCCCTTGAGGACCTTCATCGGGCCAGTAACGGCCGATATTGATGCCGTTGATGTAGGCCACGCCTTTCCCCCATCCATCAAGACGTAGGAAAGTGTCCAGCCCCTTCGCGTCTTGAGGTACCATGAAGAAGCCACCATAAACAGCTGGAGCTAAAGAGGATGCGTCACTATGGATGTGGAGATAATCACTCGGACCGTCCAGCTTTATATTGTGGTAATGCGTCCAGTTGGTCAACGTCACCGAACCAAGGGTTACGTTACTGATTATGCCCTTGACATGGTCATTGACGACTTTAGGACCGAAACTATCGCGTCCTTGGTTCTCAACCACGATGATCAACTCGGATCCTTTCTTCGTCTTTACTGGCATGATGAAATTATCATCGATTCTAGTCAAGGTTCCAATTAGCTGGCCATTAATGATGATCTGAGCTCGGTCTCTGAGTCCTGGCATGGCTAACTTTGACGGATTCGTGGCGTGGAAATCAATCGTTGTTGTGTAGATAACGTATCCACCATCCACTCTGAGTTGTTCGAAAGTCAATGGATACTCGCTGATGGTTTTCTGAGATTGAGTTGACATTAAATCTGACAGCGAATATGTATGATACATCTGCACTGATTCGATTCCGAATTTCGGAGCTATGGTGAGCGGAGCACCTTCAGGTAAAGGTAGATAATTGCCAACGAGATCGCGGATAGCGAAGTATTTGTCCGTTGGATCACCAGCCTCAGACAAGGGTGCATCCCAATCATAACTTGACACTATTGGTGAGTAAGTATGTCCATTAGCGCCATTTTTGAAGCCGAAACTGGTGCCTCCATGAAACAAAAATAAGTTGACCGAAGCCCCGAGATCCAGCATCGTCTTCAAGGTGCTGATTGTCAGTTCAGTGCTTCGAGTTTCATGGGGCTGGGACCAAAGGTCCATCCAGCCAAGATGGTATTCGGAATTGACCAATGGTCCTCTCGGTTCAGCATGTTGCCGGAACGAAGCGAACAGCGCAGTCGCGTTGCTATCGACGCCAAAGTCTATTGTAGCGTATGCACCATCAACTTTACCTTGTTTGTTGAATGCTTCATATGCTATATCAGTAGTAAATAGAATGACATCTTCAACCAGGTAGCGTCTCAAGGAATCCCGTAACCACTCCAGGTACACCGTATCATTCCCATGATTACCGTATTCATTTTCAACTTGCACCATTATAATTGGTCCTCCATTGCAGTACAGTAGCGGTCTGACTAGAGGCAGCACTTTAGAAAAATACCTGTCAACAAGTTTCAGGTACGACTCATCGCTAGAGCGAATTACCATGGCCGGGTTGTCACTGCCTAGCCAGTAAGGGAAACCACCCTAGCAGTGAGAATTCGTATGCCATCCAATATCCATTCAAAATACTTACAAAGTCCCTTTCATTATTAATGAAAGGTCCAGGGCGTAGAATGACCAGTAGGTCTAGCTCTCGAGCTATCTTGATATAGTTTGTGATGTCCTCCAAGTCAACGAAGTGATTAGGCTCGGGCTCATGGTAACTCCATTCTATGTAACTAAAAATCAAGGTAAGGATAGGCTCAATGTTCAGCCATCACTCACAATTCCACTGCGTTGACACCAGCAAGACGCATTTTGCTGAGGCGGTCACGCCACAGCTCACGCGGAACTCGATAGTACTGCAATGACCCCGAAACATAGCGGAATGGTTGGCCATCTTTCAAGAACTGGCTGTTCTCGTAATCGATGACAAAGCTCCGCTGAGCCGCAGCTGCCTGGGTAGCGAAAATAAGGCAATCACAATTAGGACTGTCCAGTTAACTGCTTACGCTCACGACAAGAAAAGCCAGCAGCAAGATTGCCTGCATTTTTTAGACTAGAAATCCGCTAGGTTTTCGGAAACCAAGTAAACTTTATGTAAACCAAAGTTGAACGCGAGATCTCGTTTTCATAATCTCTATGCTTCAAGGTCGAAATCATTGTTCTCTCCTGAACGCCATGTGGACCTTTGAATAGCCAATTAGAAGATACAGTTTTTCAGCATTGATTAATGAAGCTCAGATGGTGTAAAATAACTTTTACTCAAAACAAGTCCTTATTTATGACGATATGTCCTTGATGTCTATGCTTCAGCGACTGGAATAGAACAAAATACAGAGCAATACAGAGCATACAAAACATTTCTCATACAAAAGGCTCAAGATAATTTTATTTCAGATATTTCCTCCTTGTGTAGCTCGACCTCAACCCGGCTCATATGACCGTGCAAAATTCAAGGCTGTATTGAGTGCTATGTATCGTAGTTGTTTATTATTCTTGCTTTTTCAATCAAATTAACTCAGAGCTAAGCAACTTTGAATGGGGGAATAAAGACGCTTGCTTTCGAGTCAGTTATTGGGCGTTCCTCCATTGATGTCGGGTACATTCGTGAATGATACCACACACGACGTTTCGTCATTACATGGAGCTCGTTCCGTCTCAAAAAGATGAATGTAGTTGACCGACATTGAGTGTCAATTGTGGCCCCTCGTCCTGCCAGTATCGGCCAATGTTCATGCCATTGATGAAGGCCACGCCCTTGCCCCTTGGCGACAATATTTCTCTCTGCAACGACTGCCATATGTTAAGCATTGCTCAACGGGCTTTCGAAAAATTGTCGGATAAATCCTTCGAAGTATGTCAGCTTGAACTTCAAAGCTCTTGGACAACAATGAGCGGTAGTATCTCGAGAAATGGATTTCAAGTTTTTACCTGACTGGAAGGGACCGCAAATATCTTCGGAATATAATTCGTCGACAGATTTATAGTTCGGAGCAAAGAATCCAAGATTAGCTTCCTTTCCATCGATGCTAGTCTAGACACAGCGCATAGCAGGCAGACTAAGGTTTGTCTGAAGTTGCAGATCTCGTCGGTCAGCTGGAGATCAAGACACTGTTACTGAGTGAATACAATACACATGTAACAACAACAATGGCGAAGTGTGAAAATCTAGTGACCTTCCAGAAAGTATCTGTAGTGCCCTACTACGCCCTCTAAGTGGTTTCCGTTCACTCAAGTCACGTGTGGCCGTTTGTGACTTCCTGTCTTACTAACAAACTCAACTAACGGTCCCTTATCGATCCCTAACTGTCACCTCTCAGTATAGAATGGAACAATCCCCTCCAGCCAGGTCAGCTGTGAAAAAGCTCGGGACCGTTCAATAATTATCGACAAGGGCTCAAAATTAAATTTAGACGAGTCAACTCTATTCAACTTAAAATTCATCCCTATTCTCTGTCAACGTTCAGTCTACTGTTACGTCATATTAGTTTCTAGCCCGGGTGCCCCTATTTTCACCTCATATTTGCTTTTACTTATGCTCATCCTTTTGCCTGGACAGCGTTTATTGCCAGATGGCTACCCGGGAGTGGCTGGCGTTCCCGGAATAGCTCTTTTATAGCTCTGTTTTCGAGCCCGGGATTGGTCAACTCCGACCTTCCTACGCCTAGGTTATGTCATTCGTTGACACTATGGTTTGGACCCGGGTGAACTTTGTCTAGCTCTTAGATTTATAGTTTTGTTTTCCGTAACGCGGGCGCCCGTGACCTCGCGCCGAGGCTTTATAAGCCCGGGACAAACTTCGACTTCTTCGGAGTTTTGGCCAACTCTTCCCACCCATCTCTTCGTTTTACTTAGTCCGGGTGTGAAACTATCTAACCAACATTTCCTCAATAAACCAGTTATTCATTTAACCCGGGTTATATTTTGATTGTGTTGTTCGAGTGAGAAGCGACCTAGGAGGAAAGATTCTGCTTTCCCTTGTCACCGTTACCACTCTCGCAATAGTGCGTAACAATACAATTGGTCCCGAACGTTTTTACAGATGCTCTGGCTGGGGGACTTGGAATTGAAAGCACAACAAATATAAGGAAAGTTGTTGTTTAGCCTCGGAACTATTCTTGTTGATAGCTTTGTGAAAAAGTCTAGTTTTATGTGAACTGGTTTTGCAATGTCCGAGAACCTTGTCCTTTCGGAACCAACCAGGACGCCCTACCTGTAACGGGCACTGCAGTAGCTTAAGGCAAGGACTCACACGGCTCGCTTGAACTGAGTTAATCATGGATAATTTTCTCTCGATTTGCAGTTTGGCAATTAACAGGCAGCTGCACATGTGCAGAGAGCAACTTTCGACAGGGCGAGTATTGATACCCATCACATGGTTTGTGGGTTTGTGATTCTCAGTGTGGAATTTTATTGGCAAAGATCATATGATATCTTAGGCATTGCTACATAGCTATATTAAATTCAACCATGACCTTAACCTAATCTAACCGTAACAATATCTCACTTCTTGTGTCCAACTTTGCCCAGCATTCAATTCGTGTTTATCGAAAGAGGAACACAAAGTATTCAAATGCTTCGGACGATTGTATTTCGCGAATAATGGTTTCAGGTTGACCGCCGCGAGGTGTATGTAACCATGATCAGAGACGAATGTGGCTTTTATCGACTTGAGCTTTCTATGTCCTATCGGCATTCGTAAAGTCCAAACATGCGTAGCATCCTCGTCATCCAGGATTCTGTAGAAATGTTTTCGTATCTGATTGTTTCTGAATGTGTGACATGGAAACTCACTCGGCATCAACTTCAAACATGCTATTGCTTTCCTTTGATTGAAACTCAAGAATAAGCTTTCCACCATAATGAGTCGTCTCGTGCTGCATAGACCAATTAGTAAGTCAGTTTATTCTCTGTATTGTATCTTCGTAGAGCCTAACATACCTTAGTATAAGTTCTTATCTTCATTTCGTACTCGAAAAGCTCTGCAGGTCGAGGGCCTTCAGTACTCAGAATACTGTCGATATGTTCTAGCACGTCAGTTGGAGTATCGATGAGCCGTGCAAATGACGAAGAAACCACGATTACAAGAAACAGATATGTCTGAAACTGCATCATCTTGAGTCTGCTTCAGATCGGAAAGACCTTTCGTAAGGCTGTCACTTCAGAAACTAGACTAATGAGCTCAATCAATTTAGACCTGAAAATAGATTGACTCTGTTTTATCGGTTTACGAAAGAAATCACTGTATTAGTCTTTCAAAAAAATTACGACTACGTTTTTTGAAACGGAGTGCGGAGCGCGATGTAATGACGAGTGGAGGTGTCACGTGTAAAAACCCCATGATATAGCAAATCAGACTAACGAGGGAACTACACGAGATCACATCTCGGTATTTGAGAAAAAAGTAGTGGAGAGTGATCAGCACCTTTGTATATGAAAACGGAACAAATTTTGTATCCTGAATCGAACTCCCTAGGGAGATATGGACCAAAACATATCAGAACAACAAACGTACCGTATTTCTCAGAATCTTTGACCTAGAGACTTTTTGACAACCCCTCGGAAGCAAAGGCACATAGCCGACAACAATTTCATATTTTTTTTTAATTGTTCCATAAAGCCGTCTTGAACAATTTCGAACATTCCGCGCAGGGAGGTAACTGGACATGTGCGGAGCTTTGTTGGTGTAGCGAGAGCCTCTGCTGAAGATCACACTGGCCAACTATTTGAATCGTTCCTGGTTTGAGCATGTTTGTTATAGCGACGGAAGAAGCGACTCCATCGATGATAGACAAGACATTTCGAACAGCGCTGGTCTCTTTTCACAGGCATTTCGAAATCGATGCCAAGCCTACTCAGCTTCTACTCCCCTACTTGGCGGTCCAGTGATATAGAAAGAGAGTTAGAATCAGAGCAAAAACAAACATGCCCTGCAAGCCTGATCGCAGCTGTTTGGGAATAACTTGTGTAGCCTACTAGATGAGAATCGTGGAAAGAAGCAGGTCCTTCCACGTACTAGGCTCGAGCTATCTATACCACGCGTTCTCGAGTGGACTATCAACTATTCGACTAGCGACAATGCTCTTAAAAGCAATTGGGACCGTAAATTGCTAGCGGAATAACAGATATAACATCGAAAGACTTTTCATATACGATGGTGGTGATCACGCTCCACCACTTTTTCAGAATACCGAGATGTAATCTCGTGTGGATCCCTCGTGAATATCAGCCATGTATAGTTACTGCTGAGTTATAGCCATTCACGTGTTTTGCTGTAATATCTGTTAGAAGTTATCCCTCCAGCCAAACACTCTGTGACTTGTTCCGATAGTCGAATCAATGATAGTCAGCCTGAGAATTCGTGTGTTTGTTATCGCTTCAATTTTAAAATTTCATCTTTCTCTCAGGACCTCTAAAAAGGCTTGGACTAGATTCCCTAACGCTTGTGAAAAATGAGACCTGCGCTGTTTGACATGTCATGGCTGTTATCGTTCGAGTCGCTCTCTCCAGCGCTTCATGAGGTGATTCTCGAGGTTTTCTGAAACCAATTGCCTCCCGAAGGGTGAGGTAGGTGACATCGTCAATGCTCGAACGCGGTATCTCGATTATGTAGAGCTAATGCTCATTCATGGTTAAATTCATGACGCGATATACCTTAAAAACTCATGTGCTTGTGGTCGTGTCCAAGCTCCGAGCACTGTATGGCCTTCGGGTTGACTCGGTTCTCGCTGCTATAATACTATGGAACGATATCATGGATGAGCAACAATTCACACTGACACCTTGCCATCGGATGAGCTGGTTGTATTCGTTGAACTCAAGGATCTGGAGACCCTGCCTTAACGGCAGTTTACGTAGAGCAGTGCTAACTTCATTTACAGCCGAGCGGAACAGCTATACCCATCGTCCCCTCACCATCGGAAATATGCTCAAACCAGGAAGTTTGTAGCAATGCCTAGAACGCGTGGCTTGTAGCGTATCTCATAATGACTTCTTGTTGTTCCTTATATAACTCATTCACTTCTAATAATCATAAGAAAAAAACGATACCAGCGCCCAGTCACTGGAAGATCTGTCTCTCCAAATGGCCAGTGTGAGCTCCAACAGAGACCATACTGGCCACAACACGAACAAAGCTCGTTGTTCGGAATGTTTGAAATTATTGGAGATTTTTTCATGGAACGATTCAAATAGTTGGCCAGTGTGAGCTTCAGCAGAGGCTCCCGCAACACCAACAAAGCTCCGCACATGTCCAGTTACCTCGTTGCGCGTGATGTTTGAAATTGTTCAAGACGGCTTTATGGAACAATTCAAAAAAATATGAAACTGTTGTCGGCTATGTGCCTCTGCTTCCGAGGTGTTGTCAAAAAGTCTCTTGGTCAAAGATTCTGAGAAATACGTTACGTTTGTTGTTCTGATATGTTTTGGTCCATATCTCCCTAGGGAGTTCGATTCAGGATACAAAATTTGTTCCGTTCTCATATACGAAGGTGCTGATCACTCTCCACTACTTTTTTCTCAAATACCGAGATGTGATCTCGTGTGGTTCCCTCGTAAGAGAAGTTATCACTTCGACATTGTTCCACTCTTGATAACGTGCGTGCGACGAAAACTATTTCAAGGTGTCGCCACCTACTGAGGCTTCTAGACGTAGTGTTCTCTATCCTCGGTACTTTATCTGCTGAAATGTGAAGTGGTGATTCTGGTATGCTCTATTCGATGGAAGACTAAGCATTCATGGTTGTCAAGGTGAGTGTGCACTAGGGTTGCTTATTTTTAATCTATGAATTTTAATTAATTTTAATTTATTTAATTTACCAGTTAATAAATGCGAAATCGAAAAATTAGCAACTATAGGGTTGTTCAATATTAATTCATGTTCGGTTAATTTATCTTAATTTATTTAATTTACAAATTAATTTTCGAAAAAATGAAAAATAATCAACCCTAGTGTGCACTACTTGACGAAAGTTTCGTGTCGCTAAGTTGAGAATGTCGCTTGTGGCCAAAAACGGCCAATATTCAATCCTTTGATAAAGACAACGCCTGTGCCCCATCCGGGAAGACGTAGAAACGTGTCAAGCTCCTAAAGGCCAGTGGGTATCTTAGAAGATCTTCCGTAAACAGCTGGAGCGAAGAGGGAAGTATTACAGGGTGGCGACTTTTGATGCAAACACTTTTTTTTGCACTGCACAAGACCATTGTTAATCGAATATTGACAATCGACATATCGATATAAACAGCATTTCAGGCTGAGTAGAGCACGTGCTTTCTAGCAGTGTAGCAGAAATGGGTAAGACGCTATATACACCAGAATTGGTCGCCGGTGTAAAGCACTTTTTAGAGCTTGGCTGGAATAGTTCAACTATTTCGGCACATTATTCCTCTCGGGATGTGCCGATTTCAGCAGCCCGTATGAGAGGCATCAAAATGACTAGTGAAAAACAAAGAGGAAAAGAGACGTCAGTCCGAAAGAGCGGAAGGAAGCCATCGTTGTCATCCGCGGAAATTCAAGTTCTGACGCAACTGCTGAAGAGAAAAAAACCCAACGACACAATCATTCATGGCTAAGAAATTTGGAGTAACCAGGAAGACCATCTACAACTATGCGAAAAAATTAGGCTTCAAACTGGTGCAGAAACTCCGCGGTCATGCCATGACCAAGCGGACGGTTGATCTGAGGAAAAAATAAACTCAAGTTCATCCCCATAAAAGTGTTTGCATCAAAAGTCGCCACCCTGTATAGCGAACATATAGATAGTCGGAAGGTCTGTCTAATTTTAAGTTCAAGAAACCTAGTGAAATGAGGAATTTACTGAATAAAACAAACGCTTAATCACATTTGAAACCTCGTCATTTGACAAAAGGTAAAAATATTGTCACGGTTCATCCGGGTTTCATTTTAACCTGAGAGGTTTTAATGAAAACTAGAAAAAGGGACTTTCAAGAAATTGAAAAACAGCTCTAACGTCTCTGTCTCAAGAGGACGAAATATGAGGAAAATTCTTCTGAGGATTACTCAGTGAGAACTATCGATGGACATGCCGCTCGACCTCAAAATCAGATTTCGTGAGTTTCATCATAACTGTATTAAAACAATTGGTCACAGTTCATTCAGAAGTTGTTTATGATTAGATGCTGATTTTAATTAGTTGTGTAATTCATTGAACGACCCTCCACTATTGCCTGTAGAACACCGCTTATGTGTTCATCACCGACGAACCTTTTAACTTCTTTGTAAGCCGCGGCCAGGGCGTCAATCAGAGGCGGAGCAAGGTCCTCATATTCAACTCGCTGTGCAACGTTGGCTGGTGTCGTTACATTAAGTACGTGGGATTCTGTGAAAGATAATACGCAGTCGGACCTTGAGCCACAGGGAGCTCGCTCTGTTTCAAACAAGTAGACGTAGTTGGCAGAGTCTGGACGTAGCCACACATGGGGAACATAGAGTGTTACTTGAGGACCTTCGTCAGGCCAATAACGACCAATGTTGATTCCGTTGATATAGGCCACTCCCTTACCCCACCCATCAAGGCGAAGGAAGGTGTCCCGGCCTTTGGCGCCCTGAGGTACCATGAAGGATCCGCCATAAACAGCTGGAGCTAAAGAGGATGCTTCGCTATGAATATGGAGATAATCACTGGGACCGTCCAGTTTCAAGTTGCAGTAATGAGTCCAGTTGGTCAAGGTCACCAATCCGAGAGTCACGTGGCCGACTATGCCCTTGATGTGGTCTTCTACAACTTTTGGGCCAAAACTATCCCGCCCTTGGTTTTCAACCACAATGATGAGTTCAGAGCCCATCTGTGTCCACACTGGCAAGTTGACATTACCATCTACTCTGGTCAACGTTCCAACCTTCTGACCATCAATGATAATCTGAGCTCTGTCTTTCAGTCCAGGTATGGATAGTTTCGATGGATTCGAAGCATGGAAATCTATTGTTGTCTTGTAGACCACGTATCCACCATCCACCTTGAGTTGCTCAAACGTCATAGGGTGCTCGCTGGTGACTTTCCGAGATTGGGTTGACATGATGTCGGATAGAGAGTATGTGTGATACATTTGTACCGATTCAATTCCAAACTTTGGAGCAACGGTGGGTAGAGTGCCTTCAGGTAATGGAAGGTACTGGCCGATGAGGTCACGCATAGCGAAATACTTGTCGGTTGGATCGCCGGCCTCACTCAGGGGTGCGTCCCAATCATAACTCGTGACTATTGGTGAATAGAGATGTCCATTAGCGCCATTTTTGAAGCCAAAACTGGTGCCGCCGTGGAACATGAATATGTTGACTGAAGCTCCAAGGTCCAGCATGGTCTTCAATGTGCTGACTGCTAGTTCAGTGCTTCGAGTTTCATGCGGCTTCGACCATGAGTCAATCCAGCCAACATAGTATTCAGAGTTGACCAGCGGTCCTTTCGGTTCAACGTGTTCTCTGAACATAGCAAACATTGACGTCGCATTGGCATCGGCGCCAAAGTCAATCGTAGTATATACGTCATCCACTTTACCTAGTTTCTGGGCTGCTATATGCGGGATATCAGTCGCGAATAGAAGGACGTCCTCAACTAGGTAGCGTTTCAGTGAATCACGCAACCACCCGATGTACACTGTATCGTTGCCGTGGTGACCGTATTCATTCTCAACTTGTACCTTTATAACTGGGCCTCCATTACTGTATAACAGCGGTCTCACTAGCGGCATCACCTTCGAGAGATACCTGTCGACGAGTTTCAGGTATGACTCATCGCTCGAGCGAAGGGTCATGCTGAGATTCTCACTGTCTATCCAGTACGGATAGCCACCCTAGATGTATGGGTTTTGTCAAGCAAGGATGAAATGTCGTTGTACTTACGAAGTCTCTTTCGTTATTAATAAAAGGACCAGGCCGAAGAATGACCAGTAGGTCTTCCTCTTGAGCTATCTTGATAAAGTTTGGGATGTCTTCTAAGTCCACAAACTGACCAGGCTCGGGCTCATGTGAACTCCATTCTACATAGCTGATAATCGAAATATTAGTTTGTCCAAGGTTTTGCTGCCACTTACGTTTCAACTGCGTTAACCCCAGCTAGACGCATCTTGCTCAGGCGGTCACGCCATAGTTCACGAGGAACACGATAGTACTGCAATGACCCCGAAACATAGCGGAATGGTTGGCCATCTTTCAGGAACTGGTTGTTCTCGTAATCGATGACAAAGCTTCGCTGAGCTGCAGCTGCCTGGGTAGCAAAAATAGAGCGATCACAGTTATAACTGTAAGCTTAATTACTTACACTCAGAGCAATAAGAGCCAGCAGCAAGATAGACTGCATCATTGCTGAATTTGAAGTCCGCAGGCTGCTTGAGATTCGGGAAACATTTTATATGCTCTAGAATTAGAACGTTATGTCTCATTGTTGGCGGAATCTCTCTGATTCCAACGATAAAGTAATTGTTTGCAGCTTCAGCCCTATATTGCCTGGGTTCTCTCCTGGACGGTATTTGTAAGCTTCAATTTCTGATTGAAAAATACAATGTTTCAGTAGTGAACTATGAACCTCCGATAATATTGAAATTTTTCATCAAAACAAGTCTTTCATTGTTAGAGTCGCTCAAATGGGCAGACTAGAACCGGGAGGACTCTACAGATAGGTTCTACTTTTTTCGAATTACTGTTGGTCTATTTATTTCATGAATTTATTTTCGAAAGATACGGAGCCCTACTATGTATTTCAGCGTTCATCCAAACGTTAAGGACACAGGTTCTCAGGCTGAACGTCATATCGAGCCCTGATTTTTAATCACTCTCGCTTTGCACAGCTCGGTATTGTCTGCGGCGAATAGCGCCTCTATCTGTCGTCATCTGGTCTCATTCATGTGTTTGCTAGGTGTGCCGCATTTGTTGAAGATAATAGTAGCATGACTTTGGTTTGACTTTCCCGAGACAAAAGAAAAAAGGTCCACTAAACTTCAGTGCACGAAGAACTTGAGCCTAAAGATCGTGACTTGCTCGAACATGGGTTGTAATGGTCTTCATCCATTACTCTGCAGCAAGTTCTTAATTTATTTCGAATTAATATTAATTTATTTAATTTACTTATTTAATGGCTGAATAGTCGGAAAAAGGAAAATTAAGCAACGCTGCTGGAGACACTATTTCAGTTTTTGTTTGGAATATGTCATGCTATGTCCTTTCACACTTGTTGCAGAGAACAACACTTGAGAGATGTTCGAACATTTGCAGATCACGCTCCAGGGGTTTGTGAAAATATTGAAAGTGAAAGCAGCTATAGCTTTCTTGTTTTACCATGTCTAAAAAAGAGGTTTAGTTTTTTAGTATCTCCTTGTTAATTCCTATCGTCCAACTTATCGCTTCATGCCGAAAGCATTCGAAGCAAGTTTAACAATGGAAAATGGTGAGCTTTTTCTACTCAAAATGGCGCTGCTCACTGACGGTCAAAGCTTGAATGACCGACATGTGTTTCCTAACTTCGAAGAAAGCCCCGCCATGGCTGCGTTATATGACAAACAGAGTTCGCGCTCCATTGACTTCGATAATCGAGTGCAACAATGAGTGAGACAAAAATGGGTGGGAATTTTCATCACATGACAGTTTTTCCCAACTTTCACTTAGCTTTCGACAAAGGTCATGTGACTTAAATCCCACCCATTTTTGTCTCGCTTATTGTTGCACTCGATTACAAGGGGGCTGTCACTTGCGCGATCACAATGTTTAATAAACGAACTCTCATCCACCTTTTCACACGTTTCATTCAAAATTGCACTAGAGGGATATTATATGAAATGCTATTCGTTCGAGGGACTTTCCAAAAATTGCATATACTGAAACAGCTATAGCTCATTAGTTTTAAGATGACGAAATTCGGCGATAGCTTATTTGTATTCTACTCGACTAGATCTTTCGATCGACATATAGCCCGACCCCCAAATCGAAAAACGTTAGTTTTACTATAACTATAGTATAATAGCTTAAATGCACTTGATCATAGTACGCTTTATTCGATTATCGTATTAACTGTTACCATGTTTCACAATAATCCAGTTTTTCTGTATAGCTTTGATTAGTTGTCAAAGCGTCCTTATAAAAGTTTGCACACAATCCGTTTAAACGTTTTCTTCGACTCTCGTTCACAAACAACGGCTTCACCTTGACTTTCGTTAGATGCAGAAAACCAGAGCCAGCAATAAACGTCGCTTTGATCGACTTCAATTTTCTGTGCTCTATTGGGATTCGAAACGTTCGTATTTGGTTTCCGTTTCTCACTTCATCGAGAGATCTATAGATTATTCTCGTGAAACATCTTGTCTGTAAATGCGCGACATGAATACTCACTTGGCATCAAGCTCGAAGATGCTATTGCGTTCGTTCGATTGAAATTCGAAAACAAGCCTACCGCCGAAATGAGCCGATGTGTCCTGAATATGAGTCTCTGTATCTAGCCATTTCAATTTTGTAACGGATAAACATACCTTATGAATCAGTATCATCATCATTTCGTACTCAAATAGCTCCAACGCTTGAGGCCGTGCAGTACTCAGCAGACTATCGATATGTTCTTTAACATCAGTGGGAGTATCAATGATTCGCGACAAAGACGAACACACGAAGCTTAGCAACACCAGACATGCTAACCACTGCTTCATCATTGTGTTTGTTTTCTTCCGAAGCCGCCTTTCGCGAGGCTCTATTCCTAGCAACTATTGAAAGACCTTCTCAATCAAATTAGATCTGAAAAAATTGACTAAATTTTATCATTCTCAGTATCAAAGAGATAACCATTGTTAGTTTGACAAAGGAACTAATACTACGTATGTCGTAATCAAACGCGGAGCACCATGTGATGAGTGGAAGTCTAATACGCAGCCTTTGGAAAATATGCAGTGAAAACTAAGATGTGTGTCGCCATCTAGTGTGTCCCCGCCGAAGTTATATTTTCCGCATCTACTAAAGTTTGAGGTGGAGCCGTTTACAAGCTGCGTCGCTTTGTAGAGGAAGCATTTATCGTGATCAAGGTGAGTACACAAAGGAACTGAAGTTTCGTGTCGTTCCGTTCAGAACGTGTGTTTTTGTGAAAGATACCACACAATCGGAAGTAGAATGACAAGGACTACGTTCTGTTTCAAACAAATAGATAAAATTTGTCGAATCCGGGCGCAACCAAACATGAGGAACGTAAAGTGTCACTTGAGGCCCTTCGTCAGGCCAATAACGACCAATGTTCATTCCATTGATGAAGGCTACGCCTTTGCCCCAACCGTCAAGACGAAGGAACGTATCAAGTTCCTTAGAGTCAGCGGGTATCTCGAAGGATCCTCCGTAGACAGCTGGAGCCAAGAGGGACGTATTATAGCGAATGTGCAGATAGTCGGAAGGGCCGTCTAGTTTTAGGTTATAGTAATGGGTCCAGTTGGTCAACGTGACTGACCCAAGGGTCACATTGCCGATGATTCCTTTGTTGTGATCCGCAATCACTTCTTTCCCAAAACTGTATCGTCCTTGATTTTCAACCAAGATAACAAGGTCTGAGCCTTTCTGTGCCTGAACTGGCAAAACAAAAATATTTCTTGCTCTGGAAACGATTCCTATCAGCTGACCATCCAAAATAACTTGGGCTCGGTCTTTGAGACCTGATATTTCCAACTGCAATATACCTTCGCAGCTGAAGCCGATAGTCGTTCTATAGATGACGTATCCGCCATCCACTTTGAGTTGTTCAAAAGTCATCGGAAACTCTGCAGTGATCTTGGATGATCGACTCGACATGATGTCAAACAGAGAATAAGACAGGTGCAGCTGAATAGAATCAAGTGCAAACTTTGCAGCTGGGATCGGCAAGGTACCATTCGGCAACGGAAGATACTGGCCGATGAGGTTGCGGATAGCAAAGTACTTGTCGGTAGGATCACCGGCTTCCGATAGCGGTGCATCCCAGTCATAGCTAGTTGGCACTGGTAGGAATTTGTCTCCATTGACCCCATTCTTGAAACCAAAGTTTGTGCCGCCATGGAACAAGAAGATGTTTACCGAAGCCCCGTGGTCAAGAATGGTCTTCAAAGTCTTGACTACGAGCTCGGGGCTTCTAGTTTGGTGTGGCTGAGACCAACGATCTATCCAGCCAACATAGTATTCCGAATTGACCAGCGGGCCTTTTCGCTCAACTAGAAGCCTATATCCCAAGAGCAATAACTTCGCACTGTCGGTGGCACCGAAGTCTATCGTAGCGTATGCACCGTCGATTCTACCTTTCTTGGCGAAGGCTTCAGCCGAAATATCTGTGGTGAATAGAACGACATCTTCTACTAGGTATCTTTGAAACGCATCACGTAGCCAAGTGGTGTATTGCTTATCGTGACCGTGGTTGCCGTATTCGTTTTCTATCTGAACCATAATGACAGGACCGCCATTGGAGTACAGCAGGGGCCGTACTAGAGGCAATATCTTGGCCAGATATCTATCGACAAGCTTCAAGTATGATTCATCATGCGATCGGATAACCATTGACGGATTGTCTCGGTCTATCCAATAAGGAAAACCACCCTAAGAGTGGATATTTCAGTAGAATAATGTCAGTTGCTGAACTACTCACGAAGTCTCTCTCGGCATTGATAAAAGGTCCTGGCCGAAGAATGACCAGTAGGCCGACATCTTGAGCGATCTTGACATAGTAGGTGATGTCTTCCAAATGAGCGAACTCGCCAGGCTCGGGTTCATGTGTACTCCATTCGATGTAACTGAAACTTGAATTCAGTATCCAAAAATTAATACATTTTACTTACGTTTCGACAACGTTTACACCAGCCAGTCGCATTTTCGTGAGGCGATCCCGCCACAACTCCCGCGGGACACGAAAGTACTGCACGGCTCCTGAAACATAGCGAAAAGGCTGACCGTCTCTGAGAAATTTATTATTGGCATAATCAATATTGAAGGTATTCAAAGCCGCTGCAACCTAAATTGCGAAAGAAACTCAATGAGTAGGGAAATCCAGTGAAATACTTACATTGACATAGAAAAACAAAGACAATAACAAGCTCATGCTTTGATACTCATACGTGAAGTAGTAGCGGTTACTTCGCTACAATCACTTAACACTGTTCCCACGTCGTTGACTTTATCTAATCAATTAAAGGCTAATTTGATGAGCTCTCAATCAGAATCATTGTACGATTTCAAAAGAGGCCACAAACATGACACGGTTGAAAAATAGCCTGAAATCAAGCTAGATAAGTCATCTTGATTGAGCCCTTCAGTCGGAAAAACATCTGAATACTACACGCTAGATGCCTAGCTAAGTTTTACCTTTTTGATTTATCAATTTATAATTAACTACAATACAGTGACCGAGCTAAGCTTGACACATCAGACAGCCCTGTTGCAGCTTAGTCCGTATATTGAGTGACAAACTGTCAAATCACACAAGGTTCTTCATGAGCTTTTCTACTTATACCACAGAATAGATTTTTTTTTAGTAGATTGTATCAATCTCGTGTAGCGCCAGAGGTAAGGTAACGGTTAAGCGTGTTACATGCTTTCGATGTCCTTCTAAAGCTCTGAGAACATAGAAACAGATAAGCTATGCGTTCATGAGTCGTCTCAGTGTTTCCACTAAGCTTGACGAAACTGTAGCGAGCTTACTCGTTATCAATAACTCGTTCAAACTCTTCGTCTTTAGATTTGAATGCCATCTCCAGAGTTCCTGTCAGTTTTGTTTCTTCTATCCAGTACTTGAATCTGCGTCAGTATTGTGTAAGTTTTCATTTAGTACTCACATGATCTACAATCCGTGCTTCCAAATGAGTTAATATTATATCGTACTCGACATTTCGTTCAGAGACATGAGTGGACTGCAATGTTTCTTCCATAACAGTATATCCTGCGTTCGAAGCGGTGGAGGAACTGAGATTTTTCAAATGTTCAAAAACGTCATCAGGGGTGTCTATAATCCGACCTGAAATAAGAGAAAACGTGGAGATTACCAGAAGTATACCGAAGAAGCTCTTGTTAAAAACCATCTTGATGACAAAGCCTGAAACACAGACTGAAAATCGCAAGAACATGCCAGCATTTAGAACAAATGAATGTTATCAAGGAGAGCGTAACAATGAAGAACAGGAGGCCGTCATAAAGTTGAAGCTTTGCAAAGCCATGGAGCTCGAAATGAGAAATTCGATCCCTCATACTTTTCAATCGAACACGTCAGTGTCGCAGCCATGTCTGGGTAGGCGTGTCGAAATCTTTCTAATCATCCAGGGTACCCGTCACGTATCCGACCGTAAACATTTGAATCACGTGAAATCTGGTCATCTGTTGAAACCCCGATTTTCAGAGATGTAGCAGAACATAACGGTAACCGGATAACGTTGAAATTAAGCGGCACTACTATCTAGATAAGCCTACCGCTGCCATCACTGCGATACCTTCATCGACCTCGATCTAACGCGGTTTTGTGAAATAGCATAGGACAGTAGAAAACTTATATTTGTTCGTAGTCGAGGCCAAGACAAGACTACGCCACTCAGTTGTTTCGCGAGGAAACACAGGGGAGCCCTAAGCCCTACTTTGAAAATTAAAAGAAAATTTGAAATGTCGAGCACCCAAGCATGTTCAGCTCAGCAATAGTTGGACACTTTCTGAATTAAACTATGTGTATAATAATTTAATAAAATATGGATAATATATTGTCAGCAAAGATCAATCAATAGTGACGTGCTTTGGAATTGTTTAGTCGAAAATCCTCAGGTGTCTAGGGATGATTTCTTGTAGAGAATGAAAGAAAGATTACCGGGCTCGGAACTCGAAGATGATATGGGATCTTTGAGAACCTGTTACTGAATCCAAGATTCTGTCACCTATTCTGGAACCTATTAGAGTGTAAATTGCGTGAGATAATTGCTAATAAGGTCTACTAGTGATCAGTGTGACCAGGGTTAACCTTGGATTCCGGTAGCTGGGAATCCGCTGCTGAATTGTGCGGTCTTGATCTTGTCCTGTAAGGCGGGCGACGGCTGACGGACTTGGTCTTGTGAAAGATTCACTGTCGCACTCAGGTTGAATAAGTTTATTGGTTATGCACGAAATATAAGACGGGTACAATGAGAATACTGGGTACCAGCGTAATCTTTTCATTTTCATTTTTTCAAGGATGAAAGAGACATGACGATACTCGTAGGGTCACAGAGTTAAACTACGAGGGAACTGGCCAGAACCCAGCGTGAGCAGCAGCAGGGCCTTACAGATAGCAAGCTTAGCTGTCACGTGACAAGGCTCTGAGCCTGCTCCTTTTTTCGGCGAGTGGTTCTATCTACATATAGAAGTGGACACTTGAGTGGGATGGAGCTGTCAAACTCGTACAAGAGTCATGTCCTCTTCTTATCACTCCTGTCCGCTTGTCGAGTGCCGCGTGCATGCGACAATTTAGATAGAAAGCAAGAAATCACAAAGGCATCTGGCTTATTGAAAGAATCTCTACATGGTCATGTAGCCTCAGACTCCATATATCGTCATGTTCAGTATAAAGACTGCCTATATGGGCAGGCCATTGGAAGACTCCATTTCTGGTCATGTAAACAGGACGACTCCTTATACGGTCATGCAGGATACATAGAAGGAGTAGGCGCTTTTGGCTATCGACAAGGATAGAACATGAAAGCAAGCAAATTCCACACATCAATTGTAAGGGTCCTAACTGGTTACGGCTAAATAGGTTCGGGTTTCTATACGAACCGGTGAGAACTAGGGCCTGGAAGCACGATATCGAACTAGATACAGTTTAACTTAGCTTTTATTATTGGGACTGACAACTGTCTTAGACAGGGGCTCAAACAAGACTAACTGTAAACAGTGTCTTGTTTGTATTTATAAGGTAGAGGCAGTGTCAGTCCAGAGTTCAAGTGAGTAAACGTGTTAGTAAGCACTGTTATGATTACACGTGTCGATACCGATGCAGCCATCGGTATCGATGATGACATCGAACTAGACTTGTTGTGTTCAGAGGCATTACATCAATAGTGAATTACTTGTAAGTCATGACGTCTCTGTCCTCCACATAGGGATTATTGAAAAGTCAGATTTGTCTTGACTTCTACTTTGAAAAATATAAGTTTTTTAATGTTTCATGCTATTCGATAAAAAGTCCTAAACCCCTCCCACTTTCAGCTCAGTCAATATCATCACAGACTTGAATTTTGTGCCCCGAAGATAAGGACTGTTCACACATCAACCCTGGAAGATAATCTGACTGGGAGAACTACTCTTCGCTTGTTTGTCGTCTCAGTGGCCTCGGGCGGTAGCTGCAGGTTTCCCAGCCTGTGAGGTCGACAATTGTTCGCGCTTCCAGATTAACTACAACCTTTGAGCTACTGACGTGCACTCTACTTGAGGTGAAAATACTGAACTGACAAACCCTGACTCGTTTGTTCATTCAGTCCATCCTTTCTGACGGCCAAGATGCTTCACTTTTCCATTTTCATCACACTTCTCGCATGTACTGTAAGGCTGTTACCTTGTCGCATGATAGAGACCCCTGAAGAGATTTCGGAATATTTGGAAAAGCTCAAAAGGCTGGATCCCGCAGCTGGTGGTGGTTCTGAGGTTGAATATGACTTAGTTCTCCCTAGATTGCGAGCTAATAATGGTCGCATGGTGAGTATCTCATGGCCTGCTATGAAGTTTATCCTTTCTCTTCATAGTGCTTCAACTGCACCATACGTGGAAGCTTGCTACTTCGGTTTATCTACAATGACTCATTTTCGTTGCATACCATAGACAGCCAGTAAGATAGATGATGCTTATTACTGAGATTGACATCTTTCCATTAGTGCCCTCGAAAAACATCGCCTAGGTTCTGGTCCACTAAAAGTCCGGTTGCCAGTGGACCAGCAGCTGGAAAAAGTACTAGCTAAGTTCACTGGAAAGCCAAGCATTGGCCTCTACTTCGATCAGGTCGTCATGATGAAGACACAAGATCGATGTTCTCTTCCTGGACGGAAATCGCCGGCACGGTGCGCTCATTACGACTACTTGTACACTCGACATAACTACTTGGAAAATTTTGAGCCTTGTATTTTTTGATATCACAAGAAGAGCCATTTAATGAATACCTGATTAGTGTTCAGTGGTACCGACAGTTTATCTTTTCTGAGCCTCAGTGCCTCGCTAATAAGAGTTTCTCTCTCATGTACAGAGAGGTTCGTCTAGGGCAGCGTTAGAATAATCAATGTGCAAGACATGAACCATACGCATCACTAAGTCTGCTACATCGTTAGATCACTAGATGACGCTAATATGACCACTTATAGCAGCCCTGTTCCAACTAGCCTTACCTCTTCCGTTTCCTCTGAACTAACTTGAGACAGTGAAGTGTACTCTGCTTGCTTTAAATGATTCACCTCACAGGTCGACACTCATACATCTAATCAGCAATAATTTGAGGCTACAAACCAAGAATACGAAATTAATCTGTTTACGAAAACATGTTGTGTTATGCTTAATGTACGTCACTGTGCCAGGGATTGTGCGACAATGACAGATTAAGAATCTACTTCTTTCACGCATAAATTATTCGCGTCAACTGGAATTAGACTTTGGAATCTGGGGTTGATTATTATGAGATTAGGTGGAAATTACGTCAGTCTTTGAGACAACGTCAATTTTTCATCTAGCTTAAGTGACAATTGTCTCCACCGTTCTAGATTACGTAAAGTGTTCATCATGACTCTTTTATATTTCTCATGATACTAACCTGCTCTGGTTTGTCAGCATTAGGCCGAGTCATCGAGACCCCAGAGGACATTCTTGTACATATACGGAACCGATTAGAACATGACACCGATACTACTACTGAGAGAATGAATGCAGTGACTGCACGTCCGATGGATACCATGGTTGCCTTTGACTTGATAATCTCTCACATGCAAGGAGGAGTAAGTAGCGATCATGTGAGTACTTCATCCGAACTCGCACAGCTGTGATATGAAACGAAGCCGTACTTTCAGATAACCGATGGAACCATCTATGGAAGTTTGAAACTAACCTTCGTATCTAAATCTGGATTGGCGAAGGACTATTATGTTAACAATGAGTAAGACATACCATCTAAGCCTTCACTGAATCGACAATCATGTACCTCTCGAATAGAGAACTCGAAGAGCTTCGAAAAGGTGGTAGTCCTTTGAAGATAATATTTCCTGTGGCGATGAAATGCTCAAGCACGTCCAAGCTACTTTTCTGGGATACCGGAATAAGACGCTAGCAACTGAGCGCCGTGATGTTGAGGCCAATGAAAGCCCATTCTAACGAAGCTGCGCCTGCGCCCTCAAGCTGTGCTCATTTCTCGCGTCTCTATGCCAATGAGCAAATTATTGAAAACTTTTACCCTTGCGTAATTTGAACATGAAATTTTACGCGACAATTACGAGTGCTTCAGTGCTTGTTAATTGACCTTTTCATTTTTTATCGAAACGCAAAATGACGCAGTTTATTTGAGGGGTCCAGATGCTTCAATTGATAATCTTTTTCAGTAGAGCTGATGACGACGCAGAGTCTATATCAAGCTGGAGGGTTGCTCTGCAACTGTGAAATTTCCAATATAAGTGATCAACTTTTTGTTACCGTGTGCTCTCGCGATTTCCATTACTGCAGTGGTTATCAATCATAAGGTATATTATCTGTTTTTAAAGTTTCGTTCCACCTTAATTCAGCGAAACAATAGGGTTATCTGTCAACAATCTTTCAGCTTTAGCTGATGTCGCATTTCGACAGCTTTAAGTCGAGAGAAAGAAAGTGAATTCGCCATTTCTATTCCCCAGCCTATCAAACAAACCATGAGAGTCGTTATCCTATGTGCGTTGCTGGCCCTGGCGCTGGCCAGTCCCGTCAAGAAGCCATCAAGATGTCTGGAGGAGCCATTCAAAGATGGCGTCGGTGACCTCTTTTGCATGGCTTACATGCCTCGATGGTCGTATATAGCTGAAGACAACGAGTGTCATCAATTCATTTATGGTGGATGTGGCGCAAATGCAAATCACTTCAACAGCCAAGCTGAATGTGAAGCTGAATGTTTAGACCAATCTGACAAATGAACTTTCCGTAACAACCCTTGACCGGAGATGCAATAAAATTTGACTCACTCTGTTTTTCTGACATTTTTCGTTTCTACCGGCCACGGGGCTAGAAAACTTGTAAGATGATTTACACTTGAAGATGACGTCGCACAAAGTGCAACATATACAAAGTTATTTATTGAAACCACAGGACTTGTTATTATATTCTGCATGACTCTAGTACCTTTGTAGAGCCTTTATTAGTCAACAAATTCTTGGCAGAAAAAATTGCACACCGTCCATTGAAAGCTGTGTTTGAGCTACTAGCTGTTAAAAACGGTTTCAGCATAATCTTGCCAAGGTTCAGCGAAGCTTGGGCATCATCGCCGATGAACTTGGCTTTCACCGACTTCAGGTTTCTGAATTTTATTGGAAGTTGAATATTGCGTAACCGAGATCCTTGTCGTACCTTATTGAGAGTTCTGAAAAGACACCTGTAAGACGGAGCTCGTTTGATGAAAGCACTTACGGGGAATCAATCTGATAAGTACTATTGCGTTTTACTGAGTTGAATTGTAGCAACAGCTTACCAGGATGTGGAGAAGAAGATTTCTGAATATTGACGTGGTTCAAAGTTGATTAGTCGGTGATCTTAATGTGTCTAGGGATGATGAGGAATAATGGCTGAATGAATGAATCAAGGACTCGGAAGCCGGTGTTTGGATGCAAACACTGGAACCTGGTACTGAGTCAAAGGCTCAACACTCGAACCAGAGCCAAGAATGGAACTGGTTGAAGTTCCGGATGGATGCGGTGATGGTTCCTAATATGAATTCCTGGAATGGATGACGGGTGTCTTCCGAGATGGATGACGGTTGCCACCCGAGGTGGATGAGAGTCCTCCGCAATGGATGACGGATGTGTTCCGAGGTGGATGAGAGTCGTCCGCGATGGATGACGGATGTGTTCCAATATGGATGAGAGACTTCCGCGATGGATGACGGATGTGTTCCGAGGTGGATGAGAGTCGTCCGCGATGGATAACGGATGTGTTCCACGGTGGATGAGAGTCGTCCAAGATGGATGAGAGTCGTCCGCGATGGATGACGGATGTGTTCCAAGATGGATGAGATTCGTCCGCGATGGATGATGGATCTGTTCCAAGGTGGATGAGAGTCGTCCGCGATGGATGACGGATCTGTTCCAAGATGGATGAGAGTCGTCCGCGATGGATGACGGATGATTTCCAAGGTGGATGAGAGTCGTCCGCGATGGAGAACGGATGTGTTCCAAGGTGGATGAGAGCCGCCCCAGATGGATGCGAGTCGTCCGCGATGGATGAAGGATGTGTTCCAAGGTGGATGCGAGTCGTCCGCGATGGATGACGGAACTTACCCGAGGTGGATGATCGGAGGAAGTCGGTAGATGAATCACAATAGCACTTAATGTAATGAAGTGAGTTTATTGGTAGAAGTGGTAAGAACTTATTGAGAATGATAATTACGAAGTAATCGGATTAAAGGATACAACCTAACTTACAGAGTGAAAGAGACAGACTGCAAGGGAACTGGCCAGAACCCCGACGCCACTGCTCCGCGACCTTTTATACTAGGGCGGTCGCGGATGCACGTGACCGGATTCGGCGGTTCCGATTGGCCTGCTGAGGGCCGCTGAGTCAGCACGCGACCCTACAGCGGCGTCTCGGAACCTTGGCCGTTGAGAGGGTCGGGCTGTCAAGCCGACCCAGATTAATAGCGTTTCGCTATTGTTAGGGAATCCAGGTGCAGGGTGACTCACAAGAGTCCTGCGACTGGATGCACGGATGACTCAACTCGCCAGATGTGAATCTTTAGAGTTGAGTCGCCGCAAAAAAGGTTAAAAAGTAAAAGTAATGAAATTACACACATCAATATGAATAGAAGTTGCACATGATTTATCTTTTTCGGAAAGAAGACTTACCTTTTTCAGCAGCTGGATGTAAAGCTCATACTCGACAAGTTTGTCTTGGGGGCGTTTTGTATTCTTGAACGTTGTGGTAGTTGGTGTCGGAGGTGTATTCACTATACGGTCGATATGCTCTTTTACTTCCTGCGGTGTTTCAATGATTCGTGACAAGTTTGAACTCACCAAACTGACGGCCAAGAGAAATTTAAGCCACACCTTCATTTCTGAATTTTCTTTGGATCGAAACAGCTACTGCACTGTTATCGCTATTCCCTTCGGGAACTGACAATACCACTCTTTACACGACACATACCTCGTGATGAGCAAATAAATACTTTTATCAGCATCAATGATCGATGTTATAAGCATTGTCAGTCTCCGCTTGCATATTTTAAGCTTGTCGATTTACAGCGAGACACGTCATAGTCACAAGACGACGAGATTTAGCTTTATTACAAGTTGGAGAGATCCACCAGCAGGTGACAGTACGGTAGGGTTTCTTATTTTTAATATATGAATTTTAATGTATTTAATTTACTAATTAACAAATACAAAATCGAAAATTAAGCGACTGTTGCCTAATTAATTATTAATTTACTATTAATTTTCGAAAAAATGAAAAATAAGCAACCTTACAGTACAGCTGATTCATCTCTTGCTTTCAGCAGCTGTATTTCTGTCGTCAGATAGTACAATATTCGAAGTGACCAATGAATATCTTCCGGGACAACAAGGTGCCGAATTTCGCGCAAAAAGCTGGAGATAGGCCATCTCCTAGAGTGTGCTTAGTTTTCGAAGGCATCATAACGAGCTCATCGAACTTGATCATGTAGGAGTTTTGATGGCCGATATAACTCGCTCTTACAGTGTGTAGCTCATGAAGCTCTACCGGCAATGTAACCATCAGTAAGCTACCAGTAGTACGATGGGAATTCAGAGTCCTTAATACGTGTTCCTGTTATTAAAATAGTGATCTAAAAAAGGCTCTTACTCAGCACTGATAATGCGTTCCCATGTAGATGATGAAGTAACGAACCGTAGTTGTAATATTCCTTCGATTTTCATACTCGACCTCTGGCGGAGAAACCTTTAAGTATCTTGAGCATGCGCTTCTACTTTGCACTCACATTTCTGAAGTGAGTTAAAAACAACTCATATTCAACATTCCGGGCCTCGGAGGTGGCTTTCGCTGTAGTGTTCTCTAATGCATCATTAGTGCTAATTGCTCTCAGACCTTCCAAGTGTTCAGCAATCTCGATGGGAGTGTCTATCGTATGACATGAATACAGTTGCACTCCGAAAACTGCTAGAAATATAAAGACTGAGCACTTAATGTTAGCCATCATATTTTGCTTTCGAAAAGGGGAGACCAATGCAATGTAATAGCAAAAAAGCCTTTCTGTATAACAATTGGATGTTATCAAATCCCAGAGTGCCATAGCGACAAGTCATGAGACAAGCTAGTCTAGAGATGGGCAAGGAGCCGGTGTAAGCATTAATGACCGAATCGGTATCTTAGGATTTGTAGAATGAGCCTGTTACAACAAAGACTGGAACCCATTGAACTGACCTTTCCATCTTTTATTTATCGTGAAAGCCAGTAATTCAGATTCGACAGTATTCAAACTTCCTTGAAGCACTTTGATTACTTGCCAGCATCTTAGCTGAGAAGTCAGAGCATCGAGCATTGAAGGCTGAAGCTTGTTCACCTACAGGCAAGAGTACTGGCTTCAACATAACTTTACCAATATACAGTCCCTGAAGCGCATGATCGCTGATGAATGTTGCCTTTATTGACTTTAAGCTTCTGTATTTGATCGGCATCCGAATGTTTCGTAGCCTAGATCCTTGTCTGAGACTATTCAGAGTACTGGAAAGAATCAATTTGTCAATGATCTTATCAGGTGTACAAAATGGCTGTGATAAACGACAAGCAACATGAAGACAAAAGGTGAGGCTAAACCGGTCATGTGACCTTTCACGCTTA